>PDGT01000021.1:3825169-3882286 GCA_003671415.1 Megathymus violae
ATATCATACCCACATCCTGACATGGGCCAGCTATTTCTATCTTTCGCGGAATTGATTAAACGTTTTCATGGATGAAAGGGATGTTTTCAATGAAAGTATACTCGGGGTGTATTGGTTAAAATAAAGAATATATTGATAAACGTATAACATAATATCATAAGTTTTTAAATCAAAACATAGATTTATAGGATATGAAATATGAACTCAAAGTAAAATATTGTGTATAATTGATAAACCTATTGTGCGGCTATTTTAATTTGAATTTAGTGACGTTGCATGCCAAATTTAAACTTATTGAGGAAGTTTATCAAAATGAAAACAATCCAAACCATATGTACCATAAGGGTTAATTCTTTCAACATTAACAAGACAGTGCTGAGAAGCATCGCAAACACATCTATTAACTAAGACACAAGTAGCGTTACAATTACCTAAATTAGCACAATGGCCGGCACATCTGTCTGCGCACTCGTCAGCATTTTGATATGTAATCGGGTTGGGTGTTCTGTCTTCGTTACAAGGAGTTATCCAAGATACGAAATTAATCCCCCGTCGCAGTATTGTTATCGGCGTGCGTGCGTAATTATCGCCGGTAACGTAAGTTGACTTTAATCATAACATTGCTAAAAATAAGCAGTAACGATAATTTCATTTTTTGTTTTTGTTTTCAGATTCTCAATTTGAGGTGCTTGTATACAATGTAGTCGTCGGCAAAGTGCAAAAGACGGTCCGGTTAAGGAGATGTATGTATACGTCTATAGACTACGTCAAGCAATTTTATCTGTGAGTTACGCCATTTTTATATTCGAAGTTTGTGTTTCTTGGGTCGTTTTAAGGGTTATTTAAAATGATAACTGATAGTGCTGCAGAGTGAGGTTATCTTTAGGTCAACGGTATCAAAATTATTATAGTTCAAGAAATTCCCAAGATAACAACTTGACTGTAACTGAGGGTTGTGTTTTTTATAAATATAAAAGAGAAGTGTATCGATGTTATCATGTGGTTCTATCTCAGAAATTGATGTTTATTTTTATTTATTCTATCATAATATTCAAATATGTATATAAACATTTTTGACTTCGGCTGTTTATCTGATTATCTTACCAAGATATTAATTTATAGAGTTATCCTGTCGAATTATCGTTTGGCTCTTCATGAGATCCTGATAACTTTTTAACCCTCGGGATCCTGTCTGTACATTGAAATATATTTTTTTTATTATAATATAGATATACATTTTTATTTACTGGTAGATAGATAGGTTGGTGGGATAGATGATAAAAATGTTTATCGAATGCAACTTGACCTCATCGGGTTTCATTATTTCATTTCATTAATAGTTAGTTGTTGTAGATGTTTCATTGTTATTTCATAACCGGATTTTCCCTTCATACTTTACGGTGATATTACTAATGTATATTTTGGTAAAATAGTCCAGCTCTTGTAAATAAATATTTATACGATAATAATACAGTAGCGTCACGACGATTAAGAAGCAACCAATGACTCGGACCGCGGTTTTTTGTAGTGGGTGCATTCCCGCTGAATTCTCTATTCTCCACGCGCAGTACTGGCTGATACTGAAGCGGCAAGCTACATCATTGTTGTTTCTGCGTCGGTCGTCGGTGAAGTACTCTGAGACGTCATCATAAACATTTTGAGTGTTTGTTGTTTAAGTTTGTGTGAAGAAACAGCAGTAGTACAGCAAACATTGTTACGCATTGGACATCGTTGCATGGTTCGGTTCACGAGAGTCCGGGTACAAGTACTAAACACGCAATGTTTCGTTGATATGGTCTTCAGATATGAAGTACACTCGTAGCCTGTTTTTTCATTTTGGTAATTAAAAATACCTAGTAATGTATAAAGTTTTACTACACATCATTTTACATCAATAATCTGTTCAAGCCTTAGTAGCAACAGGTATGCAGATGACATCACAGTAGCAGAGAGATAACATCCGACTCTTCGGGCCAGTAAAAACGAAATGCAGGCCGAAAGAGGCTGGTGGAACGGAGGGTGGTGGGTATGTTGTGGAATGTATGAATCTCACACTTCTGGCAGAATCCGAATGAGGCGATGTTGTGAGATGTAACGCCACGTGAAACATACGTGTCAATCGCCAAGAAGAGCTCGTTCACATTGTGCGCACTGCAAAAGACTGAAATAACTCGCCCCCGTCGATGTTCCCGGCTACTTACGATATGGGGGTTATCAAGGGGAGAGTGAATAGACTTTTAAAAGTTAGTGCATTAAACATCTTAAACTTCATCACCACTTACCGTTAGGTGAGATTGTTGTCAAGCATTATCTTATTATAAAATAGTACATATACGTAAGTAAACTAAACATACATACACACACACACACACACACACACATATTTATATATATAATAAGTTACATGCAAGTTTTTGGAATGTTATATAACAACTAACAAACATGTAATTAAAAAATAAACCAGACACGTTAATTAACCAATTGTATTTACGAATAGCCAGGAAGGGGCGATGTATTATTTTATTGATAACCATAAAACTTGTCAGTAATTACTTGATAAAAATAAACGGTTTATAAAATATATTTTTTTTAAATAAAAGCAGGAAAATGTTATAAAAATTACGTAATTTTTTATCTCTGCTTATAAATAAATCACTTAGTTGCAAGAGATTTTTGTATGGCCTGGAACCTACATATAGTCGTATATTGCACTTAGTGCAGTAATGACTTATGTCTAATAAATTAAATAACGTAGCAAAGGTGGTATGTGCTTATCCTCACTAATGGAAATTAACTCTATGAACGCTAGGTGAGTCTAACTGAAAGCGTTGAACTGGCTTGTTAATTGGTCCTTCAGTACCTGAAACTAGTTCAAAACATTAACTGATTGTATTTTACAAGTAGCGTAGTAGTTAGCTAGTTAAGTAAACAGATACTACCAGTAGTGTAGTATTTTAATTTGTTACATGTTGTTATATATAACTCCTGTTATATATAGCTCCTGTTTTTGGTTTTTTGTGCAAGACGGTTTTGCACTACAAGTTGTTATGTCAATCTTAGTACTGTAACGTATGCACTACTGTAATGTATATAAAGTGTAAAGTAAAGTATGTAAAGTATATATATATATATAGAAACATGTATATGATTTATTGAATGGCAATAAACTGCTTTTATTATTATTATTAGTGCAGGAGTACCTTCGTCTTTAACTAGGTGGCGATGAGGTGTGTTGATGATGAGGTGAGAAGCGTAAGGTTGAGTATAATGATTAACGACACAATATGTCGTCGAGTTATAAGCGCTTCTATCCGAACTTTTTAACACTAATGTGTAAATTTACGCTTATCTTTTGAGATTACGGTATTAAGTAAATATCGGTTGTTATTTTTATCACCGAATTATATGCAATGGGATACATTATAGACTGTTTAAACGATGATGGTTTTGGAGATTGATAATATACTATTAACAAACCATGCGGGATGTTATTGTATTCAGTCATCTGGATAATATCATACAAAATGGGCGTTCCACTGGCGCATATTCTATTGTTCATTGTTGTCCACTGTACCACGGTAAGTACTAATCACTTTATAGTTATTACAAATGCGCATACATTATATTCCATTCCATTATACTCCATCCCATTAGCCATGCGTGCATTTTAAATACCACTTTTCTACACTGTGACGTTTGTATTAGAAAGCAATTTACAACTTTTTAAAGCAGATTAATTTTACTACAATTATTTTGCTGTTAAGTGTATTTGAATATTTTTATAAACATCCTCGATAAAAAATGAATAAAATATTTTTGCATTTTGATTCAAAAGATATATATAGTTGGTATATACAGTTTAATAGATATAACTGAAATAAAAAGAAAAGCTACCGTATGCTCCTTTCAAAATTTCATATAATATAAAAAGTATTTTCTGTAAGCAATCGGTCGATATGATTTAATCCCCATAAAGGCGATGAGACATACGAAATTGTTATCAATCAACATAAGGCCTATAATCTGCGCATGCTTTTATGATGATTCATTAGGGAATCTATTTCTGTGGGCGTTATTATAACCGATCTGTTACAGCTGTTACTATCATGTTATTTAAAATGATACTAGCTGACCCGGTAGTTGTTCTTTCGCAATATATAAATATATAATTTTATAAATTGGTTCACTCCAGCGCCACCTGTTAGATCTCGTCACAACCATGAACTTCGTCTCAAGAAAATAAACAAATCGTTACACGAACAGTAACTTTATTGAAAGTGTAACTTATGGTTATTAAAATAAATGACAATATCTTAAACTTTTTTGAAAATGACCTAAAATTGTTTGTGAGCAAATCCAATTTGGTCAGTCGCTTGAAAAAAAGGTAGCAGATCAACTTCCAGGCGGGAAGGTCATTCTTGTCGGAAGTCGCTCATTTCAAGTTCACCTCTATTGCTCTTGATACAGCCTACCTATATATTAAATGACGGGGCAATGCGGTCAGGTCCCTCACTCCGGTCACACTTTGCTGGTCTCTATATCACACAGTATCACACTATCACATGATGATTTTCTTTCTTTCTTTCAAATGTTTTACGTGCTTCGGTTATCATATTGAAGAGCCACTATTAATTGGCTTATTAAATGATTAAAGCGACTAACGGTTTCCTTCTTAACTGAAATTCTTAAATACGTTAATTTTGCCTCTGGAATCACGATTATCAACGACCTCTTGGCATATCCACCAACGATAGTAAAGAGAACCGACAGTTTTAGGTACATGACTTCAGAACATGGAAACGCTCTCGAAATTTTGTCATTAACAAACACCCAGCGGCTATAAAATGTGTTTAACAAATCTTTTTACGTACAGGTAAATGCAGGCGATTTCTTGTCATTTAAACTTAACGATGGACATGAGATACCCGCTGTTGCGTTGGGAACGAGTTTGGGGCACTTTTCGGATGTAAGTAGATATTAGAAATTAAAACCACCTTTGGCTTCACAGATTGTGTCAATCGCAAATGATTGATTATGTATAGGATCACTCTAACATCGGTCATGCATTAGTCACTCATAAAATTGACTATAAATTACCTATAATTTTAACTTTAAACTTCACTGTATCGTTTAATGTTGATACATGAATTCAAAATTTTTAGTTTTTACGAAAGGCTTGGCTTTGGGCGGCATAGAAACGATACAATATCGTATAATTTGAAAACGCTGGAAGAAAGAAAACGGTATGATGTTAAATTGAAACTTTGAGTCATTATAAAAATAATTGATATAAAAAACAAGTAATCATAAAAAACCTTAATTTTTATTATAAAACAATTAGCAATAGAATACGAGGTAGGACGTGTAGAACAACTAATTATAGACTGGTAATGCTAACAAGGCGAGCAGAACGCAAGACGTAATTGTGCCTTGTGGGTTTTGATATTTAGTTACTTTATGAAGAAACAATAAACCTTTAGGAAATAATGATGATCAATGTGTAGCTTTTCAAATATTTGTGTTTGTCATTTAATACCCTGGAAGTCCTGGAAGATTTACTTACTCATCATAGAACATAGAATAATAATATTCGTATTTATACGTTTTCGAAAAATTGCGCTAAATTTAAATATGGTCAAATTCAAAATCATTTAGTCATGTAGATATTCTGTAAATACACTTATGCACGTCATTTTTTGCTTCTTCTACAGTTTCGAAAAGGTGCTTTAATATTGAGGAGAACAAACAGCGAACGAAACTATTATAAAAAAATCGATATTTATGTATTAATAAAGTGAAGCTATTAATGGATTTATTGTAAATTTTCGTCGATCTCATTGACAATGTTTACTCAGGTAGGGAATCAATCTCGTAACCCTTAGCTCAGGAGTTTCACCAATGGGCTCCATAGCAGACATAATAATAATCATAATAAAGAAAATATAATATTTTATTGTTCCAATATTGTATATTAATTTTTTTGTATATAAAATAAAATTGGAAATCATTTGAAATTAAAATATATTAAGGAAAAATAAAATTTATTTTATTTTTATTATATTTTTGAAACGTTAGGATAATATTTAAGAAAGACTCAATCAAATTTAATGTCATGGTATTATTATATAATGTCATATTAATTTGGAGCTGAATGTGGAATAAACGTAAATCTGGGGATCACCGATTATTGTCATTATAGCGTAAAAAAGAATAACAAAATTGCCGTAACTTTGAAAAATCACTTGCTATAGGTATTTAGAATTTTCAGCTAGAGTTTAGCCACTGTTTCTTATACCTGTTTGCGAGACTAATTACATAAGAGTATTCCTTTGCGTTTTGTTCAAGCTGAAACAAAGCTCCCCGTCTAGCTTCCCCTGATGTTTATAGTACCTTTCTTTGTATTCGTAAGAGCAAAACCAGACACCCTTTTTATTAAAGCACGTAGACATCTATTCGTTAGTTTACTATACATGGTAATATATTCTTGGCAAGTATACTTAGGTAAGTGCATTCTTTGATACGTAACTTTGCTTGTGATTTTATAGAACGGATTAGGGTTTCGTTTGATACTTCATGATGAGTGTTTGCTAAATTAATTATTGTGTTTCTCTCCAACGTCTTTCAAAGTCAAGGTCACAGAAGAAACTGCAATTAATTTATCTTTGCTGGTGTATCTATACGTCGTTTGTATTATAATTTATAATGCTGCCTTGTATATTTGGATAATCTTTGGGACGCCCATTTTGTTTAGTAACAATCGAACGTAGTAAGTTTGTTTGTATTGGATTTATTAATCTTTGGATCATCATTACGATTACCACCTAGACTTTTCTCAATTTGCGTACGACTGATTTTGAGCCCCTCGCGGATTCCAATTGTCCGACTCAAATCAGCAACTACGTTAGAGGGCAAACTGACTTTGTTACCAAGGCGATGTTAACATAATGTCCTTAGGGATTTAGATTTTAAGGTAGCTTATTTCGCAAATCATAATATCAACAACTCTTGTTCGTCTACGGTCCTACTATTTTAAAATTGATCGCGATGCATTATATAGCTATCTTTATAGCACCGAATTTTGAGATAATAACATATCCAAATTACTCAGTTATAAAAAAAAAGTTAAGTTGTCAAATGTTTTATTATAAACATATTTTAAAACAAGGACAAATTAATTCTATGTTTCTGCGTTCAGTTTAACTACACCTTAGATTTTTATCCATTTGGGAGAATAAATACCGGCAGGTTTATTTGATAACTTCATAATATGTTTAACCCATGTAAACTGCATGCTCCATTGGCTGCTGACATTTATATGTTCACATCTTTATGTTCGTTTCAATTCACGTCAGGGAACCCGCATACTTCCGGTAAACCAATCGCTCGCACGTGCAGTACAATGGGCGCTCGAAGCTGGCTACAAGCACATTGATACCGCATCTCTGTACTGTACAGAACACGAAGTCGGAATGGGTGTAAATGATTTTCTGAGAGATAACAACGCCGATCGACATGATCTGTACATTACTACGAAGGTAAAGTTAAGTTTCTGACTAAAATCCTTAACGAAGTAATGCGTATAATTTGTAATTAACTAAAAGTTGAATTGTAATAAACATAAAATCTATAGACATCTTTGCTGTGGTGATTAAACTTAATTCTATTAAAGCGCACTTAATGCTTATTCTTTATCAGCTTATTCAGTCTGACGGAGAGAACTTGTACTTGTACTTGGACCTCACGCCTAAATTAAATGAAACTTAGAAAATCTATAATATTATCCTAATAATATACTTACACCTATTTAATATATAAATGTATAATAATTGTAATTATATATCAACATTTAGACAGACGTATAACTTGAAGGAGATGATTCAAAAGATGTTCCCGCACTAATCATATAAAAGGGCATTCCAGAGTAGTTTACGGTGTAAGAGTGCACCGAAAGAAAATCTATTACGAGGTCGAGTAGAGACTTAGGTTTCTGGACGAACGTAGCTCGCTTTCAAAACCGGAGCAGACATGATCATGTAAAAAAAGGGACAAGAAAACCTAAAGTTACCTTATGAAGATTGAACATAAATGGGATGGAAAAATTAATAAGCGCTGTAGTTTGTCAATAAACTCGTCTGTTAAGTCTGGGTAACTACATAATTAATGGTACCCAAAATTATAAATTTTGAGTGATCAGTTATCTTAAATTCTTAAGTGCACACAATTTAAAATAATTGGACAATCTAGAGAACTTGAAAACTTATTTAAAATTTACATTCAAGACAAACTTAAGCCGTTTAAAAGTATTGAGTTTGTTTTAAAAACTATTTGTTTAAGTAGATACATGAAATAATTTTCAATTGCATCTGCAGCCAAGTAATCAACACCGTATATTGGCGTCGTTCTAATCATACCAAATTTTTATTCACTTCTTATAAGTTAGTGCTTGACTATAAACCTCATGCAGTAATGCAGTACCTTAATAAAAACATATTCACTGTTCCCTTTAAGATGCTCACTTATAATTAGAAAAATACAAACAAAGCGATTCCAGTCCTTCAATATTATGTTTGTTTATAAGTTATATGTCCTAATAGACGACGTATGCCCGTTCCGTTATATTGACATCACTTTGCTGAGTACACAGGGGAAAAATTCTATGAATTTAACCAACCTTATAAGATTGTTGATAATTCTGGGAATAACTGCAAATTGTTTACATTATAATAAAGTTAAACAATTTTATGTAAAGAATATGAATTGATATTTGGAAAATTTAAGACTTTTAAATAGGTACTCCATATCGGATATAAACGAGTATGATGGAGTTCATTAGATCAGTTATTATAGGTAAAAATTTATTCTGATTATAACTACTTTATTCTCAGTATTTATAAAAGTTATATGTATATATATGATTTATTTTATGATTTTATTTAGTTATGGAACGATGCCCATGAGAGACATCAAGTGATACCGGCATTGAAGAGATCCCTTGAAGTATTGCAGATGGATTATGTTGACTTGTACTTGGTACATTATCCCATGGCGTATCATGTAAGTACATAGATTTCTAAATTTCAATTACAGATAATGAGAAGTCCGAATTGTTGGCGAATTGAGAAATTTGCTATCGTATGTGAATGTTTATATCAATTTCGTGTTTATTAATATATATTTTTTAGAAAAATGGCAGCATTAGTAAAACTGACTATCTGGAAACGTGGAAAGGAATGGAGGACGCTAAACAAATGAATTTAACGAAGTCCATAGGAGTGTCTAATTTTAATCTGACACAAATACAGCGTCTCTGGAACAACAGCAGAATTAAACCAGCTGTTCTGCAGATTGAGGTAAGTTATTATTTTCGTTACATAAATTGATATATAATATTTAAAGCATTTACCCCTTCCGATTATACTACTGATTTTTGAGTGAATGTACGTGTTGATTCATGCGAAAGAAATTCATATTGTACTCACGATATTTTGAATACCGGAGGAAGACTACACGAAGGGAATAAAGAACAGCATAAATTACTTATCAGAGCAACCGCCACGTCTTCGCGGTGCCATGTAGAAATTCATTTTGAGTTCTCTAACGTTGTACCCGTCAACTAAAATACTTGTGTGAAGGGAATAAAATGACACGTTTTTTCATACAATTCAGCGAATAAACGGTATCTCTCCTGCTTCATGTTTGTGGTCCTGTCTTAGTACTCAAAAGTAGGATTACATCTGTAACCAATTTGAAAAAGTACTTATAGTTCTTTCTGCGGTTGTAGAGATTTTTCTGAGAGTATACAGGTGTAACATGTCTGTCTGGAGTATGCGTATTTAAGTCAAATTTCGCTGAACGATTAATTTTTATCGGGGGGGAATAAGGAAAGTAGATTTTTGACACTGCAACTGATACACATTTATACAACTTTACAATAAAGGTCACATCTAGTTAATACCAGACCGCTGACGATTGCTTTTTTATTGTTCAATTGTTTAGCAAAATGTACTAGGAACAGGAAATATTACCTTGAATTTAGGGTGCTACTTGTTTCCTTATGTAAATGCTCAATCAAAACAAATGTCATTAATAAAATCGATTTAAGGCAGGTTAAATTTTACAGATGCTTTAGTTAGTAAATTATGGCTTTAGTTTAAATAGCTTACATACCCTTACAAGTGAATAATATGGAGAAGCATGTTCCAATTAACAAAACGCTAATCAATATAACGTACAACAATAAAATTATTCAGAAAACTCAAACACAAACATATACAAAAAAGTAGATTCAATAAAAAATTTGATGACCAATAAAGTGCTTTAGCTCTCCAGAAATATTGCACTGATGAGTTCGCTTAATCCCGACTATCTGTATGTTTTTTGCATAAGATGTACTAATTTATAACATATCAATGCTTTTATTCAGCATAAGTACTACATATCCACTACTGTATTCATTTGTCAGTAGTTATTTTCTATTAACCTATGGGATTTTCTTCTTCTGTCCTTTGGACATGCTCCGTAAATTAATTTCTTTAAGAAGAATATACGATACTTTTTTATAATCGTATCGTAATTGGCCGTCTGATTTAAGCTACTTTGGGCGCAAGTAGTTGGATGGGGGCAATCTCTAGTAAAAATTCTTGACAGTATCAGTGTTTCGATCAGCGTGTTAAGCCATCGGTCCTGGTTGTTATCATTGGACGGTCTTTAAGCCATCTCGGAGCCTGTGTCCAGCATAATAACTGCTATCATTGGGGTTGACCAGGAGCCAACTACGAGCAGATCTGTGGATTATGCTCTAGACTTCCTCAATTACTAGGATAGACCCATGCAATGCAATAAGCCGCTATTGGGTTGGGCAAACTCTTTCCTTTCCATTTTCTTTTTCTTCTACGAATATCTCCTAGTTGTCTTTTAGTACTATAAATGTAATCGTGAATGTTAATCTACTTCTTGCTATTGCTAACTTTTCGTGGTTCACCGTGTAACATGAAAATTATCATAGTTATTAATTTTTTAATGTACGTCCTAGACCTACTTTTCTAATCTAGTGCGTATTTATCCGTATTTTTATATCCTTTTTCTTGTAAACATTGGTTGTCTGAAATATGCGTTCAACCAGTGACCAGAGATAAATGTGGAGGAATATTTTAATCAATGGTTGTTTATATATTAGTTATTGAGACAAACAGAATCGTAAAATAGTTTATTCTTATCTTTAATCTCAGTAATCATTTTACCTTGACACCGACCAAGCTCTTTACGTCCTCTGTGAAAGACGCGTATTATAATTATGTGATTACAGGTAAACCCAACACTGACTCAAACGGAGTTGATTGATTGGTGTAACATACACGGTGTAGTCGTCACAGCATACACTCCGTTCGGTGCCATCCTTGGCCGCAAAAGTGACGCTCCGCCACCCCGAGCCGATCACCCAGTTCTGACTAGGATTGCCAATAAACATAACAAAACAGTACCTCAAATATTGCTTCGGTATCTGGTAAATATTTTCAGTATGATTCTGTTGTTTTTATTTGTATGTGAAACTGTTATAAAGGTCATTTTAAACCAATATTATGACTATCTTCTGTCTGAACAATTAATTGATATGCTAGTAGAGCGTATAAGTTATAACCAGAATAACAATGTTTTCTTTTACACTTGAGCATGGAACTTGCCAACATTGTATCCACATTGTTAGCTACAATACAAACTCACTGTAACCTGGGCAGTCTATCGATAACTAGATAGAATATAAATCATCAATACCATAATACTTTCTGCCTTTCTTACAGTCAAAATATTTGACTGTAATATGAGTTAAAATAATGGTAATATTAACTTAAATAGTCGTTTGTGAACGAAAATTGTGTTACGAAATAGTAAAACTACTTCGTAATATACAAAACTATTACTAATATACAAAATATACCAAACATCTATACTATCCGTAATACACATAACTATTACTATTCATACGTCATCTACTTATCCATTAGGTCAAATGTTCATTAAAACACCATAGTTATCCACGTTTTCAAAAGACCACATAGTACACAAAAATAACCCATCAGAGTGTATCAGGATATCCAGTGTGAAATAATTTTAAAGCTTTAAAATATTTTTTTACAGTTGGATCGTAAATTAGTAGCAATTCCTCGCTCTACAAATAAAGATCGCATAAAACAAAATATAAACATTATGGACTTTTCGCTGTCATCGGAAGAAGTAGAAGAGCTATCAAAGTTTAATAGCAATTACAGATTGAGAACACCAGTGAAATGGTACAATCATCCGGAGTTTCCGTTCGAAAAGAAGAATCTGACACAAAGCGAAATACAGTATATCATTGAGCATAGCAAGGAAGATTAATTTAAATTATTAAATAATTTCATAATGTATATTTAAAAAATATAAATATTAAAAATATATGCATGTATCTGTATATTCTTATTTCATATTATTTGCAAATAAATAAACCCCTTGGTCTGAAACCACGTACACCAAAATCGACTAAACTTAATCCTAAAAATTGTTTTTTTCTTTCTATCTTAAACAGACAAATTAACCAGCAGGTTCATAACACTGTACTCTTTCACTTTGTTATTTAGTTGATGCTTTGACATACACAGAGTTCTTTATAATTTTTCTTACATTTTATTAAATATTATAGTATCGAATTTAATGACGACCTAGGAGCCTAGCTGGCAATGACTGTGCCTGTCAAGCGACGAATCCCGGGTTTGAATCCCGGCCGGGATTCAGACATTATGTAACAGTAAGTGTTTATTCTCAGTTCATTAATGTTTGTTTACGTCCATAATTCCTGCATCAGGCACTTAAGTAACGTTTATTTATTTATAATCTACTTCCATAAATTTAAAAAGTTATTAGGTTGTTCAACTCTCGTGCAAGATTTTATATCATGGAATAATTTAACGATCCTCATCAGTAGTCGTTTTTACTGTAAAAATAACACAAGATTAATCTTAGCATGGGTACCAGAGTTTAAAATGCACTTATTTATGAACTACTTTGAAATTTACTGGATTTTTTGTAATTTAACTTTGTGTGCAAATAAAAATCCTTTTAATAACAAATAAGGGAGAACGGAATAAGGTAAGGTACACAATGAGAATCTCAAAAAATTACAACATAAAATTTTACTGAATTTGATATTTAAATAACCTAAGTTAACTAACTCAACCTCGTATTTATTACTTCTTACAAAATTAATTTACAGGGCTTAGTAATTATTATTTATTTTAATTAATTCGCTGGCATTAGACTTCGAAGACTGGAACAATAAATATTAACTTCATAAAAGCTAAATAAATTTTAAAATTTCTGCACGGTGCTACACAGAAAATAATCTATAATTAAATACTTTCACCTCTCTCTATAGTCTTGTGGCCTTTTTAATGTTCAGTATTACGTAATTGAATTCTTTTAACCGCGGACATAAAGGAAATACCGCCGCTTTTATCTCAGCTTCAGGCTTTGCGATCGCTTAATTGATTTTGCTGGCGATAATTATGTACTTTATAATAAACTCCGCGAAGAAATTTTGATAATACAGCGAAGAAAATTTAATAACATTAATTCAAACAGTTTTCCACTCGCTTTTGCTCTAGTCTGTGGAAGATCAAGATTTCTCTTTATATAATACTAATTCATGAACATGAACATTTTTTTTGAACATCGTTATGAATGACTGTTGTCGTCGATGTAGAAGAAAACAAAAAAGTAATCCTTTAATTTTTACAACGTAATATGTATATAACAATAGTCTCTACCTGTTGGATCACTCAGCAAATTTCCAAATTACTGTGTTCTTAAATATCTAATACATATATGCTCATTTCACTGGACTAAGATTTCATGTGTTGCGAGTGGCATATACATATACAAATTTACTTTACTAATGTCAAATAATTGGACGCGAAATCAAACATTGAACGTCATGTATCTGTATAGTATTCTCCAATTCATATATCTAAGCCGAAATTACTTACACATACACTATACGTTATTACAGCTCTGGATGGATAGGAAAAGCTAATTAGTTATACTTTTAGCACACTCGACATCAGGCTTGGTATTCGCCGTTCGTAGCATGACAACATTTCGTTGCTTCAGTAACTATTATTTCAAATTGGTGCGCCCCAACAATTTTGAAGACAAAATGTACCAAATGTAAACTAAAATAGAAGGGAGATAGGTAATACAGATTTTAAAAATATGGTTTAGCCATTCGTGGCACGGCGCTCTGGAAGACATTTCCTTTATTTCATAAAAATCCAATTCAAAGAAAATCTCTGTATGATTTCAAGAGTTCACGTCTTTCGCCTCGGGACAAACTGTAATCCAATGTACGTCTCCGAGAATATTAATGAGCGGTGCCGGTCATTTCTATCTTAGTATTCTAGGGAAGTTCACTTCTATTTTTATTGGAATGGAAGGTGAGGTAGTACTGAATTCTTAATATCGATTAATTAGAGTTTGCTTATAAATGTCCACTGCGAGGTTGCTGATTGTTGTCTGATTTCTGTCTGTTGTCTGAGTTGTCTGATTGTGTGGGTACGGTGTTCATAAAGGCTGGTTCACATAATGTAATTAATTTGAATTAACAGTGGGTAAAGTTATGCGTGTATTGATTACAAAAATCTTTTCGGCGTAGTACCCAGATAATTGAAATTTACATTTTGATTTTGATAAAAGCTGTTGCTTTTTAAAACGGCTTTGTTGTTTATGTTTTGTAACAAAGAGAATCTCGAAGATTTTTGTAAATAATACTAAAAAAAAACCAATTACCTAATTACTATCACAATTTCTATATATCCGTGTATGCTAAAAATAATTAAAATCTATGGTGATTGAAATTAAAAGAAGTAAGAAGAATTACTTAATTTGTTGTATTGTAAGTTGTTTTTAATATGGTAAAAATATTGATTCTAATAAAGTAAAATATAATTCAGACAGATTTTAATGACAGATGCAATACAGAAGAGTAATGAGAGTAAAACTCTAAATTCACAATAAATGACCGTTAAAACTTTCAAATACTGTGTGTGAGTGGAATGAGTGTTTTTATTCGCCTCAAAGTTTCTTACGCCCACATTCTAGCGATTCAAGAACATGTAAAGGAAATTGATAAAAGATTAAGGATCTTCTCTTGGATAATTTTCCAAACTTGATAGTTTTAGCCTACCCACGGGTAAAGAATAATTCTATATTGCAGTGCTACAAAAAACAAAAAAGAAAACCTAAATAAAACTGCTCACATTTCGCTCATTTAAGCACATCGCATTATTATCATGAAACCCAGGGTGCAAATTGGGAATACTAAAAGTTACTCTTATACATTGGCGTTAATTAAAACAAAGGTTTCACTCATTATTTTCAGAACCCATCGTCAGACTCTCCCCTTTATAAAGAGGACCAACTTTTATACACTAAAAAAGATACTTTAAAATAAGTTCATAAATAACGGAGTTATGGCTAAACGTACTTAAACCCATTAATATTATTACTGGTATTATTACCTTTTTTTGAAGGTTGGTTTGAGTCAGCTGCTAAGCGATTCGTCGTGTTTCGGCTGACGACTTGAGAGACAGTGCTTTCTTTTTTTCTTTTTATTTCTTGGCAGACAACATATCAATAATGCTTTTGGTGTTACTAATGTCTATGGCCACGGTTACCGCTTACCATCAGGCGGCTCGGCTGCTCGTGTGTTGGCCATTTCCAAAAAAAAATCCCACTCCAATTATTGCTATAAGTTGAAAAGGTCTACTGTTTATCTTTCGAACCCACTATCAGATCCTTTCCATATGTATAAGGAACTAACTACTTGCCCTTTCCTATACACTAAACAAAAATTATTAAAATCGGTTTATAAACAATGCAGTTACAGCTGGACACATATAAAAAAAATAAGTACATACATATACACATAGAATGGCCTACTCTTTTTGAAGTTGATTAAAAATACAATTGTAGCTTTTAAAAAAATTAGCCATAACCAGGGTTTATAGCAATAACTTTTTTTTTTAATTAATTAATCCTAACGAAATGCGTTGATTGTTGAGCTACTTATTAATTGTTTTATAGAATATCAAAACAATCTAATAAACAAGACGACAAGATGTCCTGTCAAGAATTCCTCAAATAATAAAATGATTTACATGAGTTTAATAAGTTTTTAAGTGATAAATAGGACTTTGAGTCTTTTATCTGCTAGTGTATCATTGTCACAAGTGTGGGAAGCGTCTAAATGAAAACCGTTGCTGAAGAAAATCAGTTTTGTTAGTATACAAATTGTGGTAAAAATTGACAGACTGTAGTCAAGGACGCTTCAAGACGCCATCAGTTACCTAGCAAACCTTTCGAAAGCCAATAGCTAATCTTCATTTTTGAAAACCAGCCAATCAATAAAGAAAACAACTTCGTTACTAAGTAACAATTGCTGTGAAGTCAACGAAAATTGTTAATGATAATGTATAATATGTAAATATTTTTAAAGTTATTTTTATTGCCAATATCACTTTGTATATATTATAATATAGGCTTTTTTATGCAACATAATATTTCTGTGGCGACTTCAGACGCAAACACCTGTAGTCAAAATGATAATACACCTTGTGAACACTTGGTGAAATGTGGGTTATGTTCTCAGCCACGTTACTTCAAAGGTAATCGGGGTCTGAGGGTTCATTTTGGCAAAACACATAAAAATGTCAGCTCAAATGAATCCTCAGAAACCACACAAAATAAAACATGTAATGATTTTGTTAAAACTTTAGGGCTCCTAAAGGGTTCAATTCCAGTAGTGAAACGTACACCCAAAGGTTCACGATTTGTAGTTGCTTCTACCCTTAGCAATATAATAAAAGACACGATCGATAAAAATTATATACAAAGCTGGGAACATTTACTAACTTTTTCATATGTTGTATTACATGCAAAAAAGGATAATCGCAATTCCCTTACACAAATTATTTATTTAGTAACAAAATCCACAGCACTTAACGTAGGTACAACAGATGTAACACGTCTTATACATTTCGCCAATTATGGATTTACATTCTGTAGGTATATCTTAAATTAGCGCTAAGCAACACCTTAACCTAAGAACTCCTGTGTCGCATGCACGCGCGCTTGTTAGTGTGTGTGTGAGTGTGTGTGTGTGTGTGTGTGTGTATGAGTGTGTGTGTGTGTGTTTACGCGAATGCATGCCCGTGTGCGTGTTTCAGTGTGTGAGTATATCCAAAGTTATATAAATATGAATATTATCTATATAAATATATATATATATATATATTTATAATATTTATAATATGTAATATATAAATATATGTAATATGTATAATTATATACAATATGAGTGTATAAATATAATTTGGCTATTAACTATTAATCGTCATGTAGTATTGTGGTTACTTTATGTTTGAAAGATGTCTTGCTGCAGTTGAAAATATCAATACTATTAAATTTTTTATTAAAGGTTGTTTGCAGCCGATTAACAACTGAATATTGAGCATATCTTGTATACTTGTGAGTAGTAGCGAACAATACTGTGTGTCTTGTCCGAAAATTTGGGACACAGAAACAAAGGACTTTAGAGGCTAGTTCCGGACAGTCTATGTTACCATTACAAATACTATGTAAAAAGGACATATCAATTAAGCTTCGTCTATTTTCTAGAGGCATGAGTTTATGGAGACGACACATTTCATCGTAGATTGACGTATTAGTACATGAATTTCGAAAGTTTAAATGCTTTAGGAATTTAAGTTGTATACGCTCAAGTTTCTGAATGTAATTTATATATTGAGGATTCCAAGCAATGCAACAATATTCGAGTACGCTTCTAACATATGAAAAGTATAGTGCCCGTAAACATCCAACGTCGGTAAAGGGTCGACCGACTCTTAATACGAAACCTAGGTTTTTATATGCTTTAGCTGTAATTGTATCTATATGATCAGAGAAAGTTAATTTTGAATCTATTTTAACACCAAGATCTAATACAGAATCTACCTTGTTAATTTTGACGTTATTAATCATGTAATTGTAAATTATAGGTTTTTGCTTCCTAGTGAAAGATATAAAAGAACATTTCTTTAAGTTTATTCCAATACGATTTACGGCATAATAGGAGCTTAGTCTGTCTAGATCGTCCTGTAGTTTAGCACAGTCAGCGTTACTTTTTATATTCATATAAATCTTTGTGTCGTCAGCGTACATGAGGAAGCGTGCGTGCTCAAAACACTTACCTACATCATATAAGTAAGACGCATAGAACAGGGGTCCGAGAATTGATCCCTGCGGCACGCCCGAGGGAACCTGTATAAAGTCTGAGCAAGTACTTCCTACAACAACAGCCTGAGCGCGATGACGTAAATACGAATCTATCCATCTTAACAGATTACCATGAATACCAAGTTCATACAGCTTACGTAAAAGAATGACATGGTCAACCCGGTCAAATGCCTTTTCAAAGTCTGTATAGACGACGTCCACCTGTCAGCCACCATCCATGCTGTTTGTCACGTGATCAACAAAAGTTCCTAAATTCGTAGATCGCCCTTTAATAAACCCATGTTGTTCTAGTGGAAGTGATGGAGCTATTACTGGGTATATATGAGCATGAACAACTCTTTCACATATCTTGCTAAGGACATTAAGAATTGAAATGGGTCGATAATTTTCAACAGATGATCTGAGACCTTTTTTATGTATGGGCACTATATGTGCTTTTTTCCAAATGTCAGGAAAGTAACCTTCTCGAAAACATCTGTTGAAAATAAGTGAAATTGGTAATGATAAGGATTCAGCACATTTCATGAAGAATACTGGTGGGATATTGTCACTGCCCGGTCCCTTAGATGTATCTAGACGTTTGAGTAGGTCAAGAACATACTCCCTTGTCACAGCGATATCGTGAATATTAGCTGTTGGTAAAACATTGTTATGTGAAATGCGTGCATATTGATTGACTGGTGTATTAAAATTTTTTTCAAAAAAGTTACTAAATGCGGAGCAGATTTTCAATTGATCGTTTAAAAGAGTATTATTATATGTCATTCGTTGGGGGTAATTACAAGTGTTTTTCTTCTTTGATTTAATATACGACCAGAAATATTTAGAGTTATTTTTTATTTTTTGTTGCGAAAATAAGATATACGAATTGTAACATTCAGTCTGTAGTTCTTTTTGCTTACGCCTTAGGTCTGTAAAATGCGCATAGTCAACAAGATTTTCATATATTTTCCAGTTGTAATGAATTTTAAATTTTTCTTGTATTAATTTTATTAAGGGTCTGCTATACCAAATGGGGTACATGTAAGTTCTGGAACAACGCATCTGTGGAACGTGAGCCTCTATATGATTGTTCAGAATACTATAAAATACACTTATTACCGTCTCAATGTCGGTTGTAAGATCTGTTATAAACGACCAGTCTTGTTTATTATTAAAACAAACTGTAATAGTTTTAAAAAATACAACGATATCACAATAAAGTCCATTAATTTTTCACATAAAAACAATAACATTTATAAGAAAGTAGAACAAAAAGTAACTGATGGCGATTTAAAAGGAGCTGCGACGATCCTTTTCTCTAAGGATGTTATCGCTCCCAACCATCTTTGGTTATCCTGCTACTCTTTCGGCCCTTTTAGAGAAACATCCACCAGCTTCAATTCATGGCTCCCCTAAATTTTGTTTGTAATGCTGAGGATCCAATACAGGTTACACCAAAAGAGATTTTAGCAGCGATTATGTCCTTTAGAAATGGTTCTGCAGGTGGACTTGACGGCCTAACACCACAACATCTTAAAGATCTTGTCAGTGGTTCTGTTGGTGAAGCTGGAAAAGTCCTATTGGATACCATTACGCAGCTTATTAATTTAATGCTTTCAGGTAAAAGTAACACTGATTTCACACATATACTGTATGGCGCAAACATATGTTCTTTATAAAAGAAGGATGGTGGAATCAGACCAATCGCTGTGGGTTGCACCTTTCGTCGCCTGGCTTCTAAAATCTGTTGTAAATATATTAAACCATCCATTTCTGAAAAGTTATCACCAATTCAGTTAGGTTTTGGAAGCCAAGGTAGCTTTGAGACTGCAGTCCACGCTGCTAGAACATTTTTATTGAATAATAGAGGAGACGTGTTTTTGAAGTTAGATATAAAAAACGCGTTTAATTCGGTTGACAGGATCACTTTACTGAATCAAATAAAACTAGTTACTCCATCTATCTATCCTTTTCTTTGGCAATGTTATGGTACCACGTCAAAATTAGTATACAAACAACATACATTTGATTCATCTGTAGGTTGTCAGCAAGGTGATCCTCTTGGTCCAGCAATTTTTAGTTTAGCAAATCACCCAATTATATCAAGTTTAATTTCAAAATTTATCGTTTGGTATTTAGATGACGGTACCCTAAGAGGTGACATAGAATCAGTATTCACAGATTTTCAAGAATTATTTAGTAAATTTAGTGAAATTGGCCTGGAAGTATTTCAAAATGTGAACTTTATGTTTCAGACACTAAAACTTTAAACCAGCAAAATTATATAATTGAGAAATTCAAAACGTTGGCACCTAACATCAAAATTTTAGACAAATGTTCTTTACAACTCCTAGGGTCGCCAATACTCCCGGAATCAGTCCCTTATTTTATCCAAAATCATATTCATAATGACAATGAAACTTCAGATCGCTTACTCAAAACTAATTCACATATGGCCCTTTTTATTATTCGTTTTTGTTTGTTTGTTCCTAAATTCACATATCTTTTGAGAAGTACTCCCCTTTGGAAATTTAATGATCTCTGTTTAAAATTAGATGACATAATTTATAAAACTGTATCTTTGGTATTAAATTGCCGTATGACAGAATGAGCTTGAACCCAGGCCTCTCTACCTGTAAGGCATGGAGGCTTAGGAATAAGAAAAATATCGAATGTTGCGCTACCAGCATTTTTATCTTCAGTACATAAAACACAAAATTTAACTTTAAATATTATGTCTAGAAATTTTGATAAGCCAAATATAATTTTTATGAAGGAAGCTAAAGATGCTTGGTTACGGGCTGGACCAAGTCTAAAATTACCTGCGCATCCAAATTTACAAAAACTTTGGGACGAGCCACTCTGCATACTTGAGCAAAACAAGCTTCTTGACTCTGCCTATGACGTTGCAGATAGGGCTCGTCTCCTAGCTGTAGCGGAACGGGAGTCTGGATTTTGGCTACAGGCTTATCCCTCGGGAAATATCGGTACACTTTTAGATAATCTGACTTTGTCTATCTGTACCCGTTTGCGTTTGGGAGTAAAAACTGTAGAGCACCATCGCTGTCATTGTGGCGCCGACGTCGACTTTTTAGGACACCATGGACTCTCTTGCTAGCGCAGTGCTGGTCGCTTATCGCGTCATGCGAGTATTAATGACGTTATCCGTAGGGCTCTTGTTACCGTCAACTTGCGGGCTTGTTTAGAGCCGAATGGTCTCGCACGTGACGATGGCAAACGGCCCGATGGTATGACGTTAATTCCATGGAGGGGAGGTAGGATGTTAGTGTGGGATGCAACCTGTGTTGACACACTGGCACCTTCTCACCTCCGGGACTCTTCGCGTGACGCGGGGGCGGCAGCAACTGCCGCTGAAAACATCAAGCGTCGTAAATATGTTGGTTTATTGGATAACTACAATAAACTTTGGGGCCATGGGGTCCAAGTGCTTGGGAGTTTTACAAACATATTTCGTCTCGTTTGGTCGACGTTACTGGTGACTAGAGAGCTGGCACGCATTTCGCTCAAAGAATTGGTATAGCCATTCAAAGAGGGAATGCTGCAAGCATTTTGGGAACTTTGCCCAAAGACAGCGATGCAGCAAATTTCTTTTGGTAACTAGTGCTTTTTCTTTTTGTATTTCTTTTTTGTATATATGTATATTTTGTAAATAATTCCTTAGAAAATATTTCCTTTTTTTTTATTCTATATAATATGTCTATTTGTTTATGAAATGTACAGTTGTGTTTTCCCAAATAAAACTATGTTATTAAGTATATCAAGTGAAGCAATGAAACAATAGTGTAGTCATCATTACTGAACATGTACGTACAATTTTAAATAATTTGGACATCTAGAAAAAACCACAAATTGACTTAAAAAATTCCAAAACTTTCATACATAAGAGAGGCGATTCGATGTACAGCGTGTAATAGAATATGTTGCATTAATTTCGAAGCTCTTTAGTTCCATTTAACTGCTGTATCATGGATGAGTCCCCTTAAAACGACCGCGACCACATCGCTAAACAGATACGTAGCGTTTCACACAGATTAATTACACGCGAAATCAAACCCAGTGCGTTGATAACGATTGCAAATTGGGATAACGAATCAGAATAGCGGTTTCGAGGTAATCGTGAACTGTGTATTTGTCAGCCTATTTATATTTGGCATTGGTTAATAGATTTTATGGTTTCATTGAGTTGTTCGATCTGTAATTTATTATAAGGGTTCTTTCTATACTTTTTTTCATACGATTAATCATAAAACGAAAAAACTAAATAAAATTATACACAAAATTTTATGTATTGATATTATTTTGTAGTGAAAATAAATAAAAATGTACATATTACACGTTTTTTGTAGTAAAAAATTATAATGTTAAAAATTATCAGTTTTAACTTTTTAAGTTGTGTATCCACAAAACAATTAAAATATTATTAAAGTGCAAAAACTAAAGAAATACGTCAATGTCGTATGACGTGAATTAAATTGTAGCATCAAGGAAATGTTTGAAATTTAAACACGGCGCCATCTATTGAATACATACCGAACCTAGATAACAAAAGTTGTCATGATACCTATCTGTTACAAAATTATAAATCATTACAACCTGTTGTCCTATAAACATATTAAATGAGGCATAATCAAGATAAACAAAATCTTTACAATCGGTTAAGATATTTCGGAGATTAACATAAACGAACATTATGATTTCTTTATCTATAAATATCTCAAATTATTTTGGGCACTAACAAATTTATTTTCATTAGTGCTCCTATTACGTTCTCAACACTAATTGTAACAATATACTCTTACACCTTAATTACTATTTGATTGAACATTAATAATAATATCTATAAGGAGTTTACACTAATGACAATGTATAATTACAAATGATATACTATTAATTACAATTACATTCATATATTATTACGTAATTACGTGTAGTGCTACATGGTGCGGTATCGTTAAAGGAATAGTGAGGAAACTTCTAAGAGTTGAAGCTCGGCTTATATCGCGTTGTTGACGCATCGGTGTGTTCGTTTGAAATTTAGAGGAGTATAATTTTATCTCCTTTCTTACTGCTCCCACAAATAATGCGGAACCGGCAACTATATTATGGAGTTTTTGTGGTACGGTAAAGTTATCTTTAAACGACAATAATTCTTAAAGAATTTTTTTTTACATAAAATAAATTAATGCTTGACAACAATCCCACCTGATGGTAAGTGGTGATGAAGTCTAAGATTATGAACACACTAACTTATAAATAGCCTATTCACTCTCCTCTTGAAGACTCCCACATCGTAAGCAGCCGGGAACACCGACGCGGGCAAGTTATTCCAGTCCTTTGCTGTGCGCATGATGAATGAAGACGCAAACCGCGTCGTCCGTGCACTACGTAAGGGTGGATATCTGCCGTACGTCGAATTGTCTGATGGAGGAACGGCGATGGGGGAACTAATTCCTGTGCACAATCTCCAAAATGTACCCTATAGAAGACCGAGAGGCTGGCAACCCTGCGCCTGTGCTCAAGGCTTTGCAGATTGGTTTCAACCAGATCTGGGTCACCAATGAACCTCTTTATACGCCTCTCCATCGAGTCCAACGCAGATAGATGACATTTGGCAGCCCCAGCCCAAATGTGACAACAGTGGTCGAACCTGAGCTTTATACAGGGTTAAAAGTTGATTCGGTGTGAAGTACTGTCTCACTTTCGCAAGGACCTCCAGTTTCCTTGCAGCTGCTTTAGCCCTAGACTCGATGAACTGACCAAAGTTGAGGTTCGACGAAACTTCAACTCCCAACAATTGAAAACGGTTAGTGCATTCCAAGGATACATTCTGAAAAGTAGGAGCCAAGGTGAACGGGCTCCTCTTGGCGCTGAACAGACACGTCTGAGTTTTGGTTGCGTTAAATCTCACAAGATTGGCATCGCCCCATTCGGACACTGCCCGAAGTGTGAGATTCATACGTTCAACCATGGCCTCTCCTTGCAATTGTATTTCGTCTCTACTGGCCCGAGGTTACGGAAGGTATCTTTCCACTACTGTGCTGTCATGTGCATACCCATAGATGCTGGGCTTGAACAGATCATTGATGTGCAGCAGGAATAAAGTAGCGGACAGAACGAACCCCTGCAGAACTCCGGCATTGGTAGCCGTCGAATGCGACGAACAACCATCGACGACAACTCGAAGAAACCGTTCGCTCAGAAAGTCCTTTATCCAAACGATAAATAATAATAATACGATAATTGACGTATTGTAGATTCAATATTTTGGCTATAGGCTAACTTAAATACTGTAAAATTAAATATAAAATACTCATCTTTTTGCAGATGTGTTTGCAGTAGATTCAATATAAACAATATATTTTCCGTAAAATTTCATATTTAAATAATTTTTGGTTACATTTCCCTTCAAGTTAAGATGATTTTGTTTTATTATTTGATTGAAAGAAAGAATGAAAAAAAATATTTATTTCGCCTAATAACAAATACTGCAACCTTGTAACATGATGTAACATATACAACATGCCTTATATTCGAAGAATTTGAAATTTTGTCGAAAATATACAATTTTTTCCTAACAAAAATCAAAATCTAAATCACCACCCGCGGGGTTTTGGGTATTGAAGTATTTATTAAAGTGCGTAAATTGACAAGTATTTGTATTTAGTAAGCCTTTGAAGTATCGGTAACGGTTCCCCAAACACACTATATTTTGACATAAACATTTATGCCCGTCACAATACAACGTCACTCAAAATATTTTTAAAATCGTCCAATTATTCAAAAGTGTATTTAATGTTGGCAGTGTGAACAATAACGAGATGTCGCGCGCCTGTCTACCGACAATCCTTTAATTAATGTCGAACTAGGGACCGATCCTCACGCTGCAGACGATATCACAAATTAGACTAATATCGAACGATCACTACATACGAGTTTAAATTAAATAACTGCAACAGATAACTCGTTACTTGACTGCCAAATAACATGGTCTGGAATATTAGGGTGTTGCTCCAGAGTAGACCGATAGAAGAATCAAGGCAAATGTTACTAACAACTTTTATATAATCCTAGTTAGTGTAGACCTAAATGTGACTGTTTAAAAAAGTCTCATTTCATTCACTAATTGAAATTTCTTACTTTCTACTAAAGTTAATCGTAAATGATTAAATAGATTCAAATATGATTTGATGAATTAAATAAGCCTTTCGTATTTAAAGTGTTGTGATTGTTTCAATAATGTGGTAGCGTAATAAAACAGAATTGAACTGTGGGAATCATTATTTGAATTAGACAAATCATTCGTAATTGAAATAACCAACTGCACTTGTTCATAGCTTTTATGGTACATATTTGAAAAAATATAATTAAGGATTTAGCTTCCTTACATGTTATAAAACAAATCTGGCTGACCATTAACTTTTAATACGTTTCCTAGACTGTACGTCCAGTATTTCATACTCAAACTACTACAAAGTCCTTTGCAACGTCTTCTACTTGAGACTGCAAGATATCTAGGGTCCCCAGTGTGAATATTAACAAGGGGCGTTGTCGTCGCTCGTCAGCCTTGAGACAATCCTTTGATAAATGTCGCGCTATAGAAGACGACACGATAGCCACTCAACTCTTTCAGTTCTTTTCCATTGTATCTTGTTATATTGTATTGTAGAATTCATTTGTTGAATTTATACGCACAATCCTTTCGGAGTAATTTATTCAAAGACTAACTGTTTTCAATTTTATTTGCAGTTAGAGATTCAGAATAATATATAAATAATACATGTACGTCTCACTACGGGCACGTAGTTTGTATAGGCATATAAAAACCTTAAATAAATGTGAGATACCTTGTCTACAAGGTTATTTATACTAGGATTCAGATTGATAACAACAGGGAATTAGATTTATGCATACAAAAGTAAACGTGTTTGTGTTCATTCATATATTGACTTTTGAGTTTATGCAATTGGACTTACCGTGTCAACCAACCAATGGCGCCATGAAGTTTAGATTTGCTGTCAAAAATGTTTTTTTGATAACATAAAACTGTCTATCCTAAATTTACGGATATCTCAAGTGTGTATTCTGTATAGAAATTATAATACACAAACATAATATTGTGTCTGCACTGCGTCACTGTTGTTTTATATACGATCGTAAAAAGTTATCAAAAGTTAACAAAAAGTTCGTGTTTCCGAACATTCAGATAAATATAAAACTTGTATACGATCAGTTTTGTGTTTCTTTCGTCTATCAAACTATTTTCTCTTTTCTGAATCTACTTTATGAAAAAAAAACCGTGCTACATAAAAAGATTAATGCGACTGTATCATGGGTTTATACCGTAAACAAATAAATCATGATTTCTGGGGTAAATAATAATTTTACTTGGTAAGCGTTTAAAGCTAACAAGAGTTAGCTTATGAAAGAGATATGATTATGTCTTAACATATCTCTCTTTGTCCTTATTGTGTCCATCGATGCAGACACTAACGTTGCGAATCGAATTTTCGAGTTATTACGGGGTGAATTATTGAGTGAAAATATGTATGGAGATTTTATTAAATCCTTTTTTGTCTTTGCAACTACATTTATAAATATTTAGCAATAAATGTAATAAGTAATAACTTTAAATATAGCCTTAAGGTTAGAGAGTAGGTATATAGATTATAGGTACATTTTGAATCGTTGATCACCGAAGAAATATTTTAGGAAATTCTATCCCGAAGGAAATGAAATTGGTGTTATGAGTGTGTGTTATTTAGTATTACTCATGCCAATAGGCAACGATGACGCCTTGTCAAGTATCTATTTATTTGCCAGACATACAAGCTATTTATTAATCGATGTTTAAGATGTTAAAATTTAGGGTGTGCTCTTGAAAGTGACGTACAAAATTTACTGTTTAAGATGCCCAACCCAACGGTTCTGTTTTTAATAACCACAAAAACACAATGTCTCGTGCAGAAATAATGTTAATGAACTTGTGTAAAAACACTTATAATGGGCAAACTGATTGATAGAAAATTGTGTATATTTTTAGAATATTTCATAACTGGCCATACATATTGTGATTAAAATCATGCTCAACATTTAAAACCCAATTGTAATCGTTAATAGAGGTAAATTATTAATACTGAACACGAATAAAAGTATTGTTCCGTAAAGAACGAATGAACTGTTTATTCATATTTCATTTTCATAACTTCTCCGATTGCATGGAATGAATGGGGAACAAAAGCTAGAACAAAAAGGCTAGAATCTCAAAGGGTACATCCCTTTGAGATAGCTATATATAAGAAAAAGCCTTTTAACTAATTCCAATATTTTAAGAAGTTTTTAAGTGGCAATTCCACTAAACACAAACAATATATATAAGAGCAATTACACAATTATTACATTACAAAAATTATATTCCATGCTTCTAAATTCACATTTATTTTATAATAAAATGTCATTTGATTTACGTATTATTGGAGATATGGACTGATTTCAAATATAATTTAAATATTAACAAAAGCTTATATTCATCCCTAAATAAATCACGTTAAGAAGTTTTTAATAGAAGTTAATTTGTTTGTATTTAATAAGTTGTTCAGTTAAAGATAATTCGTCAATATTATTAATTGACTTTTATAGTTAACAAGCAAACTGCCCTCGCTTTGCTTCAGAAAAACTACGCCTTACGCATAGAAATAGCAGCTACATTGTTTTAAGACTAAGTTTTTCTCGTTCTATGTATTAAAAATACATATATAAATTTATAACTTTTTTATTTATGGACACATTGCAATGAAGCGAACTTTAAATATTAAATGATGCTTCCTGCAATACATTCGTGTAAATCATAACGAAATCGGTTAAGCCGTTTCTGAGATTAGCGCGAACAAATGCAAAGACAATCAGACAATAATTGTAACAACTATTGTTTTTGGGTTCTATTGCGTTAATAAAGACTCCTTATAATAGTTTTTCTCATATAGGATGCGTACAGACAGTACGTACAGAAAGCTATTAGTTGAAATTTTATTTTATGTATAGATAAAAAATATGATTTCATAGTTTACTATGAATTCGTAAATAAACGATGATCTGTTTTGGGTGATAACGTTGCCCAGTTAGTTCAATTCCAGGCCGCTGCAATCATTTGTGTGACGAATAAATATTTGCTCTCGGGTCGTGGTAGTTTGTGATGTGTTAATTCTGTACGTCTACCTGTGTCACAGGGATCTCTGTTTAATATTTACCTTATATTGCAAATAAAAGGTTTCGTTCTATTTGATTTGAGATACGTCATGATCTTATATAGTGGACCGAAATTTTATGTGTATGTCTATATAATAACAAACATCAACACAGTAATATTTGGAAGTAGATTTGGTAGGTCGGTAACGTTCCTAAATCCATCCCTTTGAGTTGGATCACGTTCGACAAATGTTTACTTACTGAACATACGCTGAGACAACCGGCTAATAGAAAGATAAATGTGTTGAAAGTTTGACTTTACATTACTTGAGTGAATTCAGTATATTTTCAGTGTAGGGATGGATTTAAGGGATATGAAAACCCTCTAAACTCTGTGTTTTGGCTTTGTTAACAATGGGAGAGTTTTGATTGTGTCAAATCGTGTTGAGAAATCAGTTACAATTTGATTTTGTATTTGAAGGGCAAAATTTTTGTAATTAACTAAGAAATATAAAATTATCATGTATCTAAAAAGCTAATAAGCTAATTGATTTTGCTGATATTTGTAATCTGAAAGTATTCTTTATATTTGAACTTCAGGTTGATTAGGCCCATATTTAACTTCCGTTCCAAGTGATCGACTGACATTAGCAACGTCTTACACGGTTCGGAGATTAGTTTTAACTTCTTTGACTTTGATCAGATCTCAGTGGACCAGTTTTCGGTACAAAGCATAGTTGCTACAATTATGATCCTCCTTCGAAGTAGTTTTTGAATATCGTTCGAAGAATGTGAGTTCCCGTATAATAATTAAATTAACATTAAGGTGCTAAAACTTAGCAGTTTTGCTGTACCTCAAATTTGATACAGATGACGGAGTTCTAATATTTTACTATAATATAATTAGAGTTTGCGCACATTAATTATGTACAGCAAAATCAATTTCACCCACTCATTAATTTACCATCAAGTTTTGTAACGCAGATTTGACTAGCGACTAAAAATAAAAAGGGAGAGAGGTAAAAAATACTAAGAACCTCTTAACAGTATTTTTTATTCACTCAAAGACACTTTATCCACGCAATCAAATAACCAGAATGGTTTTTTTTTAAATAGCCGATAAATGAGCAGACGAGCTAGTTGATGGTAAGTAATCACCGTAACAGTAAAGGTATCACTGATGCGTTGTCAGCCAAGAAATGAGAAAAAGAGAGAAAGAGAGTACTAGTTCTTAAGACTCTAGTCGGAATACGATTAGTCGTTTGGAGGTTGCCTCAAGCAGGACGGTGGTAACTAGCCAGACAGGCTTCACGGAAAGGTAAAATAAGCTACCAGCAATAATATTAATGACTTAATAACAATATTGATTATATAATCTTTACGCAAAGCGCTACCACCAAGCAGGCTGGATTTTGTCGCCTTTTACGATACACTGTTCTGCAAGCTTAAGATTGGGGGAGTATTTTAGGTCGCTCCAATACGGCTAATACACGACAAAGAATAATTGTATATATTTTGGGTACTATAAAATCATACATTACGACAAGAATATTGTAAAGTGATATTACAACTCATTTGTCTAAAACGTATTCCATCACACCGAAGATTTCTTTTTCTTCAAATAGCCGACAAACGAGCGGATGAGACACCGGACTGAAAATGGTCACCACCGCTCATAGATGTTCTAACAATAGTGTACTCATTAACGACTACGAATGCAACGGGGAACTCGGTCTACGCATAAAATTGTCTTTCAGACATTGCAACTGGAACAAATTGAAAACATTTCATAGCTGTGTTATAAGGTAAGGTTGTAAGGTGTATTATAGATTGTGAAAAAAAAGTTTTTCAGTATTCACGAATACCTTTAAAACTAAGCTAAATTGTATATGTATATGTAAATGGCATAGCTGTCGCTAAGAAGAGATCTGGTGCCATTGCATATCGCACCCATTGTACTCTAAAAATAGTATAATCGTTGTTTGATGTTGTTTATTGGCTCTATGTGTGTGTGGGGTCACATAAAAATTGACATAATTTCTTAGTTTGAAGAATAGATAGAACAACAGACAGATTAAAGCGCTTATTTTCGAATGACTTTTTTGTCTTTTTAAAGTTTTACTGATATTAATTATTTGAAGATTTGAAATTATTATCGGGGATAATCCTTATACATAAAAGTAACTAGAATTCACTAAACAAGTATTTTTATATGTGTGGGATTGACAATATTGCTGATGTCATGGTCAAACATCTTCACGGATGGATAAATGAATAAATCGAGCTGAGTAACGTTTCTACAAGAATACATTGTTAACCATTTCCTAGTAGAGAAGCGGTAGTCTCCAGCATGGTTGAAATACGAGTGAGGCCTGCAATAGCTTTAGCTAGGGTCCGTCGTAGAACGAGATCCGTTTAGCAACTCTGTTAACGTCTGTTTCCCATATATATCCGTATTCAATGGATTCAGCTCTCTTTTTTGCTTGAATAATTATTATGTTTATAAAAATTTTAAACTTACTCGTATTTTGTCGGATGAATTATGAAACTGGATGTTTATATTCACTATTGCGCATTGCTGACATGTATGTAAATTATTACTGAAATACGACTATATCGAATGCTATTTTATAGCCGGTTATTCAGAGATAGAACAAAACAAATGCGAAATTCATGTTATGTCAACATGAGCATTTTCAATGGCGCTATAGGGAGGCATTCTCGTTATTAATTGAAATTTCTATTTCAATTTCACACCTGAATTTGGGTGATAAAATCTGAACTCGTAACCTTTCTTAAAATCTATATAAAAACAGAACCTTAATTGTAAATAGAGGTGAGAAAGAATTTCTTAGTAAAACAGTTTTTAGTTTGGTTCGATTTATAATAGCTTTGTTTCTTAAAGTAGGCATATGGGTCAAATAAAAAATAAATCGTTTTTTATGTTACTAGTCAACAACAGAGCAAACGATCCACCTGATGGTAAATGGTCACTGTCGCCCTTAAAGTTCAGTAACACCAAAGGCATTATTCCTGGCCCTCTGACACCGCGACAGAAATACGTATGAAACATTTCACGGTGGATTTCAGAAGGAGGGTTGCTAGCCAGTCAGGAAAAATACCCTACAACCATTCAAGTATTGTCGGGATTAAACAAGGTGGTAAAAATCCCAGCATCTAACTGGAGGGACCGTTCGCCATAGCCTCGTTCATTGTTCAAAAGGCTGCATCACGAGCACGGGACGCTAGCTTAGACTCAAGGATTGATGGAGCCCCTTACCCCCCAAAGTATTAGTAATATGAATAAAGTATTAATAATCAGGTATTAACAATAGTGATTTTGTTCATGTAAGAAAATTTGTGTGTGTTATGTGATGTGTGTTTTCACGCTGAGAGACACGATCGAGACAATAGTGTTAGGTCCCCTGAGGTCGCTGAGTTCTGTATTAAACAGTTTAATTTTGATTGTGATCATGCATAGTGGTAAAGTTTCTTTGCATTTACGTGTCAGTTTTTAAAATAAACAGTAAAATTACTCTACATTTATCGGTTGCAATCCTAGGATTACTGGCTATAACGTTGATGACGGGTTCACCACTGCAAAAGTGAATTATTACAGCACTTAGTACAAAAAAGTATATTCAAAACACTTAATATTAGAAAGACAATGGTATGTAAGTATAAAAAAATGTCAACTCTGGTTCCGCTCTAGACGTATTCAGAATAAAACGAATCTACTTAAGTAGTAAGAGCAATAATTATTTGGGATAAACAATATTCTCTTGTTAAAACTGAATGGAAAATAAAATGTTATATATTATATAATTAAATCTGCAAGTTTGTTTTATATAACACAGCAGTCCTCATGTTTGAGAGTTCATTTAATGTTGTATATAGCGATACCGCGTTCTCCCTTATTCCTAATTATTAAATGTTATGTCGGCTTAATCGTAATATAACTACCAAGTATAAATCAACAGCAGCTGGCTCCATACTTTTCTGTAAGCAAAATAATTTTATTCGTTAGCTTTCTATTCTACGTCACGAGCTGTACGTAGTCTCCAAGTAAGTATTAAAGCGAGAGGAACGATACAGATTTATTTTACACGACGTTAAACGAGCATAATTTATTGAACACCCTTTGCTACCCACTGTAATTTATACTAGTCACCCACCACAACGTATACTATAGGTACGTCCTTTAGAAATTCGGCATAAACCATAATTTCTACTTTATCGAACACTGTGCCATGTTTGGTTAGAAGGGTTGTTTGGTTGTTTGCCCAGTATGTACGGCAATACTCTGTATAATCCACGAAGTTTTGAATAGTTGTATATTTTATTTAAGGCTATGCTTTTTATACTAGTTTATTTGTACTAAACGTTAAGTGGTGGTATAATTATATGGTGCAGCATTGAATTTAATCTACGTGTATTTTACCAAATTTCTAGTGTAACAAGTGTGCAGTAAAATTCTATTTATTTGGTAAATCTTCTCCGAGGCACATCTCCAAGTATTATGATGAAATTACCTAAATAAAATTGTATACGACTGTCTTTTTCGTACCACGCAAATATTTCTAACGACCGGTACCTATAATTTATTCCATATCGCTCATCGATGTTCCATTACTTTTTTGTATGAATTTACCTTACATTACTTATTTTTGGAATGCGGCTAATCCGCGGGACTACGAATCAATCTTATTGATAATTGATATGATGATAATCTTATTGATAATTGATAATCTTATTGATAATAAATGTAAATAAAATAAATATGATATATTTTTAGTTATTGAAAAGCAAACATGCTAGTAAACAGCTCCTAATTATATTATTTTAACGAACAGTAAAGAATAAATTTCTGCCTTCGTATTAAATAACAAATCCTTCAAAGAAAGTTTGAAAGGTTTTTCTATTAAAACTTTCTTGACAATGTAACGCAAAAAGATGGAAAGATTTCAATGTTTTTAATTAATCGATAATTAGGAATAATAATTAGTAAATAAATTATCTCTCCTAGATGATTTATATAAAACTAAATATACTGGAAAGTAATACAAATAAATCTGTCTGTGTCAAGTGGCTGTTTGTATATATAATAGTAATATAGAAATAATAACAGATATAATATAATAATAAATAATAAATAGAAATAATATGTTAAACGCATGAGGTTATGAATTAGTGATCCTCAATAATGGCTTAATGATTCAACTAGATTATACTACTTTTTATACTCTATAAAAGAACGAGAAATACTTTTATAAGGCTTTATTGAGTTAACGACTAGATGAGCCTTGTTAGGTGGTTTTATAGATAGATATTTTTTTATAATTTTTATGTCAATAATCGATAAACGAGCAGGCGGGCTACCCGATGTTAACTGATAATAATGTATAATCATAACACTCAAGGCATCACCGATGCATTACCGCACAACAAGACAATAGAAATCTGCTAATACAATTTTACAACAACACAAGACACTAATAACACGTGGTAAAGTCACGTCGTAAGAATTTATAATTCTCATGTTATGTCTGTCTCGCGCACGATTCCATTTGCCTGTGATAATAAACCCGTCCGTGGGTATCGGACACATCATTTATATGGTCCCCGGTACAGTCTTCCCTTCATACTCACTTACTGACTTGCTGCTAGAAGGAATATTCAATAAAGCATCGGTGTAATATAAGCTTAGCATTTGTACGCCAAACCAAAATTTATGCTTTATATCAGGATATTTGATTTATAATAGAGTGATTTCGGGTCTTCCTATATCCATAAAGTTCTAAATAAGTTTTCTTGAACGAATCGCTAAAATTTTCGTCTGAGAGCTATAAATATTTTCTTGAACCATTTTGATGTTGAAATGTTTGGTATTAAGAATAGTAATCATCTGCTTTAATACCGTTTAGTTTTGCACAAATGGTTTTAAATATTAAATGAATCATAATTATCTTGCATTTTTTGAAATATAATTATTTTTGGATCCCATTATGACCAAAAGACATCATCATTACATTCACTTTTTTCCTCCTATTATACACATTTTGATCAATCGAACCGGATATTATGAAAATATTAGTTACTACGCGTTGGTTTTATATACATTTAGCACATTTAGGACTAAAGGTAGTAACTATGTCACATAGTTACACAAGTCTCTCCCCCGAATTGCCCTGGAATACACTCAGCGATTACTAAAATATTATCATTACTTTCAATTGAATTCGTTAATATAATTAAAATACCATAAAACAAGTAACGCAAATGCGCTTCGAGATACTGTATGTAACTGAACCAAATATAATAAAATTTAATCATAACTTACGAAATTACGCAATATCTGACATAATAAGTTTTTAGGACATTAGCATTGCCCTCCCAACATCCCTTCTCCCCCGTAACCTCTGTAAGCAAAATTTTCCATTACTTTCGATTTAACCACGCGAGTTTCAGTCGACATTAATCAAATGAATGTAATGAAAAACATATTTAGAAGCTGTTTCTGTCTCTCATTCGCTCACTATTTACAAGCTTCCAATGTTTCAATTCCATTACAGAGAAGTAAAGACCATTCCACGTTAACTGAACCGATTTGTCTAGTTTGACTGACGAAGAGGAATGTTACCTACATTTTGTCCTCAATCTGTACAGACAGCACGACACTCAAAGGAAAAGGGGCTTGCGTTGAACATACGTATGTTATATTGTGTCATATAAATTTGGATTAGACTTCTGGTAAAATAAGATGTTCTTGTTGCAATTTTGTGTTTGGTGAAGAGAAAATAATATTGTTTAATGTTTGATAATTTGTGAAGTAGGTAATACAAATGAAACTCCTGTTTCTCTAATCTGTTACTAATTTTGTAGATCGCTATTTAGGGATCTAAATCTGTCTGCTGGTAATTCAATTATATTTCAAAGCTCTTCACATTAAGATAGCTCGAATAGTTTTATGTACATATATATTTAACATTTAAAATTATAATAACTGTATTAGTTTAGATAGGTATACCACACGACGGACCTCCTGTTTAGATTGTGGAAACGTTTGAGTCGTCCACTCGACTGTCAAATGGATTACGAGTAATATCCCAAAATGATGGCTTAACACACCCTCCGAAACACGCAAGTGTTCATAAAAGTTTGAAAATGGTCATTTTAGGTACTAAAAGTTCCAAGTGAGACCAATTTTAGGCTAAAAATTTGGAGAACTCATGTTAGGAGCGTCGACATAAAGTTACTTACACAATATTATGTCTGGTATGACATATTTGTGACGGCATCTCTTGATATACGGGCGGTATTTCTGTTAATACAGGCAAGACATTAACTAAAAGGCAGACAAACATAAGTTGCATAAGAATGTGCTTACAATGTATTACTGGATATAATTAACTCGGCTTTATTGAGACAAGTTAAACAACTTTAATCGCATTTTAGATTTGTAATTCAATTTTGCCGTCCTTAAGCTATTATGTTGTTTTGGCACTTATTTACTTGGAAAAAGGTTTTTGTTTATTTTTTTAGTCAATATTGAAACATAATATTGCAAACTATAAAATTGATATAAAAAAATAAAATGATCTAGCAAACTATTAAAAATAGAATCTTTTTGATTACTTACTATAGGTGTCAAAAAGACGGATGTTGAATTATGGCATATTATTTACGACTGGAAGTTACATAAGTGTAATTACATTGCTTTTTGTAAATGTAACATTTGTTCCTTATTAATTTAATTTATATTTTTTATTTTTATTTATTTAGAAAACCAAATGTATATATGTACATACACATTTTACATAATTACAATTTATTCATCTTATGATTAATAATCAAATTACAATAAAATAGAACTAAACAAATAAGTTAATATACGTTCACACACTCACGAACCCACACTAGGATTTTTTTGTGTTGCGAGTGGCCTGTGGCAAATATGATATCACGAACACCCAAGACCCGAGAATAAATATTTATCGATATTTTTTGAAGTGAAAACTTCTATAGGCACGTTGGTAGGAGAAAAACCTTATGGGTTCCCGTCAGTGACAGCAAAATTTTTAAGGTACCGGTAAAACGGGGTAAACAGGAATGGCCCGGTAAGTAGAGATAGAAATCTGCATTCCTAAACCGTTCTATTAGCATCATTATATTGAAAAGAGTTAATACTTGTTTAATTTTTTAACGAGCTTATGTTTTTTGCTACTAAACTACATTACTATTTTGAGCTAGCCAATCAAGTATCAGCAAAGAAAAACATGTTGAAACTAGGGTCGTTGTGGACAGATGAATATTGTACTTTTAACTTTAACTTTTTAATCAGTTACTTTGAGAAAAATTGTTGAAACTGTTTAATCTTCATTATAATATTGTATTGTGGTTTGATGAAAGGTAATTTAATGGGAATCTCAGTTTTTAGTCGAACACCCGTTTTTAGGTTTGGGAGACAATGGGAACTCGAACTCAAAGGGGGGAAATCGACATATAATTGGAACAACGCGGGGATTATTTGGTTTGATTAAGAGGTAAATTGGAATTCCTAAAGAGGGATGTCAAAAAGCAAAAAATGTAAAAACTTCATTTCAGTAAATTTTATTTCAGTACCTATTTTAATACTTTTTATATATACTTTTACTATTGGTAGAAGCAAAAAAATGACGTTCATAAGTGTATTTACTGAATACCTATATGATTAAATGATTTTGAATTGAATATATAAACTGTTAAATATCTTGTTTAATAGTCACTTAAATATTTTTTAATATTAATTTTAATATTAATTTTTTAATATTAATTAATAATTAATTTTAAAAATTTTACATTTTGAATGCGATCTTTTTGATAATATATTATTACCTTACTTGCAACTAAAATATTATTTTGAATAGATAGAGTGACAGCCCTGGTAAAAATTCCGAATTACCTCCCTCGAACCTATAGCGGTAAATTGGAATCTAATAGGGTTTTTTGTGAATTTCTTAAAATTTGACAATCATTTTAGATTCTTATGCTACTTAAATCTGAACCAGCTAACCGACACATTTTTCAAAGTATACTTTTAAATATCCTATATGTTACGGATGAAGGATCCAATTTTAATTAAAAGTGAAGATTGGACCTATTTACCCCGTTTTAGGTATAAAAAATGTGTGTATACTTTGCATTGTTCTTTAAATTGTGTTTTATTTAATTATTGTTCAAATGTCAGATCATGGTGCAGTACAACAGTGAGTACTAAATAAGTTAATATTTAAATGTACCTACAAAACTGAATGGTAAAAAAATAAAACATTTATTTTAAAATATTATCAATATTCATATCAAGATTTACGTTAAAAAAAATTGATATTTGTTTATTGTTTTCTTAATATTTGGCCTCTGAAATACATACGATTTTTTTACTATAAAGGTACTCAAGATTTTTCTGTTATTTCCAATATTTCGACCCAATTACAGGAAAGCCCTTTGATAATTGACATACATTAATGGCACATAAACCTGTTAACTTTACATCTTGTTCGTTTTCTGTTCTTAGGTATCGTATCACGACACAACTGACCAACGATAGGTATTTTTACGCAATTAAGTTGATACTATTCTCACCTGACACAAACTAACCACTGGATTCCACGCTTGAGCTAATGTAAACCCATTCTCTCTATTAAAATATATTGGGATGTTCTTTTTTAATCTCTATGAGCTCTGTTACTAAACGTGAAATATACTGTCGTGCACCAGCTTCAATCTACCTGCTACGGAGGATTTCTTTGGGTCCTTTGGCCGTTTTCACGTAAACCTTATCAATGTGGTCAAGTTCTTGCGGCAAATGATCAGCATTAACAGTAGCATATCTCGTGAGTGCGTATTGTTAATACTGTTGCGAAGCTTCTTGAAAGGTAGGCCGAAAACAACAGAGGCCATAAAAAAACCCAGCTAGTAATAACATCTAGCTCGAGCAGTTCAAGCGCCCTTATACTTTAGGCAAAAGGGCGAATATGGCATACACGGCCGTATTGTTCTACCGATTTTCAGGTATTACTATTGACTTTCTTAGAAAAGTCTTGAAGCCCCGGAAATCGATATAAATAGCGGGCAGATTCGATAGTGTTCATCGTTATATTGACATAAGTCCCCAATAGACAACACCTTCAGTGTTGACTTCCGAGCGGCAACCGCTAGCGTCCCTCTTCCCCAAGAAGGAGTCGCAGCCGATGAAGGCTTAGAGGCCGCAAGACAAGGCCAACGTCAGATGGTGTTAAGTGGGTAGGCACCTAAGTCTGTCGTGAATCCCACATAACTAGCGCAGTCGGCTGCGCTGATATGCATGAGCATTCATCACCTGCCTCCCGCGAATCCCCGGAGGTTAGCTTTTCTCCTTGCTTTGACGCAAAAACACCCAAACACTCTCATAAGTACAATATTGAGTTCTCGAATACGAAATAGCATAGTTCTCTCCTTAAGAAGTGAAATCAACCTGCGATTGTGATTGAAAGCGCGTGCGAGTGAAATAAACAAAGTTTCTGCGGCACTATTTTGGCATTCTGCGAGCCTGCGTACCCTGACACGAAACAATATTTTGACAACCGATGCTAGATGTTTCGGATGATGGTGTGATGTGCATAAAAGTAAATGATGTGATAGTGAGTGAGATGATGTGAGTGGGGTTTCTGTATACCGTGTAGTTAGTGATGCTGCATGAGTTATTAGACGCAGTGTAAAAGTATGCGTGGCTAGAGTATGTATGTGTGTAAGCATCTTTACAGCGAATGCCATGGGTCCATGAATATTGAACAGTGGCGGCGCGCTGCTGAACTGCCAAATGTTTAATCTGTTTCTGTAATTCAACAAGCTATTTTAATTTGAACAAACGGCTAAGTATTAAAACAAAACGATATTTATATCTGTTTTATATATTTTATTAGAAAAAGTAAGAGAGATATGAATGGAATAGAAAAATAAGAAATATATAAAAGAAAATAAGATAAGAAATAAATATTACTGTCCTACTGCTGGGCTCGAGTTTCCTCTTACAATGACAGGGGTTACGACTTCGCTTACCAAGTCAAGTTGGGTGACTTCATTCATCCCAAAGGGATTAAATATATAACATGTAAAGAGATTAATTATAGAGAGGGCATACATTCAAAACTCTGTCAGCGTAGTTGGCAGTAATACGCATTTAATATAAGGAAACAAAAAAACTTTTATAATTTTAATTATGGAACTAATTCTTGTTCTCGTGTAAGTGATATTTGTTATCTTAATGAGAAATAAAGATCTTTAACCATAATTCAATGATAATTATGAAGCTAAGAAAACATATTATAGTTTTAAGGTAATGCATTGTAATTGTAATGCTCAAATTCTCTTCACAAGTAAATTTTTATTTCATATACAATTTGACATGATAAGAAGAGACTTAATTTTTATTTATGAGAAATCTCTGATGGATTACATAACGATTGGATACCAAATTTTTATTCTTTGATTCATTTTGAAAACTACACAAAACTGTCAGATATTCATGTGTCCACTATGTTCCGTGAATATCAGATTCATTTGTGACCTAAAAATATTACAGACCTAAAACCTTGCATCCCGTTATGTGGCTAAATCTAATTTTGTTTTCAGGTCATCTTTTTACGTCGCAACAAAAGCGAGCTAGTATTGTGAATGACGAAAATGTCGCGTTATAACTTGAAGTGTATAATTGCACCAACATTAAGTGAAATGGCACTCTATAAATCAGGTCCCTAACAGCCTTTTCATTGTGGCTTGATATTCATATCATTTTTATTACGAAATTTTGTAAGGTATACAAAATGAGTCCGCATTTTCCCATTGAAAATAAATTGATTTCCAGCGTTTATTAATTTTTCTGTTAAAAAAAAGTAACTGATAGGCTACCGAGATCCTCATTGTGTAGTTACAGTTGTGCATTTTTTTAACTATTTTACGAGGGATATGCAACGTATGCAACGTTAAAGGGTTGTTGAGACAATTTGTTTAACTCTTCAGAGTCAGTCGCTACTCAATATTCCAGCCAGATAAATTTCGTGTGAGATTTTGTTATCACGAATCACGAAGTACCGATTTTTTGTTATTACGTTTTATGGTTTTATTACACATCACACAACATATGTAAGAATATTTTGCTCATATCATTATTACGAGTTAACTTAGTGTAGACAAAGAATTCATATCAGGTTTATTGCGGCCCTATTCGTGAGTGGTGATTAAGTTTTTTATCTGCTATGTACGTTAGCCTGAGTAAGGATTTAATTTCAAACTTTGAATTGCGTTGAATATTTCCATAATCAACTGTAAAATGTTTTTAATATCTTCAATTAAATCCAAGCATCAAGTGAGGTAATTGCTTTTGCGTTGGTATTTACCGATATCCATAGACGGTACTAACCATTTACTATCAAGTGTGATCGTTTAATAAGTAATAATAATAATAATGAAATTAGTATTCTCTGAATACTTATCGGTCAGTAATAGTGAAATGTCTCAATAAAATATTCATATAATTTGATATGAATCGTACAATATATAATCGGCACCAAAAAATTGTGTCGTCAAATGTTAATCGAAAGTGACATTTGATAATCTTTGACTTCGAATCTATTTTGTATGTAACAGCGGTTTGATGTCGAAAGTGATATTAAAATACAGAAACATACTTTAAAAATACGAAGATAATAATATTATACAATTATAATATTTAGTAGACAACATTTTTTATTATATTTTATACTTAGGTATATTGTTATCTACATTTTACTTTTTTATACATAATAAAAATCCTACTCTATGGACATGCTTTACTTTGCTTTACTAGCTGAGCAACAAAATAATTTTCATAACCATACTATGATATTATATTCCAATTATATATTCAAAGCAATCATCCAAATTATTCACAAACCTCATAATTTTGTAAATTATTTTTGATAGTGAACAAGATTTGAGAACAGCTGTTGTAAAATTGCTTGTTAAAATGAAACTACTTTCATGTAAAACGCGGTCATTATCCGATCTTTCCGGAAATTTTAGCTGCAATTTATTTTAACACCGTACAAAATATCTTCCCTCGCGTTAGCCTGAATAATGATTTAATTTCAAACTTTTAATTGTTTTGAATAATACAGTCACTACAAGGTGGGTTGCAGTCGTTTGACGTACAACAGCGGTGTGGTAAGCGGTATATTATTATTGTTTCGATTGCCATACTAGTTGCTAGTTGCGACCTGCTAATGGGCGAACACAGATGCCGTTATAATAACTACTGAGTTAAACGTCTGGTCCGAGACTCGCCGCGCCAGTTGAAGTTGCCTCATGAATATTGAACACCTCCCGACGCCTAGTGCCGCGCTATTTCCTCTCCTCGCTATTTTCACAAAGCTCGATTTGCAAAGTGAAATCAATGGTATATTCAACGCTTCGCTGAACATATCCCTTAGAGATCTTATTAGAATGACAATTTAATTCCTTGAATGCCGCGTAGCTATGTATCTTAAGTAAAGCAAACACGTTCAATCTACAGAGATTCATTAGTAATACTCAGAAACTACTTAGGTGTATATGAAATCTATTTATTTTTAATTTATTTATTTTGAATTTTTAAGAACAGGTGCTACTTTGCAGAAATCCATTGTTATTACACAAAATTGTAAAAAGTTCATTATCGTTATCATATACATAAGTTGTTCCGCTATTGGGATTTGGTGTCCTTTAAGTTGGACATAATTTACCAAGCTGTTTGTTAGAGTGTAGATTTCATATAATTTTAATATTACGGAGATATCTTAGGTATGCAGAACGTCTCTTGATGATACCACAAAATGGTATCCAAAAGAATGATGATGAACTAGAAATATAATTTCGATTATATCTTTATAATATAATATATAATATCAATGATAATATGTGTGGTTTAAGTAATCGTACCGCGTGCAGAATTGTAAATTTTAAATTAACAACTTATTTTTGCTTATGATGGAGCAATGTCCTTCATTATAAAAAGAAAGATAAATAAATAAAGATTGCTAAAGGATCACTTTGTAAATACACTAAGAGCACATAAACATATAGCAAAAGTTAAGGCGTCATTCAGCGATAAGCGCTGAATAGCGGTTATTTAGACAAATTTATGGTAAGCAGTATCTTGAAAAACTTTGAAGGAAAGATAATTATGACGGTGGGGCATAATGAATTGAGGCGGCTAAATTAATCTTTAGCTAATTTATTTTCTACGGCAAATAAAAATTAATTAAATATATTTGTATTCATAATTAGACAACCTCTTTTCTATCATTTGAAAATTGGATATTAGTATCCAGTTAATGATAGTGTGGTTTGAACTACACTTTTCCTTTTGTTAAAGTCATACTTTAATGTCATTACTGATATATTTATTTAATAACTTAATACATATTAATTTAATGAGAATATTATATCAATGAAAATCGTCTTCATTTGAACATTACAATCCATAATTGTCACTTTGCTGACCTCAGTTCTTCTCGGAAACTGGTTAAGACCATAGCCCAGCAAAGTATGTACCGAGCGGCAGACTTTATAAAACATACAAAATATAGAGGAGGGACTTTTTACGGCTGGTTTCAATAACATATGGGCGTCTAACCTTTGCTGTTTATCTGTTCGTTTATTTTTTGTATGAACTTATCTTGTATGTTGTTTGTACTTCTTTTTGGTATAAATGTTACTTCGCTTAAGTAAGAGATTGACCTTCGGAATGACATATAAATTTTTAAGTATAGAAATTATAACCTTTGTTTATTGACGCACAGATATTCAGTTACAGCTACAGCTTTTGACATATCCGGCAATAATAAATAGATAGGTTATTGGAACCGGATTTTAGATGTATAAAATTTAACTCGCGTTGTTTTCTTACACTAAAGTAAATCACAGTTAGCTTAAAATACACTCTCAACTTAAAAAATGGTGTATAATTTTAGATATCTTGTAGAAGTATGTAACTGTTGTTTCTATATATATCAAAATATGATAATTTTGTTCATAATATTTAAGAAAATCACCGTAGGGCTGCAGCGTGTAAGTAAAATTCATTCTAAGATAAGAATATATGATTTTATTCTCTTCTGAATGTTTAGTACCTTCGAGAATAAACTTTATAGTAACAACTACTATATTGTTGGAGACAAAACATTACTGCGAAACTTGTTACTTATAGTAGATAACATAAAATGACTGGGAGGGAAATTTATGTGCCATGTTATGCTTCGTGGTACATGCATACATCTTACGTAAATCTTGCTATGGTAATGAGGATCAACAATGTTAAGCCGTTGAATTATTTTAGCTAAGAATGCTTAAATATCTTGAGGCTAAGGTGTATCTTGTGGTTTAATTGCGTAAGTATCGCAATGAATACGCACAGGTAATTTAGATTGGATCCTGGTTAGAACTTCGTTTTTAGTTTTATTGAATCACATACATAAAGGATACGCACCATTTTTACAGCAATAATCGAAATGTTATGTGACATCTAATAATCATATTGAAGTTATAGTAATAAATTTAGTTAAATAGTTACGGGCCACTTGTTGGTAAGTGTCAACCTAAATGTCGGAAGTTTTTATGATGCCGAGAAGCCTCCAACGTGGCTTAACGATGGCTGTGTAACTATGACGACCGATGGTTAACAGGGAGACGCTCAAGAACTTTCGCCACTCGTGATCGCCCATCCAACTACCGACCCCGTTCGCATTTACCAACTTGAAACATCACATACAATCGACAAGTCGAATTATTAATCAATATTTATGTAACCTCCATGTTTTAAATAGTACGAGTAAATGTAACATAATTTCGTCAAAGGCATTTTATTTCATTTATAGCCATGTATGTAGTATAGATCAAACATGAATATCAGAGAACATATAAACTTTAACAGACCAACTGAAAACATAACGAGGGACGTATCAATTAGGGATGTTATGGATATGAAATTTCGGATATGGATATGTGAATAATATTTTACCGGATTCTGTTACGGTTAATGATATGAAATTATTTCGGATTATTCGATTGTTTTGGATATGGATATTAGATGATTTGCAACTTGGAAAAATAATATAATGTTTGACTATACTACAAGGTTTCACTATATGTCTAGGTACTATGTGATATTCTGACCACAGAAAAAAAAAATAGCCTTAAAAATTAAAAAATTATTAAAATTCTTCTAAAAGGAAACAACGCGGGCGAAAAATTATCATAACGTGTTATATGTAGCCTCTGGTCCGATCGGAAATTATCCTAAACATTTTTATCGGATACGGTTACGGCGTCGGATATATCTTTATGTCGGATATCTGATAGTTTCGGTTACGGTTACGGAGCTCAATAACATCCCTGGTATGAATCGACGAGCTTATGTTCCCTCGATCGTAAATAATTACCGAGTGGAATATATATAAGAAAGAAGAAAATAAATTGAGATGTTTTGAGAATCATTTGCGTAACGTTGATCAAAGACGCTACGGCTTGTCACAGTACTCACTTATGTATTACCTATTCGTTATTTACTTTTTGTTCACGGCATAAATTTTCTTTGGCAACAATATATTTATATTGTAAAGTCGCCTTTAGCGCAATTTGTATTGGGAGTTCATTAATAAAATATATGTTTAGGTCTCACACAACGCAACAGTCTCACCCCGACCTTGCCAGTAATGGCGGATCAGAAAGCTATTATTTTTGTCATTTAAAAAAACCATCTCCACCGTCCTATAACCAAATTAAAGACACATTCGACCGTATGCCTTACAATACTTATACTAATGCTAAATACTAACTCACTTCCTTCAACTTCATTTTATTCAATGTTCAAATATTATCCAGTCATCACTCGAACAAAGTTAATATTCTTCTTGTTTTTTATTTATTATCAAAAAAAATATATAGATCTAAAATCTGCCATATATCAGTAATAAAGTTCATGCATATCCCCAGCGCACAAAAAAGCAGGGTGGCCTATAGGAATGTGGAGCCAGAATATCGTATATCAATATATGATAACATACTAGTGTGCTGATCGGGCTTATATATATACATGTTACTGCGCCAATTAATTGTGGACCTTTGATTCTGATTTAAACACGAAACTGTTAGCTGGCCAGGCACAGCTATTTGAGAAATAATAATTACAATAAAATTAATAATTTAACAACTAGTAAAGCCACCTCAGTGTCAACACTAATTGACTCTGAGTTTAGAAATGTATAATTCTATACAATAGTCCAAGAAAATAAATCTGCTAGACATCCACGACACTACTTCACAATTAATATGTTTTTACCAAATATTTAGACTATATGAAGGACTAATGTCACATCTTCAAGTCTGACATGTTGGAACTCGGATTATTAGAGTGATAGAGAACACATATTTGTTTAATACCTATAATATTATTTTAAATTTATTTGGTAGTACTCCTGATGCAGCCAGACTTTCGACTTAATGCACCAAAATTAGTACTGCTGATAATTTAGGTTACTTCTTATATCTAAATGTATCTTCTAATCATAATGTCCATAGTAAAAAGGTTCATGCAAATCCAAACCGCAGTTGCCGAGTGTAAATGTCATAAACGCAGAGAGATAGTTTATGAAGGTGTAACATAACATGAATATAAACGTTAAACAAAGAAGAAAAGTGATGATGGCTTTAGTTTGTCTTTCATTCATTAATCACGCATTGAAAGCGCAACACAAATTCTTGTCCACGGGAGAAGTAGGTAATCTGTAAGTCAGGTTCTTTTGAAATCTATCACAGACGACTGACTCCCATCACATAAATATGTTGTTTAGTCACAAGTGAACTAGATCTGCTGAGTCTAATGGTTAAGCTTTGTGTCATTACAGACTTAATTTTTATCTTTATTTTTTAATTTTTATACATTTTTTCTTTCTTATACTTTTTTCTTAGCAATAAATATATAATATCTTATAATATATACTATGTAATGAGGGCTAAAGAAATAAAAAAAAAATAATTTTACCTACTCATTTATTTTTATGTAACTTAAATTGGCATCGATTTAATGCGAATATAGAGTGTCGTATATTATCCGACTCCCTCATTAAATCTTAATACCTAAAGAGACGAAAAACAAAATTCTTTTGCTCTAAAAAGTAACTTGATGTGAGCAAAAGCCTAAACTGAATGTTAATTGTGCACTAAGCCGAGCGAAATGAGGTTGTGTACGACACGCTTAAACCTAAAAAAGAGAGCAATTTAAAATCCTCTGCGTTGCTGATAAGCGGGTTTAGCGGTATGTTCCTTATTAACATGAAACTCATGCTGAATATTTGAGTACCTGGGATAATGCAGCATTGTTATTATTGGAGTAGCCTAATAGAAAGTAATGCGTTCTGTTGTCTGTTTATATGAAGACATCTGCTTCGAAAAATACAGCTCAGAGCACAGTCAAATAATCGTAAGGGATTTAAAAACCGTAAGCGTAGCCGTTTCGGTTATGGTACGTTACACAATTATGCAGTCTTGATATTTTACAACAGTATACCAAACCATAAGTTAGGTGACATGCAAGCTTAGTTTGGATACGTGATAATTCAGCGGAGACCAATACTATTTTCCACCGCGTGCACTAAATGAACGTGAGCCACAATATACTAATAATATTTTTTTATCTTAATATTATTGAATGAGTATCCACATATATTAAATACAAAACACAGTTTTTAGCGACGGACATACTTCTCAAACTTAAATCCTATATAGTACCAATATCAAACGAAAAGGTCTTGCCGAACCACAGAAGGGAGATAAACTATCTTAATTTTGAGAGTGAGCTGCAAATGTTCAATATTCATAGAGCAGCAGCGCGGCGGTCGTTAAGCCCTCGATCTTACCGAGACTCGACACTCGACTTTCGACGTCCTCTGGGAAGTACGGACCTACTCTCGCCGTAATTCTACGTTTTTATGCTTGTAGGTCAATAAAAAAGATGTAGAATGCCAAAACATACCGTTACCAAAGCAACCGACTACACTCATAGCCACTCTAGGATGGGTTTGCTTTCGGTAACTCCTTTTTTTCATATTAATAGCCGACAAACGAGCAGACGAGGCACCTGATGGTACGTGGTCACCGTCGCCCATGGACATCAGCAAGATCAAGGGTATCACTGATGGGTTGTCAGTCAGGAAATGAGAAGAAGGTAAGAAAGAAAGCACTGGCTCTTAAGCCCCCAGGCGGAACACAACGAGTCTTATGACGGCTGACTTAGCAGGAGGGTGGTAGCTAGCCAGGCAGACTTCACGGAAAGATAATAATACTAGTAATAATATTAATGACTTAATAATAATAATGATAGTATAATCCTAATGCGAAGTCCTACCACCAAGCTAGCTGGCTTCTGTCGCCTCTTACGATACCCTGTTCTGCTGGCATGACATTGCGGGGAGTATTCTGGGCCGCCCCAACACCTATGCCTATCGATAAAACCGTCTATTGTACTGTTTACCTGTCTATTAGGTACTGTTGTAAAAATAAACCAATTTTAGATAGGCTTGAAACCAATAAATTGACTCGACAATACTGATCGACATTCTCCAAACATTGTTAGAGAACCGGGTACGTGTTTCAGCCCGTACGTCCGACAGGATTGAACTACGCTGTAAATGTGTAATCTCACTATGAAATTCACAGACGATTCCGCGGTGAGTTTATCATAATGATAAGTACTATAGATAATGTAGCCATTTATTGTGATTTTATTTACTATAATAATTACGTCTGATGGTATTTAAATAATTTATTACGGATAAATGTACCAAAATATTTAATAATATTAATATATAAAAAAATATTACCATGTTAATAGTTAATATGCAAATTATTATAACATGATATCTACATAGTATGTAGTATAGTAGTAAATAATATCTCATCATCATCATTGCCATAGTTACCATCTTCTGTATTTTTCTATACAATTCAGAAACCTGGATGCTTAAGTGTAGATTAACGAAAAGGAAAGATGCATTTGTAATGAGTTGTAGGAGTAAAATGCTAAGAATACCGTAGACAACGCACCGCACAAATAAATCTACCCACAAAGAATTTAAAATAAGGGCTCGACTGTCTTCTATTTACTTGCGCAGAATCCTTAAGTACTAAAGTGTAATTCAATAACAAAGTTACGTGTAAATGGCGGTCGCACCGTTCCGTTTCTCCCGGAATGTTTCATTGTTGCTGTTGTCCGCTCCCCAGCAGTGTATTCAAGAACTAATGATATAACAATATGAGAAACTACTGATTAAAATTGTATATTATAAATAAATAAATAAAACATTTAGAAAAAGATTCTAGAAACCATTTGTTAACTGAATGGTATTTTGTTACATGACAATTTCAGGAAGTTTACTTCGGTTACATTGTGCGACGGAATACTTATAATTTAGAAAAATTAATACTTGTCGGAAACGTGGAAGTAACAAGCAGGGATGTTATGGAGCTCCGTAACCGTAACCGAAACTATCGGATATCCGAAATAAAGATATATCTGAAACCGTAACCGAATCCGATAAAAAAGTTTCGGATAATTTCAAATACAGGCAAAGCCTAAATAAAGCACGTTATGACTGGTTTACGCTGACCGAGCTCATACATTGGCCGCGTTGTTCTCATATTAGATAATTTTTATTATTTAATTTATTTTTTCTGTGATTATAATACCACCTAAGATCTAGAAACTAAGCCAAACTTTGTAAATATATTGTATATTTTTCCCAAGTCGTAAATCATCTAATATCCGTAATCGAAATTATCCGAAAAAATCGGATAATCCGAAATAATTTTATATCCATAACCGTAATCGGAACCGATAAAATATTATTCATATATCCGTATCCATATCCGAATTCAAAATTTCATATCCATAACATCCCCAGTAAAAAGAAACAGGAGAATACTTGATGGACAGATATTATCACAAAAGTGTGTTATATCAGCGTGCACGGTCCCATTACACTTGCAGAAGACAGGAAGACTTCCAGAATTATAGTAGGTAATACTGTTAATGAACACGACCTTCACTCATGAGGTAACGTCGATAAAGAATTCATTATTTCTAATCCAAATATGCTACAGTTATTTCCCGATAATTCTCAATTTTCATACCGTCATTTTTGTGTATACAGCAGCATTATAGTACTGCAGATTAAAATATGTACTCTGTTCTAAATTCAAACCAGCTCATACTAAAGGCAAAGCCAGTCAGTGAAGCCGCTACAATAACAGCTCTTACGCGTACTTAGCGCCTCTTTGCGGCTGGCATTGCCTGATAATGGTCGTAACGAGCCCGCGCCGATTTTAACTGCCTGGCATTTTGATTTCCTTTAAAATTTGCTATAAAATCTTGTTGTAGCAACGACTTTGTATAATACCCTTATTCCCGTTTAATTTTGCCTGTCTAGACAAATTATGCAAATTAATTAAAACAATAGTTAGCGTATATAGATAGACATGAGTGTGTGTGCACTGAATAAATTAATGCTCATTATCTCATCACATCACTAGGTGGCAACAAGATGCGTAGGAAGTCTCGAAAAACTACAATACACCAATGGGTGAGTCGATCGATGGCGGTAGCTCAGAGCACACGCTGTATCGTAATAATATTGAAATACTTTTTTTTCGAGGAAATTCGTTATTGGTCAGAATAATATAAAAGTTATAAGTAAATTAACTTGTTGTTTTTATGAAGATATTGCTTCTCTGCCTACATATACAATAAAGTATATTTACATTTGTTTTTGTAAATAAATAAACCTTTGTGGAAATAGAACGGCGTTCGTCCGGGACCGTTCAATATTCATGAGTCAGCTATAACTGCCGTATCCGACCACCGGACTAGACGCTTAACACATCGTTACAATTACCCCATCTGTTTGCCCATTACCAGGTCACAACTAAGGCCGCAATTGTAACAATAATGGACCGAATGTACCATTCATATCTATTTCTATGGGCCGGTCCTCAGATATTTTAAGTAAGAATACATTCCGCGAACGTAATTTCAGGTTTAAACTTATTTATCATGAAATGTATATCTACTAAGGAACGTTTTAAATTGACTGGACTTAACTCTGAAACAGTCTGTATAGAAACGGCATGGGTTAAGATTTAATATTTTAACATACAGTAATGTTACACTAGCAATTTTAAGACTAACATTTTTTGTATACCTAATTATGTTATAACTATGGGTAACCTTATATTATATACTAGCAAATGCCCTCGCTTTGCTTCGGAAAAACTACCTTACGCTTAAAGAAAGCATCTGCACTTTTCAGGGTTTTTCTCGTTTTGTGAATTAGAAATACATATATTAATTCAAAACTTTTTTATTTATGGACGGATTGCAATGAAACAAAATTTAAGTATTAAGTGACGCTTATTGCAATACATTAGTGAACACCAGAACGAAATGGGTTAAGCCGTTTCTAAGATTAGCGGGAACAAACGCACAAACAAACAGACAAACAGACAAAAATTCGAACAACTATTGTTTTGGGTTCTATTTCGTTAATAAAGGCCCGTAATACTGTTTTTCTCATATATCCTTCATGTACAGAAATCGATCAGTTAGAATTTTATTATTAGTATAGATTAAAAGACAGACAGGTATTTAATATTATTTAATTATAAATGGGATAAACATTTACGTGTAAAATAAACGCATATTGTATAACTATGATTGCCTGGTTGGAATGTCTGTACAATAGTTATCTAGCTTTATTCAGGCGTGCACAAGCATCGCAATGAAAATGGCCGCTAAATCGAAAAATCGCTGTTACCTCTAACAGAACAACACAAACATTTTAAATCACAACGTAAATATTATTCAAACATAAATAATCTGGACCATAAAAATCCTATTCGGCGTTCATATGTTCTCTTACATACTATTACGGAATCGAATACATGTTGCATGTTAATATTGCTTACTGTATTCCCAGAGGATAAAGGTACTAATCCACTATACACACACGCATGAAATATTCCGCTGAATCATATTTAGATGCGGCGAATTTTGAGTTTTCAGCCAAGGTCTATTTTCTGAATGTATTACCGATATGAATATTATAACCGAGTTTAAAAACCAAGACCAAATTCAATTATAATTGTGTTTTGGGGAGAAGTCTATAGTGATGAACACGTGTGCGCATAATTGATAAATAATGTTGGAATTAATTTTAAACTGTTGTTATTTCAAATACAGTTTCGAAAACTCATACAAAAAGCTTTTTTACTTGCAACACGTCTCTGGTGCATGTGTTTAATGTTATGGACCTTTATTAATGATGATGGTCAGTTATGGAACGGTTATGGTTATGGTTAAAACGAAAAGAATTAAACAATTTGTAAAAGTATAGAATGGTTTTCTTGATGGAAAGCGACGCCATATTTTATGTAGTAAATACAGGAAATTAAATGTCGCTGAATGCATCTTATATAAAACTTACTTATATTATTTACAATACTTCAAAAATCAGTGGATATTGCATTGCGAGTTAATGCAAAATCTGTTTATATTGAACCTGTTACGTCAACCAAAAATGTTGAAAGCGTTAATTAAACATTTTAATTGAGCACAAAATGAGAGCTTAATTATTTGTCAGACATTCAGATGTCCGAATTGTGTGTAAATTTGTATATTGGTTGTAAATTTTGATTCGGTTTAAAAGCAATTGTCGAGAAAGGAAAAACGGGTCATATACTTAAGAAACTGTTAAATAAAAACATTTGTTATATACCATGTGGTATATTATAAATATATGGTAGTTTTTTATTTGTATATATGGTATTGGGTTTCTATTAAATTTTTTATCGTCTGTGCAAGCTATTTTTTTGTTTATAATTACAAACATGGGCAAACATGCCCACCTGATGGTAAGTGGTCATCGTCGCCTATGAACGTTTGCAATGTCTTTTTTTCAATCTGCAATTGCTGGCTGCAGCAATGTTGTCGGCCTTCAAGGTGTTAAAGATTTAAATTAAAATAAAACATCTGCTCCTGGAATCACTTTTTTAATTCTGAGTACTTAATTTTACATCCTGAAATACTTTCTTAATAATTAGCATATTTAATATAATTTTAGATTCAAACCATATTATTTTTCATTTCTTTGCTTTATGACATCTAATGACAATGTTTATTTTTCCTTTTCTAAACATATATTTATTAACCCTTTTAGATAAACCTATTTTACATTAAAAACAAGTAGTTACTGGTATACAATTTCGAGCTAACTTCATTATACTTACAACTTGACTACAATCCCACCTGATGGTAAGTGATGATGAAGTCTAAGATGGTGAATGCACTAACAAAGGATTCATGTAACACTATTTTTAAAAAACCACATATCATAATACAGAAAAAATATCTCAAAAGGCAGCCCATTCCACAACCCGCAAGCCTGTGACGAAAAGGAAAGAGAAAAGCGGACAGTGAAAGAATGCCACGTGTTAAGGTGATGTGTATATATATGTTAACGTGATGGAATTTCAATCTTTATGGAGTTGTGCGGTAAAGAAAGTTGGTTGGTGGAACTATGTTGAACAGTTTTTCAGAACACTCACCATTTATAGACGGTAGTGTATATGTAGGGAGCTTATGTCGTCTCTCAGTAGACTTCTAACGTGTCTGTGAAATTTGGATCGTCAACAACTGAAATGGCACCACTACATGGAGTGAAGTGGGCTTGGAATCAAATTGGTTGCATCGGCCTTTGCTATGACGTGAAGTACTACTTCGCTCTGTATCGAGCTTTCTCGAAGGTAATTTAGTTTTTTTTTCCAACTTACCCCGGTATTACTCATCGCGATGATGTCAACCCCCGAGATCCCAATATTCTCACTCATGGTGTGGAACTTTGTCGCTTTAATAAATGGGGCTCTTTTCGCGGAGAATGCACAGACATATGTCTTAAGAGTTGGATGGTTGAGTTTAATCGACCCTATTCGGAGATCCGCTTTAGGGAGTGCTCAATTGCAAACAAATCTAATTTTAGTCAGTAGACGAAGGATCACGTATAACCGAGAAGTACTTAAACGACTTGAATAATATACATCTCTCGTACTATCATCTATATAGCAAAGCATGTTGGATATTGAAGCCAGCATTTCATTGATGTGCAAAATAAATAACTTGGGAGAGGGCAACGGATCTACGAGCTCCCCTTACCACTTTTTACGTAAAGCGTATATCAGATATTGAGCTGACAACGCTGATGACACGCTGATGGGACACCACTGGATGGTAGGCAGTCAGAGTTCACGATCATCGGGATTCGAATTAGATGCAAAGAGTGTTGCTTAAGACACCGGCTTCTCTTTTACAGTTTGGGACATGCTGTCATTCGATGTTAGCAATGGTTGAAACGAATTGCGCTATTCGCAAGTCTGTCACCGATCCTGCAGATATCCTTGCACTTCGCTTTTGGCCATCAGCCTTTTTGTTTATCTGGAGACAGCATTGAATCTCTTCCTGAGCTCAGACGCATTGGGCTCGTCGGTGGCGCGTGCAGAAACCCAAGTTGAAAAATAGTTCGCTTATCGCAACTAGCTTCAGCGCATCGTCCATTACACATATGCGAATAACATAACTAAGAAGGAAGCGTTTCATGCTCTGCTGAATAATATTAGCAACTAATTCACACTTTCAATTACAGGAAATACAACATCCTTTAATATGATACAATGGCTGTACTAAGTGATTATTTTTTGGGTTAAAGCCATTTTATTGCACCAAAGATATTGTAGACGGTTGTTTTATTTAAAACTAAGTGTTTTTATGGTTGTTATAAATTTTATATAATTATACCCTTTTGTTACTTCTTCATCATACTATACTGCTTTAGTATGTATGTATGTATGCTTATAGTATGTGAAATTTGATAAAATAAAACCACAGCGAATAGTACAGTAGATCACAGCGGAATGTTCGCATTCAAAGAGTTGTTGTTGAAAAAACACACGAAATTGTTTGTTCGTGTTTGTCGTTTTAAAGCCTGTTTATTTCATTAGACATATCGTTCCTCATTCCGTCCAAACTTCTAAATGGCGGTGCTTAGCGCAATGTATGAACTTGAACATCAAAATTACCATGTGAGTATCATTATCATTTGTCATCATAAGCAGGGTTATGTGAATTTTTCGGAACTTTTATATACAGGTACCTAATATATGTATAGAATAAAGCATAGAATAGCATATAGAATAGCATAATGTATAGAATACATTTTGAGGTATAGAAACTGTATACAAGGTATATTTATTTTTAAGTGTAATTTCAGTTTAGTTTTTTTGGTTCAGCGTCAGAATACGGACTCCACGAACGCACCGTTTAAAAATAATCCTCATAATTACATCGAATGAATATTCCTTTCTTCGGTTGTTGAATATTTTAATAATTCGTTACGATAACGAATCTTCTGGTTCATTTCGCCAGCCGTATGATTATCAAAGACGAAAAATCGTACTTAATGTCAGCTAATTCGGATTATTGTCCACATTTATGCAGAAAGTAACCAACGCGAAACAAAAATTATATATAGAGAGTATAGTGGAAACAATAACTTATTTTATAGTTTAATTCTTGAGAATGTTTAAATACCATTCACATTATCTTTGAAGTTTAAAACTATTTCCTAGTTTTAGATGGTAAATGAAATACATCTTGCCAATAAAATGTTCGATAAACCAGAAGATAACAATCGTATTTATCTAAAAATAATTCGATTTTAAGAAATTTGAAGGCTATACAGAAAGGTCTGATTGAATTGCAAAATGAGCATCACTCGAAGAATAAAGACAAATATTTTCCAAGCGTATCAATTTGTAAAGCATCATAAGTCAAAAGATTTTTTGAGTCTCTTGCATAAATACGCACAATTCGCAATCAGCAAAGCCAGTTACTTTAGAGGCGTATCCTATTTGGAGAGCCATCAAGTACATTAACATAAATTCACTTCTCGATGAAATGTTTACTCCGTGTATTTTTAAATGTTCAAGACTTTTCAAAATTAATATTTATGTCGATAATGTTATATTGAATTATCTCTTTCAATATCCCTTATTAGTATTAATTGAGGGCTGACAGAAATGTATTAAACCAAAAAGGAGTTCTTTGAATTAGCCACGCCTGAATAAGTTTCTAAATAAATATTTAGAACAAAAAGGTGATGTTTGATGATTGTAAACTGAAATCATATATTCTGTAGGCCAGTTGATGGTGGGTGACCTGAGAGCGAGTGCCTGCCGAGCGAGGGGAACCGGTTTCGAATTCCATCCGGGGCAGACGTTAATGTGACCGATAATATGTGTGTTTATACAAACCGCGTCACATTTAATCCTAGTGCGGGGTGTGAGTGTGTATAAAAAAATTAAAAATCATGTGACATGTAAAACACAATAATAACAAATTTATATTATTTTTACTCGGTTTAATAATTACCACAATATTTATTCACTGCAATAGATATAGAAAAGCATAAACATTATTTAATAACCTTTGAAAAGAATGTCTGTATTGTTTTTATTGTTTATTCTGAGGAAATAAATCAATTCCCAGATATAAAAAGATATGTTCACCCATTATATATTATATTCGTTGTCTAAACAAGTAAAACTTTAATCTGTGTAACTGAAGATCACACTAGTGTGTGAATGTGTGAAAATCATGTTTGAATCATTAAAAAAATTACGGCACGTTTTAATCACAGCAACAAGTAACAAACAACAACCTCGAAGGCTCACGAAGATCTGGAGCGATCGTCGGATTACTAAACATGCAGAAATCCAGTATGAACAACTGCCGGAAAGATGGTGAGAAGACAGACGCCCTCGAAATTGATAGTTTGCGCTGCCTTCTGAGAATAATCTGAACAACGCACCGTGCTAATGTGTCCATACTATAAAGGTTTCGAATTAAACAAAGATTGCCATCGTCGGTTTAGCTATGCATACAAAATCTTGTGATTTTTGGTCTTATCATCCGCTATGAACACTCGATGGTGCATCTGGTCGTGCAAGGAAAAAACAGAGTCGCCTTTCTCGCGGTCGATTCTCAGCAAGATAGTTTAACCTTGGGAAAGTCAGAAAACCCTCAATATCGAAATGCTAACACGATGCCACCAGTGGAGAGCGGTAGACACAAATTATAAAAGCTGTAACGACGTATATTTACGAGACATGACTTCGAACACTGGCAAGAGTGAACAAGGAAAAGACTGATAGCATCCATGACCTGTTAACTCGCGTACGGTAATAATCACACTTCCGTTACTGCTCTTGTAGCAGACGGACCACTCCGACATACTCTCGAGTAAGTCATTTCCTATTTTCGACTGTATTTCTGTGCCGTCGAAACCGATCGACCGCGATTTATTTGTTGCCCTTTAGTGTCATTTTGTGTTGGCAATAAGTAAGTGTCCGTTTCGCGTTTTGAGTTGGTTGATACCTAACGGTGACAACGAAGCCAGCTAGCGTTGACCCGGTGCG
>PDGT01000021.1:3883957-3907668 GCA_003671415.1 Megathymus violae
AAAAAAAAAAAAAAAAAAAAAAAAAAAAAAAAAAAAAAAAAAAAAAACGGTAATAATAACATTTTACTAGATGACTTTTTTATCAATAGCCGGCAAACAACCAAACCTGATGATACGTGGTCCCCATACCCATGGACGTCAGCACCACTAAAGGCTTTACCACTGTGTTACTGGCTAAGATAGCAGCGAGGAACTCACTTGGTGTTGGCTCACTATACTGAAATCAGGAGACGTATAAAATATTTTGACCCGTTTGTTATTTAGCAGGGCACATCACAAACATGGGATTGGCCTCAAACATTGGTGAAATCACTTACACACTATTGTTCATTGTCAACAAATACAGTAAAAATCGGTAAGCGATCACCACCACCCATGGGCACCAAAAGCTGGAAGAAACTGGCAAAGGCTTAAGTAACTGGCTATCTGCCAGTTATATGCTAAAGTTGAACTTGAAAAATGTTTTATAGTTGAACTTTAGAAGGAAAATGGCGCCTATCTATTTACTAAAATGTTCGAGTTCAACAAAATGGACAGGAAGAAAAAATTATCACCGACTCAAGGATAGATAAAGCTACTTACATTCCTTTTTTCGTATCGCATATTAAAAGCGCCAAATGAACCATGCCGGCAACTAATAAGTTTTTTAAGACCAGGTGACTATAGTAAAAATATCGCTAGCGTCACGCTTACTTTAACATTAAGATTTCCCTCCATTCATTATAAATTACCAATTATAGTCTGACAAACTTAGTACGAGACATTAATCCTAAGCCTCTAGGTATGTGATGAGTATAGCTGATTGTGCTGAGTATGGATGACATATATCATTGTAATCTGACAACTCGTGGAATTACTGAATTTGGTACTTACAATAATTTATTCGTCCGTGTGGATTTACTCAAGCCGTCCATTACTGCAGGGTTTCCGAATTGTATGAGAATGCATACGGTGGACAGATTAAACTGTAACTACGATACAGTTGAAATTTGATGTTTTGTTTTTTTTAAGTTTGTTGGACTCTCGTACTAATTGTTATCGTACTAATTCATGATTTAGTTACTGATTTATTGTCTTTTCTTGTGATTTCTATGTGTATTCGAAAGAAATTTTATCAATAATGTTGACTAGGTTTTGTATCAAAATCTATTGTGCAGTTTCAAATATGTATCATCTTAGATTGGACTTATTCATGTGATTGAGATAAGATAATAAAGTTTAATCTACCATCAAGCTCCAGTGTAGCTTTATGGGGAAGCCAGTGACCACTCCACTCCAGAAGCGTGTAAATAGCGTTGTTAACCTTTCGCAATCTTGAGGTTTTACAAACCACAAAAAAATTTATTAACCGCCCTTCTCGCCACTTGTGATCCTAAGACATTCTCAAGATTTACTTTGAAGTTGGTTAGATATATGGATCCAATATGGGAAAGATCGTATGAAATACTGTTTTATGAGATCCCGGAACGCCGATAAAGCTGTTGTGAAAGAATTTAAAAAGAATTGAATCAACTAAATTGCACGAATAGCTATTCTTCTTTATAAATAGAAAGGCTCAATCAATATTTGTTATCCCTTGCTTACAGAAACGAGCAAAATTTGATGTTTACATGGAAGGAATTTCAATTTGAAATCAATTTCCTAAGCACCGGTGACGAAGGTCGTTTGTGAATACGATTACAGTATATCTGAAGAAGATATATCTTCGACGATGCATGGAGCGTGGTGCGATGGACCAACAAATTATTATCGTCCAGGGAACACGAAATATCGGCACGCGCTGCGATGTACCAGCAGAAATATATGTGTTTCTGCAGGCCGCTTCTGCAGGAAAACCGAGAGAATACAAAATGAATATCCTTAACATGAATATGTTGGTGAACGTACATATAACCAAATGTATATTTTACAAAGGCTAGTTTTATATCGTTATATCGAATACGTGTTGTTTGGTTACTTTAAAATATTGAAGAGAGCTCGAATTTGTTGGTTGAATCTTATGATTTTATAGACAATAGTCGACAAGTAAAGCAATTAAATAAATTAAAATTCTACGTAATTCTGCGTAAAGTAATGTATACTTAAAGACGTTATTACACTTGCCGATAATCCAAGTCGCAACGCTTATTCCAATTTTGGTTGAATGGTTAATAAAGTGTATAAAAGTTATGTGAAGTCTAATATATTTTAAATTGGTATATACCTACTTTCATTTATTAAAAGTGCATTTTTATCATATTTGAGAGAGATGCACTATGCATGTCTACAGCTACATAACATCATGAATTGTATTCGCGGACAGTTGTAAAGTTTGTAAACTAATGCTAATTTTCCAAAAATATATTCATGAAAAGCAACGATTGATACTATTATGTTGGAACGACACAGACTTTATTCAAATACTCCCCAATCCTCAGGACACATCCGCGACATGTAATGGGATACTTTCAGAGTGTCTATACTTCTATATAACTACATATTTATATAGATGTCTCTACTATCATATTTTGATGATAAATATTTGTTTAATGACTTACTGGTGCAAATTCTACCATACTCTAAATTTAGTCTGTCGGTCTGTCTGCCTGTATGTCCTTCTATAACTTAAAAACGTCTTGGCCGATCTTGATGAAAATTAGGACAAACATATGATTGCGCCAGTGACAATATATATAATATGTCGATACACAACACGGTTATTATAAAAAAAATTAAATCATTATTTTCGTATTTCTCCGACAGCCATATTCATTTCTTTCCATGTATGTGTGTGTGTGTCATAATAGTACTACAGTTTCTATATTATAAACCTATAATGTAGAAACTGTACTGTATTTACATAATCATGTAAACCTGTCAAGTAATTCGTTTTTATTTGTTTAAATATTGAAAGGTTATGCAGTTTTGTTATTTAACTAGTTGTCAATTGTTTGTAGCATGTAAAGATTACATGAATATATTTATATTATAAATTTATTATTCTTGAGTGTTGTGTTAAACCTCATAAATTTTGGAATGATGTTGGAAAGATAAGAACAAACAAGTAAATGTTATAAATGAAATTGATTTTGCGACGATTAACTATTTAACATAGTTAACAAATATTGAAATTATGGAAGTATCTGAGAAAACAAAGTTATTGGTGTTTGCTAGTAATATATAAAAATCAACTAGTTTCGTGCAAGCGTAAACTCATGTTTCATTTGATTAAAATTAATAGGTAAACAGCCAAGTGGAAGATGCATCATTTTGTCAAAAGCTGAAAAATTAATGGAGCCAGCGTCCATTACCCAACATTAACCACTCGGTGCGCGAAATGGGACGTAATGGGTTGATGCTGCTCGCTATTACGTCCTCTGCATCATAGTATCACTCATCGTAACCATTAAACTTAAGATATCTATAAGTAAAGTATGATACAAAACTCCTTTCTCAATGATTTACCTTGCTCATTCTTTAGATTTGTAAAGAATGATAACGATTCAAAGAAAATATTATTACGAATCTAATTTAGCTCGTCGCTAAAGTATTTAACAACTCGGTTAATTTCGAGCCGTGCACTTGCAAAAGCTTTGTTCGACTATAAAATTACGTATAAGTACAAAATAAACAGACTCGTTTCCCCGATAATGTTTCATGAGAGACAGTACATAATAGTTTCACGGTTAAAAAAACATGTACTAAGTTGCTTATCGTTTATTCGGTCGGAGTCCTTAGCGCAAAGTCGCAACTACCATTTTTATAATTTGTTATTATTACCTTTCTATTTTCATCATATATGTAATAAAATGAAATAGAACAAGTTTAGATATTCACAAGTTCCAAAGACTCCATTCATTCCGAATGTGGGACAGACGGACCGACAATCTTAGAAACAAAATGACTTACTGCACGGAACACTAATAATTTAGTAACCAAATTAAATAATTACCAAAAATAAACTATTGGGTTTCAGATGAATTATAAAGGAACCAAAATTTTTATTTTCTTTTTCTCGTCGAGAAACAAATACATGTTGTTTTGTTTATCAGCTTAGTACCTTTAGTCGTCATGTCGTCAGCCAATCTTTGACACACGTTTTAAAATAATAGGTCTTTACCTATGAAATTGCCGTTCTGCTGTACTGGCCATTTCAAATCAAAATATTTTTTTTGGCTGATAATTCTAATTTCAAATTGATTTTATTTTTAAAACATGGAATTCTTTTTTCTAAAATCGTCATTTGTTTAATGGTTAGTGTTTTGTTTTCAACGCATTCGAAAATTTTTGTCATCATGGATACGTTAAAAATTCCAGTAATTATGGAGTATGAGTACCGTCGTGGCAGCAAAGCGGCACAAGCGACACGCAACATAAACGACGTTTTCGCAGCGAACACTACAAACGAACGCACCACCCGTTATTGGTTTGCCCGCTTCCGTTCTGAAAATTTTGACCTGAAAAATGAACCCCGTGGTCGTCCGAAAACTTTGGTCGACAATGACGAATTAAAGGCGATTGTGGAAGCTGATGAAACAATCTACGGCTGAATTAGCAGCAGCTTTCGACATTAGCATCAAAACAATATTGGTCCATTTGCGTCAAATTGCCAAGGTAAAAAAGCTTGACAAATGGGTACCCCACGAACTTAATGATCGCCAGCGCGAAGTACGCGTCGAGACGTGCCTTGCACTGCTCAACAGGCATACAAATGAAGGAATCCTGAACCGCATTGATACTTGTGACGAGAAATGGATGTAGAACTAGAACAAGAAGAAACGAGAACTAACCCCTAGAAAAGTGATGGTCACTGTTTGGTGGTCTAACGCGGGTGTAATTCATCACAGCTTCTTACTAAACGGAACGAGCATTACTGCAGATGTGTATTGTGAAGAACTGAACACAATGATGGCAAAGCTCGCACGTCTCCAACCAGCTTTGGTCAATCGTTCAGCTCCACTGCTCCTGCACGACAACGCGCGATCTCATACTGCACAGCAGACGGTCTCTAAGCTACAAGAGCTGGGGTTGGAAGTTCTCCGACATCCGCCGTACTCACCAGACCTTGCTCCTACAGACTTCTGCTTTTTCCAGAATTTGGATAACTTCTTGGCGGTAAAAAAATTCAATACCCGAGAGGCAGTACAAAATGCCTTTGAAGAATTTGTTGCCTCCCGTCCAGCTCATTTTTTCAAAAAGGGCATCAATAAGCTACCAATGCGTTGGCAAAGATGCATTGATTGCATGGGTGATTACTTTGATTAATAGAAATAAAAAATATAGAAAAAAAATACGCTTCATTTATTTCATGAAAAACGGCAATTTCATAGGTAAAGACCTATTATGTAAATGTATTAATTTGTAACTCTTTTATTTACGGACGGATTGTAATGAATATTAAGTGATGCTTACTGCAATACATTAGTGAAAAGCATAACGAAATAAGTTTAGCCGTTTCTGAGATTAGCGGCACAAACGCACAGACAAACACGCACAAATTCTAACAACTATTGTTTTTTGATCTATTGGGTTAGTAAAGACTAATAATAGTTTTTCTGATATATCCTTCATGTACTGAAAAATATCAGTTATAATTTTATCATAAGTTTAGATAACGTGGCCTACGAGACCTTATAGTTTGTAACAAATATGATTACCTACATACTCGTATATATTAGTACACTGTTGACTGTATGTAGTATTATAAAGATCAAAAACAATATCTTAGGAAACCAACAATATTTTAACATTGGATGTTTTGTTTCCTTAGAAACTCAATATTCAACTATTTTGCATGTAACTCTTACTCTATAATCTTCCACTGACGTAGGAATTTGCCACTTCATTAAAATGGTAGAAATCTTAAAACCTACTCGACCTTTAAAACTGCAGCTCATCTCACTTCAGTAATGCACGTGGCCAGTTCAAGAAGCTCACTAAGCGGTATTTAATGAACTACTGACCACTTTGAACAATTTCTTGAGGGTATAGATTTTTATGAATAGATTTTATAAAAGAGAATGAAGACAAATATATTTTTATAGATATGGCAGTAGCGAACGGGATACCTTCTATCAATTGTTACAACATTGTAATATTCAATATTGTATTCGCCATATACTTGTGTCCTAATTTTTATTGATTATAATATTACGTTCGCGTTTCACGTAACGGCAATTTCGCCACAACTTTTCCGAACCCGCGTCAAAAATTATAATAAATATAACTGTTCACAGTAGCCGCTATATGTAATATATTGCTTCGATAGCCGAAGTATTGGTGATTATTGGTCCTAAACGTTTGTAATCACTGGTACCTTATTTGTTGTTAGATTTTGTGATGCCGAAAATGTATTTTTATATGACAAAGTTAAGTGGTGTGAGGGATGAAAAATGGAATGTACTAATGGAGAATAAATAAAAGTATTAATGTATAGTTATATAACGATAAGTACATAGTTATATATAGGATCGAAAATATTAGGGGTTATTTCATAGGTTATTTTGCAAAATGCCTTACTAAAATTAACTTTAATATATTGGTATGTCTTACTTAACAAACATTTTTATAGGACCATCTTTTTTTGGCAGCAATTGTTATAAGTTATATTTTTTAAGGGCTATGAAAACTTGATCAGTTCATACTAGGATTAATCGATAGTCATCGATTAGTTTAAGGCTCAAATATGATCAAGAATCAAATTTATTTCTTATGATATGGTGAAATGATTACATTATATCGTGTGAACTTAATAATGATATAAATTATACTACTACAGTAATGTGTTATTAGTTCTATAGGAATTACTGTAAGAATAATTTTTACGTAGGTTTATTGTAAAGTTTACAGAGAGTCGAAGTGAACTCCACCTCGCTGCGCCAGCGTTGATTAGTAGAAATGTGGTATATGTCGATAGTGTAAAGACCTCTACTAAGGATTAATAACTGCTGTATAATAATAAAATTAAATAAGCAAAGAAGAGAAGACTGCTCACATGTTGATAACCATCTTGTCACTCATCTAACTCCAGACAGTACCTACTGATTTTATTACAATTTCAAAATAGTGTTATCGTTTAGTTATTAAATTAACTAAGGTATCATGGAGAAAAATCTGTCAGGAAAGAAAATCCTCAGCATAATCTTTTAGATCAATATCCATACGTAAAGTACCCAGAGAAAAATAACCTAGTTAAGTAGCAATATTGCAATGCTATTATTACCATGACTCGTAACCATTACTATGTTGTTCATATACGATATCTTTGACCCAAGAATTGTGATTTAGCATACATATTTTTAAATTTATTACGCAGATACAAATGTATTTATATACTAGCAAGTGGCCGTATTGGGGCGGCCTAGAATACTCCCCCCAATCCCATGCTGGTAGAAAAGGGTGTCGTAAGAGGCGACAGAAGCCAGCCTGCTTGGTGGTAGGGCCTCGCGTAAGGATTATATTATCAGTATTATTATCTTTCCGTGAATTCTGCCTGGCTAGCTACCACCCTCCTTCTTGAGTCAGTCTCCAAACGAGTCGTGTTGCAACTGGAGGCTTGAGAGTCAGTACTTTTTTTACTTTCTTTTCTTTTCCTGGCCGACAACGCATCAGTGATACCGTTGGACATCAGGTCCATGGGCGACGGTGACCGCTTACCATCAGGTGGCCCACCTGCTCATCGTCTTGTCTAAATATATATATTATATCCGACAAACAATATTGTACAATATATTAATTATTATGCAATATAATCGAGCCCTTTGATAGAATCATCATTTCTTTTATTTTCGTAAATTGACTGATCAAACATAAACCAATCGTACACACACTTTTCTTCATACTTAATCTTTGCCCGAGATTTATGTGCATTCAAGAGAGCTTCTTTCCGTAGCTGTACAATGAATGAATAAAATATTCCACTTCACAGGAAAGATGAATATCAGAGAAAGGTAAAATGAAGTACTTGAATCTTTGACGATGATGCTGGATTAAATGTATAAGTTAAACATTATATACAAACTTATTCACGTTAATAGTGATTTCAGCTCATCCACATTTACAACGATAAAATAGATTTTGCGATGGTTGAAAACCTAATCACGGTACATTTAGTTGCATATTTTTGTGGTAACGTCTATCGAACAGACAAAACACATGATGGTAAATAGGGTTGATCGTAAACTAGCATTCATAACACCGGGATTGTCATCGAGAGACAAAAACTCAATATGACATAAATTCATTTAGTTGACAATAACGATCTGTGACTTGACGCACGAAAACGCATTGAACAGTGAATCCGATTAATAACTATGGCTCAAAAACTACAGTCGAAACATATTTCATATTTCACCTTTGAAGGAAGTTAGCAGCTAATGCAGTTATATTTATAATAAATTAACATCATGCATAAGTGTTGTCAGGATTATACTAGCACAGAATTCCGAACACTCCAAAAGAAACAGGCGACGACATTGGTACATCGGTTAATCAGGATTCACCACAATCAGGTAGGTTACTAGCCTATGTTAAGGGTAAATGGAGCCCCTTACACGCTATGTATTAGGTACTGGACTGAATGTGACTATTTTTTTCTTCCTCGTCATGAAAAGGGTGTGTGGAGTTAATACAAAATTACATTTTAAGCGAAATGTATCCCGATACAAAAATGTTACCCAACACAAAAATTGGAATTAACAACTGTCGGAAAGGTAATTGGTTACGTACACCTATAGACCGTGATTAGACTAGCGGAAAATTAATGTAGGCGTGTAAAATTCACTGGGAATTCTCGTTCAAACGTTAAATGATAGTTGAACATACCTAGAATTTATAGTGAATCGTATTTGTAAAATGGTTTTAATGGAATGGAAAAATAAAATGAGTTATAAAGATCTCCGTTCATCCTTGAAACGAAACCAATTCCCCTTCTCGTAGTCTGTTGCTGATTAATTGACCAAGTAATGGTACGAGTCTAATTATTTTTTAGGGTCAGTGAACTCTGTACCACCCTTTTTAATCCTAATTATGCGTGTGCGCGGAGGTAAAGATCTTTACGTGCCTCGCTACTTTTGTCCTAACATAAAATTCCAATACTGAAAGCCAGTATTAAAAGCGAATAAGCGGCTTCTTTTTAGGTCGGCAACATTTTGTTTACACGTTTATGTTGTACGTACCTAGGTGATAGAGACCACATATTATCAGGTGGTCTATCAGCATGTGTGCCGACTATATTATAATTTTTTTCTCCGTGCAAAACATCGGAGCGGTGAAGCGAGTATTTTGCTTTCTCTCCCACTCACGGGCCTTATGGGTGGGCATAGTGTTGCGCATTATTGTTGTTGATAAGCGTTATCGATAATATATTTAGTTTTTTCATTATATGGGATCGTGATAAAAATGAAAGAAAAATAGATAAATCAACGTATTTATTAAAATAAGAATAATAATTATTTAAATAAACGATTAAGTTGGTATGTATACATATATTAAAAAACTATAAGTACAAAAATTTAGAATGTAACAAGTTATATTAAAAATAAATATAAATACTTATATCTAAGTTTAAATTGAACAGCAAAAACGATAATAATGATAATAACTTATATCTAAAATTTATTTTAAAAGTATTTACATTAAAATTCTACATCAGAGTCATCGTCATCCACATGAAATACGAATCCTTTTGCCAGATAAGATTTCTTCAAGTGTTCACCTTGGAGTTTTTCTGCATGCTTCACACAATCTTCCCAGTTCTTTTGCGAAACGTTCGAAATTGCTTCATGCAGTAACACTTCAACGTCTGCAATTTTAAAAGTGCACCGCCGCCGTGCACCTGTTTCGATGACTCATTTGTTTTTATCGATAATGGCCCACCGCCCTAGCCGACTTATCTATTATGACCCAAACTGCACGGAGAAAAAAATTATACTATAGTGGTATAAAAATGTAATGTTTTATTTTATCTGTAATTTAGTAAGTAATTAATGATGTTACAGAATATCTTAATCCACTGGATATAAACAAACAACTTTTTACTTATATCGTGTGTATGTATGTTCACCTAAAATTCGAGAACCGTTTGCCCAATTGATATAAAACTGCATACATAAAGGGCGACATGACTACACCGACGAATACAGTTACGTTTAGTGCCGGATAGGTGGCGCTGGTGGAAGTGATTTTTATCTTTTGAACCATAGGTCGAATTGATATGAAATTTTGTATTAAGCACGTGGCAGCATTGGAACACTAAAAACCACTTAAACACTAACACAACACATTGTTCCTGTGTTAAAACGACAAATTTATTTGCTTTTTCTCAAGATGGCAAAACCAAAATCTAGCACCAAAATATAGTGCTTATTACTTAAAAATTATTTACATATTCAAAATTGTGGATTTTTTAAAGTGAAGCGAAGCATACCGGGTACCAGCTAATTCGATATAAATTCAACCTCCAAAGGTTGTCCCTTGAAATTAAATTTTGCATTTCGATTATGGAATATAATTAAAGATTAAAGAATAATAATGAATATGAAACCACCAAACGCCATACAAATTCAAGATATTATTACTGAATTATTATAATCAACGTGGTACGTACGAATTGGCGTTGCCTATTAACACAAACTAACTCGATTCACTGTTGTTATTAAAATTCAAAATCATTTGTTATTTTAAACTTACTAGTTTCAAGACCTACTTTTTACAGAAATTTAGTGAAAAGCTAAGAAATATTAAAAGAATATATATTGAAACAAAATTATTGGTGCTGTCATTTTTATATACTGTATCAAGAATACGAATACCTTCATCCTACCCACAGGGACAATATCTCGTATGTTAGGAAAAATAAATATACACGTTTATTATGTGAGGAATAGTAAAAACTGATTTAATAACTTCAAAAAAACTGATCACAAAATTAAAAAAAAAATAATCGTTAGGGAAAGATCTTGAAATGTCGACTACATCTTAGTAAAAGAAGTACAAATTAAACTTAGTAAAATGTTCAGCAGCGGACTTCCAAAGACTAGTGAATGGATAAAAAGTTTTTATAGTAGGTACTGCAAACCACTACTTGCCCATTGCAGATTACGAATCATCTTTGTTAAATGACTCAATTATATAGTTAAAAAAAATATTTATATTCACAGATGATTAATTTGTTTCATTCTTATATTTCGTGACAAACTTGACGTTTTTTCACATTTCAAAGTTTGGTTAAGTTATTGTTAATTAACAGGAAATAACGACTTAAACTTGTCAAATACTATCGTAATCGCAGGTATGACTTTTAACATATTACGCAATTTAAATTACTATGATAACATACGACCGTCCACTACCCTTGGGTGTATCCCTCGGGACCGAATAGATAATTTTCATATTACTATATAACACGGAGAACAACGGTCGTGTCTGTGCTATCACTTGAAATTCGATTCCAACAGGCTATCTTTGACAGACGCTCAATGTGTCCAGTACGACGTGCGCCCTCTCGTGATTGGATGAGGAATTAACGCGAACCATGGATTTATTGATTAGGTAGGTACTCGAACATTTGTAAAGTTTGATAAATGCGACAATTTTTTGTCTAGTCAACATAATATTATGTTAATTATTTATGACAATTTACCTATTAAACTATATATATAAAAATATAAAAAGTAATAGTAGCTCTTTTCTAGTTTTCAGTAATACATTAATTTTTCATATTTTTTGTCTTGTTGGCATAGTAAATATTGTGTATTTAAAAAGTCTTTATGTTCAATATTTATTATTTATTCATAGACGAAATTCTTAACCACGGATATAACTTCGCAATTATAAGTTCTCGGTTTGATAAAAAGTATCGTTATTCTGTAGTAACCTATCACATTATTTTAAATTACTAACAAATACAGATACAAAAGCTAGTTTTCATATTAAAACAACCCTTTTCACAGGAAAATCGTCATAAATCAAGTTTACCGCTCACCCTTTCGATTTCCCGGCGAAGGTAAAATTGCCTTCGAATGATATTCTCGTTAGTAGTTTGCCAACTTTGTTGTACATCTGTTAGTATTTTGCTTAAATTATACATTTATTTGCAGTTTCTGTGTTTAGAATTTGTATCTCAGAATTTAGACTGGAATTGTATAATTTAATTATATAAATGTTGATCGAGGCTGTTACGTAGATATCATTATTATTACTACTCGTGATTATCCCATTGATAGGTTCATGTCTCCTCTCTCTTCGTGAGGGATAAGGGCCCTCTCACTCTCCGATGTGTATGTTTCCTTTACCGAAGCAAATAGTTATTAATTTCTAACACAGTTAATTTCTGAACAATAGAGGTGTGACCATAGCTTTAATCTAGTGCTCCCGTGCAGAAGACCGATCTTCATAATACTAGGCTATTCCTGCTTTTATAACTATACATCTAATTTAGAGGTACATATGCGCATACCCTGAATATCATTTTACCTATTTAATTGTTGGTATAGAAAACCCAACTAGCAGTATAGTTCTACTTGATACACAGTATGAAAAATTTCATACGCCCATGAACCTCAACCAACATTCATTGCTTGTAGTACAACCTGCTGAACAATTACTAATGGCATCAGGTCCCAACTGCAGGAAACCCTTGGTTTCTGTACTACTAAACTGAATCCCGATACTCGATTTGAAGATTTTACCTGCTTAATTAGCTACCACCCTCGTTCAAAATCACACGTGAAATCTTTCATCAATCAATCTTTCAGGTTTTCAAACCAAATATATTGTTGTTAGGTAGATATGAGTACGTGGGGTAAATTCCCGCCGCATCGAAGTATTTTATTAGTATAATATTGTATTTAAGTATTTACATGAAATCCGTTGTTGTATTTAGAGCATGACCTATTAATAAAAATTTGGTTAGAAAGATATAGTACACGAGTATATTATGTGTGTAATTTTTCCGTTACATGTCATATGTTTTATGTTTTGAATTAAATCTACGATTTAATTATTCTCGCTTCTTTGTATCATTTTGTAGTTTTTCTTTTTGAAGCTAGTGTTTTCTGTATTCTTATATCACCCATTTTTTTGTGTAAATTGACATACTTAGCAACTACGATTTTACAAAATATATTTAAACGAGCAGATCATGCACCTGCCCAAATCTACGAAGTAGTTTTGTGTCGACAATCTCAGTCATCTCCAAGTTCTTATCGTTGTTGCTTTCATCATCAGATCAGTATCAGGAAATGTTGATTGTTACAGGCAAAAACTTAAATGATGTACTTACTTTACCAGGGTTGTATAAAACTGGCACCAATAGCAACTAACTCAAAACATGTTTGGTTTATTCTAATGATTTATAGGTAATAAGTTGAAAAGTTGCATTTTCATCTTTAGAATAAATCACATGATCGATGCTTTGCAATGTACGATACGCTATATAATACTTTACAATAATTCTCTTCCTTAAGAATTTAATTTTTTTGCATCCAAAACACCACCAGACGCTGAGATTGACACAAATAGTTTTAAATGTTAAAGTTACTAACACTAAATATTATTCCATAGATTAAGGAATAACATACTTTTCTTCGGAACCTATAATTGAGTTTCTCACCACATTAAAAGTGGACCAACTACGAGCCACAACTTTAAAAAAATAACCATCAAATTCGGTTCATAAACAACGGAGTTATACACACTGTAAATACATAAAAATACTAACACACAATCATAGAACCTCTTCCTTTTTTTAAGTAAGCCCACATAAACTGCTATCCTGAGGAATGAGATTTTGGATCTCATTAAGAAAAGTCCCAGATATATCATATTATGATAACTGAGAAAAAGTGATAGAATGACTGAGTATAAATTTGCCATCCTATTCTATTTCTATATAGGACGACCATTTCCGAACTGGATGGTAAAGAAGGGTTACGGATACTTTTATAAATATGGATGCAGCCTAACGAACTCTTTTTCTCATACACTACCGCGGCAACAACTGTTTGCTGTCAGTGTAAACCAAGTGCACTGGTCTTTCATTTGTTAAACAAGAATGAAGCTAAATAGTTAAATGTCAAAAAAACATATTTGTACATTACGTACCAAAAAGTGAATAGCTCTCCACTAGTGATGTCATTATATATATACATATATATAATAGATTCTTATATATAGCTGAAGGGAATGTTAAAATAAACATTGAACCACATGAATGCAGTAGGGTGTAAGTTGCAATCAATATTTATTTTTCAGTGGCACAATATTTTTTAACTGTAAATAGAAATTCCCACGACGGACTCAATGTAATTAGCGGTTGCTAAACGCGTTTTTTTAGCAACCAAAATGCAGGTCAACAAACTCCTGAGAGATTTAACTGCCGTGGTTGGGTATTTAAAGCGGTCTGTCTTTTTAATTACGGAATTTACGGCTTTTAACTTTTTAAGTTTAAAGTGTAACAATTTGCTTTTTGTTAAGTGATTTAATTCTACAAAGCCGATAAACGAGTAGGCAAGATGACAAGTAAGTAAATTTATTGTGCACCTATTCCGTATTGACGAACCCATAACCCAGTTCGTAGTGACCCTGCCTGCCTGCCGAGCGAGGGGTCCCGGGTTCGATTCCCGGCTGGGGCAGACATTTACGTGACAGATATATGTTTGTTTCTCGGGTATTGGGTGTTTGTGATGTCGTATTTGTGTGTATCCATGCCACCCGCAACACAGGGAATACTAGTGCGGGGGTGTGAGTGTGTCAACGTTTACGTAATATTCCTTATTGTACGAGTATACACAGTTCGTGGATCGAACCGAGGCCTTTGATCCATCAGACTGGCTCTCTATTAATTCACACATGCACACACAATGCATAGGGATGTTATGTATACGATGTACACCTATTGTTAATACAATAATTATAATAATCTGTAAAATTACAGAACGCTATCTAAGCGGATTAGTGTCTTACCTATTTTTATGTATATAACAAATATTTTAACAAAAAAAAAATGCAATTTGAAGCAGGTGAAATTCTTGGTATCATTTCCTGTTTTACACCGTCAGGATGTTATTTTTTTTAGGTGGGTCCAAAGGAATTGTACCCTCACAAACAAAACAGGAATTTTGCAAATCAGTTACAAATGGTGGACTTTTGAAATAACAAACATAAAAATACAGACGAATTGAGAACCTCCTCCTATTTTTAAGTCGGTAAAAAAAAGAAGTCAAAATAAATAAAAAAAAACTCTTAACTGTATACAATAGACTGCCTCAATACTACTAAAGCATTTTTTCCAATCTATCGTCAGAGAAGAAATAAAAATGGGGGTTAATGCTTGCATTGTTATTGATATTTTTTATCGACGTGTAAATAGCAAACAAGACCCGTGGGTACTGTAACTCAAAAACCCCATATAACCCACTCCAAATGGACCTACAAACACAAGCTGAGCATAAATCTAGCCATATTCTAATCTTCACAGACAAAATGGATCTAAATTATAAGCGGTACTCATCCCAACACCCTCCGTACCGAAGGTCGCATGATGCTAGTTACTTCATGGCAGCTACAAATAAGGGTCAACAGCAAAGTGTCGTTTGGTTCGAGCTGAAAATCCAAAAATTCATAAACACTTACAAAGCCGACATAAGAAAATATATATACGTGTAAATGCAAAATTGCGGTAGGCTGGAAATGTAATATTATTCATTGAAACGTAAATCTACCCAAATGAAAATATTACTTCGTACGCCTATTTATTAAAAGCACAGAACAATAAAGAGGTAAAGAAATCCTCGACAGAATAAAAAAGAAAATACGATAGGTGTTTAAGGTTGTATTGTAGATGTGTTGGTCCATTAATCAAACTGGTAATAGTATAAATATCGTTGAGGACACAGAACGTAAACAATGTAAAAGGCGACCTCAGACGAACGACAAAGGAAAAACGATATTCACTAACCTAATATATAACATAAATGGAATGATACATGAAAGAACAGGTTATACAAATCTTTAATAAACAAATTTTGAACTGTTATTTTGATAGTAGTGTAAATTTTATGTTTACAAGTAAAATAGTTGATCTCTTTGAATATAGAATTTGTTAATGATACAGCGTCACCTTTTTGTTTCTATGATATTGTTGTTTATACAAGTATATTGGATAATATGATTATTGGAGTATAAGAGGCTCGACCTTTATGAGTCAAAGGCAAGATACCTTGCTCGTGGTGTACAGTGATGAACAGTGAACTAGGCTAAGGTGAATGATCCTCCTGTTAGTCTGCTGGAGATCGCACAATTATTTCCAATCCAATCTAATGCTGATGGTTCTTATGCATTTACCCATTTGGCTAACTACCACCACTTCTAGATTAACCACAAAATAATTAAAAAAAACTAATAAAATTGCGATAGCATTGACGACCACATAGCCCAGTTGGTAGTGACCCTGCGTGCTGTGCAAGGGTCTCAGGGTCAATCAATACTCGGCTGGGGCAGACATTTATGTGACACATATATATATTTGTTTTCCGGGTCCTGGGTGTTTGTTATGTCACATTTGTTTATGTCCATGCCACCCTCAACAAAGGAAATTCTAGTGTGGTAGCGTGAGTAGCAAATATTTAGTTTTATTGTAATTCCTACAAGTTCACGAATTATGTCTTTAAAATAATATATTAAAAAAGACATTAATCATCTCCCATATGCAGAATCATTGGTATATCTGTCTGATTGTCTACCGAACTCATATTATATATAAAATTATAAACTGATAATACGCATCCATCTAGAAGAACTCACATATGTACATTTGCACTGGACTATAACTACCACATAATAACAAAAATATGGTGACACTCGAAGTCTCACTGTTTCGGAGTACCAAGTATTGGGAGTGTTACTTGCGATATGGACCTTCGTTCCAAAACATGACATTAAACATAAATTACAGAAATACCTAAACGAAAATTTTATATGTTAAATGTTCTAAGAAAACAGTAAACACTCTGGGACGTTTTCACAGTATTTTACCCTAATCCAAGCAAGTGTAACACGAACTTCAACAATTTCATTCGTAATATTTATAATTCTATATTGCGACATTTATATATCACAGCATGAGGCAAAAGATCAACAAAATATCGGTCGTCTGAGCTGAACAAAGGGCGTTTCAATCAAGAGCCCATATAAACTGTCATGTAACATTTCCATTACTCTCTGTTATTGCCATTCAGGTGCGTGGCTGCTATTGCGCATTGGTTAGTTTTTCCACTGTATCGCAGCTGTCTCAAATGCCCGATTTAGTAATATATATATTCTTTGCTATTGTTGTTAGAATAACGCATTAGGAATATCATAAAATAATAATAAAATTTTATTAATTATTCTCAGACGTACCTTTAACTAATTTAACGGCTTACTACTGTCTAATCACTGTCTGTTGTCAATTAACCTGTAGCCCTGCTTTAATCTTAAATGCTTTGATTTAATTTTGTGATTAGATAATAAATATAAATTAATTTACAACAATAACGATTTACATTTTATTATATTAATATATTAAGACTATTAATTAGTATTTCAAGATTATTAATTAACGATTGATATTTGAAATAACTTTTCGGTTGGGATTTAAAGGCATATCTTTCATCCTTGAGTTCAGGATAACCATTATTGTTCATGGTGTACTAGATGGAAAACAGACGAGAGTATAGCGCCAGATTTTATCTGTCCGAGATCGCTGGGCTCTTTAATACCCAGATTTTGGCGTTTATGGTATACTCGTGTATGGTTTATTATCCAAACTTAGCAATTGCAGTATCAAAGATAAATCAATTGAACCTGGCTGTTAACACAGTGTTGCTATTAAAATAAAAAATTAAGTCGTAAATAAAAGCCGTTATTCAATCGATATCAAAATCGTTAAGATTATAGTCGAAAATTTGACATGAATAAAGAAGGTAAATCTACAGATGCGAGCGACATCACCCACAACATTTTCTTATTTCATATCCACTTATGAGAAAGTTACTTCGAAGCGATATAGACATGTGTTACGCACATAGCGTACAGACGTCACAACCGTTAGGTTATTTATTTTGTGTTCACATATTTATTTAATTAACAACTTCTAAAATTAATCATTAATCAAAAACTATTATATATAGTTATACCATCTATAAAATTTATTTTACTTCTAAATACATATGTATGATATAGACATTTCTTATGTAGCAAATTAATGATATAAAATACCATGTCTAGTGGCCTGCACAATGTGGTCCAGTTGGTAGAAGGACATATATTTATTTCAAAGTAGTTTAACTATTTATCATATTTTTTTTTATGATGACATCTTGATACACATTCAGTAAAATAACATTATATCTACCAATCTAAATTCACTGTATTATATTAATATTATTTTAAAATAAATAAATTTTAGAATATCATAAGTTGAATCATCATAATATCGTGTAACTTATTATACCTTAATATAACAATATTATTCTTAAGACTGTACAATCTTTTACAACACTGAATATCTTACACATCTAGCCAAGTAAATGTTACATGTGAAAACACATTACCTTACAAGTATCGGTAATAAGAAACTTTATTTACGGAATAGATCAAATTACGAAAATGAAACAGATTTTGCAAAAATGAATATATTTTAACTCAACAAATAAAGAGAAACATAAATAAGTTATCATTACCTTTTGCTTGTGAAACAAAGCCGCCATGCGCGTGGTTGTAACGATAACTCAAACAATTACAACGGTTGTGAAAAATCTGCAGCCGATTGCTGATTAAATTTTTACTAAACTTTGGCAATATTTCTCAGGGAAGGTCGACGTGAAGCGTAATTTGCATATTCAGCAGGGAAATTTACGTCACAAACAATGCGCTATTACGGTACAATGGAAATGTCTTTACATTGTAACGGCGGTCGACGCAGGCAGGCGGACGAGGCGCTTGTCAGTGCTGAGATTTTCAAAGGGCGGCCGTTCGGAGCTGATTTACTGCGAGGACTTGTGGCTCCTCGTGTTTAAATGAAAATTATACACGGCCCCGCGCCCGCGGCGGCCGCCACGCGACCTTTCCCTCGTAAAGTAACTAATTTATGAACTCGTCATACGCCGGCAGAGGTGCCTGCGCTCCGATCCTGCAATTTTAAACACGCCACCATACTGAATGCCATAAATTTTTCACCCACTTCACGTATCTTGATTTTCGCAACAAGGTTAGCCGGAAATTTTTAACATGTGTTTAAATAACTAAATTCTTACTGATGTTCTAGATGTGTTTTAAATAATACACGACAAATGAAGAATTTGGTTTAACTAACTTAGTCTTTATATGTATATGTCAGAGACAGTCATGAATACACTTGCTACGCGGAACGCGACACGTGCCCCGAGTAATTTCAACACCGTTGCTATGATTCGTCAGCAACTCGTGCTACAACGGAGGCTAACTAAAAGGACAGAAGCTACGGTAGGCATCACTTATGCTTCCACCGTGTTCCACCGTGACTAGTGCCTGTCTGCTAGGAACAGTTACACGTTTCATGTGTAAGTATTGTTAATAGTGAATTCTTGTAGAAACGTCACTCGGCTTGAATTATCAATTATACGCCCGCGAAAATGTCTGACCATGGCGTCAGCAAAGCTATCCGTTATTCGACATATGTATATAAATCTTTGTTGCTTGTGCCTACCGGTAGATAGTTACCACCGACTACGGATTTTCATAACTTTACAAGAACTACCAACACATTTCTAACCAAGAAACAATTGATCGACACTTTTTATCTCATAAGTGATTCATAACACTGTACGAATATTGTGATCGGGAAAATTTTGAATGACATCTCAATAACGTCATATTTATGGTATACATTTCTTTGAAGATAACAGTTCACTGCTATGTTAAGATGAAATCATGTTAAATGCTATTGAGTGAATCACGACTAGTTTAAGAAAAAAAATTGATATAATTCCATGGAAAGTTCAAAGGATATAAAAAAATATATATCTCACTACGTTTTTTTATTCTCTATGGTATTAAACCACGGAATTTATTTGTACCGCTTATGTATTTATCGCATTTACATTATTTGTGTTTACCTGACCTGAATGTCCATAACTGAGTCAACATAATTAAGTTGTGAACTTACAAATACAAACTGGTTTCCATATTTTAATTTCACGTCAATCCAACCAAAGCTATTATTCTGGTTTATACGCGGATCTCACTAATAGAAATTGTATTTCATATTTTCGTAATACGTAGGTAAGCATAACTGTTATGTTATTTCAAAATTTTTGATTTTAGTATTTTTCTTATTAATATTCTAGCAAACAATAGCGCAAAGGGCACACAATAAACAATGGGTTGAAATTTCAATCAAAACTTGTTATTTTTGGTTTATCTGAGCCACGACGCCTCTGAGGCAAAGAGACAAAGGCTTATTTTAAAACGTCTTTGTGCCCGGAAAATTAAAAATCATCTAAAAGCATTTATAAGTATAACGGCAATGTATAGAGAGATTTTCATTAGTCTGATAACATGAATCACCTGGTAGCGATTTGTATTTTCCTATACATGAAAAAATATTTCATTACAATGAAATATATTTTTTATAACACGTAATCAATGTTTATTTTTAGGTTGATGACGAGCTACCGAGCACAGGGTGTATGAGGCTCCATCCATCGTTTCGCCAAATCCAACGTCTTCTTGAACTCTGCTTGCACCCTGTTGAACAACGGCCGACGCTATTACGAACGTTTCCTCTCGTTGGAGGTCACTGGAGTCTGAACCGCTCTGTTTAATTCGACGGTAGTCGTGCATGATTGTAAAGTTCTTTACTCACGGGGCTAGCTAACCTCCTTGTAGAGTTAACCGTCAAATGTTTTCGCAAGTTACCGATCGCAGTGTTGGAAATGATAAAAGCGGATCCACCACTTCCATTTTGGTCGGCAATGTGATGCCTTCAGTGTTAAGGACGGCAATAGTTTATGGTAACCACTAAGATAAAGCGGCCCATCTGCTCAACATAAAAAAGAAACATGGACCGCGATGCTAAACAACCACACCACGTTTGCTAATTCGAAGGGCACCAATGTAAACTCCTCTGTTCCTTCTACCAATATGTCTGTAATAATAATTATATGAGGGAGCTTCTGTATTTAGACACATAACTAAATAGTAACAGTTGTTCTAAACTTAAAACATCAAAACTTACTAATTTGCAATTGCTCCCTGATTAGAGTTGGAACAAGTTTATACACCATCTGTCTATGTTTGATTCGAAATATGAAACTCTAAGCTATGTAAATCGCGATTCAAAACTGAGTATTCCATCACACGTATCTTGTATTAACCGACGGGGACGATACACAGGCAAAGTTAGATTGTTATTTCACATTGAAATTGACTGAGAGATTAAATAATATCTATGCATGGTTTCATTTGGCTAGAAGTGTTATCATGCCTTTATTGTTCGAATTATCTACACTTCTATGTAAATCTGTAGGCTGTGGCTGTAATTTTAACTTTATTGACATCTCATAAATATTCGTTTTATGACTCCGTCTCAAATCCTGTCATAACTCACAAACGTGTTGACCGATCTTAATGAAAATAAGTATTTAGGCAACCATATTAATTTGTTCCTTTTCATGTATGTGCATGTGCGTGTGTGTCTTAATAGTACTACAGTTTCTATAATTTATAGGTTATGTAAACCTGTGAGTTAATTCGTTTTTTTTTTTTGTTTAAATATTAACAGACCATGGCATTTTCTAACCGGTTGTCATTAATTTGTAACATATAAAGATTAAAATGTATTTTTTAATTATTATTATCGAGTGGTGTGTCAAATAAAAATTAAAATAAAAATGAAATACACTGTGCGGCGGTGAACAATGTTAGAACAAAAGTTGAGTTGAATTTTTGCGGCGTTTGGCGTTTTGCGGGCGTTTGCTAGTACAAACATATATTATATATAATAACACTTCTTCGCCGTTATTGCTCCTCCATTCCAAAACTAGTAGAAAAAAACAAATGACTGATGCCTTTAATAAATCGTGATATCTATATAAATACTACACCGATATCAAAATACTTTACGGTATACATATACCGGAACATATGAAGTAAAATATTAATAATAAATAAACAATAATATTAAAACAGAAAACATTAAATAAATAACTTAAATTTGCACATCCTGATCTACATAAAATGGTATTATGATTGGTTAAATTTAATCGTTACAGAATTAATGTTGAGATACAAACCAGATTGGGCAAGGCACGTGACAGGAGGCTGATTGATTAGCAGTTATAAATTATTCATAAAGCGCTTTGGACAGAGTTATATTAGATATTTTTTCACAAGACAAGACTCGTAAAGATGAAAGCCCTAAACAAATAAACATTAGCAGAAGCTATGTGTTCTTAGAGTTTTCAGGCTGAAGTGCCCAGAACATATTATCTATATACATATGTATAATAAAACAAAGTCGTGTTAGTTATACCATTTATAACTCAAGAGCGGCTGGACCGATTTTTATGATTTTTGTGTTTTTGTATTTGTCTTCGTCGGGAATAGGATAATAGTATTAAAATATTATATCTATATATGTATATGAAAAAAAAGTCGTCTTAGTTACACCATTTATAACTAGAGAACGGGTGGACCGCTTTTTATGATTTTTGTGTTTTTGAATTAGTAATAATGTAAATTAATTTAATTTATAATTTTAACAATTATAATTTAATTAATAAATTTTTGTGTTGTTGGATTTGTAATTTTAATAATAATTGTAATAATATAATAAAATATACATATAATAAAACCATCTGCTTTATTTGTGCTTGCGGCTGATAAGAAAACAAAAAATGCACAGGGTGCTTCACGGAAAAGTGCACTCTTAGTACCAATTCCCATATATTTTATTATTATACTACTAAAATAAAAAATTGACCTTAATAATTTTGTATTAATTTTAATATCATAAATCTGCTCATTCATTGACTTTAGGTTAGGCGAAACGAAGTTCGCGAGGTGTGCTAGTATATGTACAAAAGACTGATAACAGATACAGCAGAACACTGTTCGCTCCCCGAGTCCCCGACCAGTGAGACTAACGATCTGTTATAAAGCAGAGAACCATGGACACTTCGCAACGGCGACAATTTTGAATTCGCTATGTCCAGCAATGCAATTCTCAAAGAGGATATTAGACAATTGCGTAACTTAAGAAAATATTTTAAATTAAATCCTACCTGTTAAAGATCGCTCTGCTCTGTAGCACCCGGTTTCATACTAATGATACTCGCGCATACTGAAAGGGTTCTTCACCTGGCTCGCTAGCTACTATCTGCCTACTAGAATCAATTTTTAAACGACTTAATGTAGGTAGATACTCCGTTGGCTGTGTCGCGAAGTCATTTAAAAAACCGACGTACCCAGCTTTCTTTTTTAACTTACAATTATAATGTTAGAAAATTACTTTAATTTTACTTAAAGCCAGATTAAGACTAATTGCTTAAGCAAAACATAATTACGTAGTAAAGTACTGAATGTACTCAACTATTTAATTGTGCACGAGTGGCTTAACACTTTGAATATATTCCGCGAAAGTCTAGTTCGGTGTAAATCAGCGTGTCCATAAGTCAGTTGAGTCTCCGTACACTGAATATTTATGGAGCGGC
>PDGT01000021.1:3907680-3944394 GCA_003671415.1 Megathymus violae
GTTATATCCACCCTTAACCCGCCGCCGAAACTCACGTCAAAACAGTTTTGCATAATTTGGGCGGCAAAATACTTTAGAATAAATGAGGCTAGTTTCCTTTGTTTTCTTTGAATTATTTTATAAAACTGTAGAGGGCCGAATCTGTACATCGATTTTACTTGGAAATTTTAATATAGGTAAACTTATTTGTCGTAATAGAAGCCGAATATATATATTTCTAATTCTATACGTCTGTCTGTCTGTAGACTAAAATCTTTGAACAGATTTAGATAATTACTGGCGTATTTGAACCTTATATGGGTCTCAATCTAGGATACTTTTTATTTCGGGAAATAGATCTCTTTTAATTTTACAAAGGTAAGGGTCATTAGTAGATAAAAAATTGTTGATTATAAGGAAGAAATTTTTGTTGCTTACCTTAACGATGAAACCACCCTAATTACAAATAGGGGTTCCGGTGAAAGTATAATTATAATATATCATGTGTATGTATGTACGTGATAGTAAACGTTCGTTTGAAATAAAATTTCTAAGCCATGCTATAATTAACGCGGTAAATAAAGTAGGGTAAAATATAAGTGGAGTGTCATAGAAGTAGGTAGACTATCACATTTAGTTAGTTTATGTATTTTTATTAATCGTAAAACGTTAATTGTGATTGTGGTTTACTTCTCTGGAAATGTTTTAAATTTTCCAAATAATGTTATAAATAGTTATAAGAACTAAGCATAAAATACTGATGCGATAGAGTTTACATAATTTATTTCATCAGAGTTTTAAAAGATCTTTTCCTTATGCCGAATTAATTATTTAAAGTTTCTTGTACCAAGGATAAGTACAACTTATTGGACTTACTGTTCATTATACAATAAAGAAAGAATAAAGATGCATTTATATACATACATACATATTGATAATATATAACGTAGCTAAATTCATAATTTATAAGTATTTATATTTCTGAATTTGAATGATTTATAAAATTTTATTATATTTGCATTTCTAAGTAATACAAAAATTGTATAGATTGGAGATTGTCATTTACACAATTATACATGCTTCAGGTATGCGTTGTAATGTAGGTGATTTATTTGCAATTTAGCTAGAAGCACAAGGCTAGCAATTCATTAAGAGTATTTTTATGAAAATTTTAATAATCGCCCATATATGCGACCGCCCTCATAAATCAAACACTTTCTACCGTCCTTTGAATTTCCGCGCCGATGATATACCGTGGGCGCGGCTGGCGACAAAGCCGACCTCCGCCATTTTATATTCAATGTACCTGCTACCGAATAGCGTAAATGCATAGTGACCGTGCTGCCGGGTGCAAGGTTCTGTTATCAATTGGATTTTTGACTACAGACGATATACATTTGAATCGGGGTTTTTAGCGTTAGCGCTTTGATGTGTCTGTCAAAAGTTATACCTGGTGAAATTGAACGCTTTATATCTTATAGTTTTGACATAAAAGTGGGTATTGGGGCATTTTCAACAGTTGCAATTTTTTGTTCATTTCGGTATTTTAAAGTTTACCTTAGTTTTTTTGTCTTCAGGATATAGTTTATCCTATTTTATAACATGGATGTTACGGGCATTAAATGTTACTTATGAATAGTTATTGAAAAATATGAGATTGAATACCACCGAAATTATAATTAGTCCCCGGAAATAATATATATATATATATATATATATATATATATAAAATAAATAACTATATAAAATGTTTTTTTCTATTTAACAAGTACGTGATGTTTTTGAAAAAATCAAAAATTAAAGTATATAATTATTACTGTAAATTACACTAAAACGTAAATATAGATATTTCCCAATACTTGAACAGTCTGAAAACTTACTTTTCCAAGGTATGTATTTATTATATATAGCAAATGCCCTCGCTACGCTTCAGAAAAACTACCTTACGCTTAAAAATGGCATCTGCATTTTTGTGGGTTTTTCTCGTTCTGTGAATTGCATTTATATAACTTTTTTATTTATGGATGGATTGCAATGAAACAAACTTTAAGTATTAAGTAACGCTTACTGCAATACATTAGTGAAAACCAGAACGAAATCGGTTAAGCCGTTCATGAGATTAGCGGGAACAAACGCAAAAACAAATAGAAAAAAAATTCTAATAACTAATGTTTTGGGTTCTATTGCGTTAATAAAGGCCCGTAATAATGTTTATTCTCATATATCGTTCATGTACAGAAAGCGATTAGTTACAGTTTTACTATTAGTATAGATGTCGGAGTCGAGGAACGACGATCGTAACGAAACCGTTGTGTAGTCGGCAGATTCAGCGCCCCTCTTCCATAAGGGGGGTCGCCTCAGATGAAATTCTTGACCTAAATGTCAAATTATGCTTCAAAAATTGAATCTGGTGGTACTATTGTAATATGGTTTCAAAATTAACACTACTAAGACTTAATTCATGATTGTTGTAAACATTTAAATTCGTTAGCAATTTTGCGATTGGGAAATGATTCTATAGAATGAGTTAACAAATACAAATATCTCGGCTGTTGGTTAAATGAGGACTGGGAACCGGTCAATGAAATTAGAATAAGAATTCAAAATTGCCAGAAACACCTTTCAGAACATGAGGAAACTATTGACTAACAGAAAAATTAGCTTAAATCTGCAGTGGAGAATAGCTAAATGTTATAAACTTCCAATTCATACATATGTATCGTTCCGAAAGTTAGACACTGAAAAAGAAGTCAATTGATAAACTAAGGGCTTTTGAAACGTGGATCTACAGAAATGCTTAAAATTAAATGGAAAAGTAGAATACCGAATGTCAAAGTTTTACAAATAATGAATAAAGATTTGGGAATTGTGAAAACCGTTAAGAAAAGAAAAACAGCCTGTTTTGGACATATATACAGGAACAATAAATATAAGTTATTAAAATTAATAATTGAAGGCAAAATTAAAGGAAGTAGAGGTCCAGGTAGACGAAGAATCTCATGGATTGAAAATATAAGGGACTGGCTGCGGGTTAAAAGCACAGATAAGCTAGTTCATATAACTGCTGGTAAAGAGACGTATCGACAAATAGCCGCCGACCTCCTTGATGAAGATAGCACGTGAAGAAGAAGAAGGCTAAAAAGATTAGGACAAGTTGACAACCTCCGTGTTTCTTCGTGAAACAATTAACATTATAATCACTTGTAATTAAATTATTTTTAAATTTTATTATTTTTTTTTACTTATCTTTATTATCTTTCTCTTTTTTGTCTCTCTCCTTCAATTCTCAGATTTCGCATTCTAAAATCCAATTTCAAATTGAACACAAAACAAAACGATATTTCTATCTTAAATCAATTATTTTTCGTAAAAATTCTGGGATATATAAATAACATTATCCACGTTCGCTTCATTTCAGTGAGACTTTACACTTTGCTGGGACTTTTCATTTTAGTCCACCGAATTTGGAAATGAATCCACCGAAAAGAAAAAAAGAAGGGATAAAAACAAATTAATATAAGGTAATTGTTTAGAATAATATTATCGCTAGTCAAGTGAACATAAACCTAAATTCCATATAAAATATAAATTTGGTACAAAATGAATGAACGATATACAAGGTGTATTAGTCACCGGAATGAATATTTTCTGTCTCCATGTCACCGTAATGAACTACTTACGTTTTTGGCGAGAATACGCAGCAAGCGACGTCGCCGAATTCTGGAGCGTGACAAACCGGAGAGGTGAGCGGGAGTGGGACGCACATAAAGCATTCTGTTTCAAAGATATATCCACGTACATACATACGTACGTACGTAGATATATGTCCGCGGAAATGAATTATTTTCGCCGGACACTTGTATTCATACCTGTCAGAGCTTTTTCACGGTTGTTACATAAACAGTACTATTTGCCATAGATATTGTATCTATATGTCAATTAATTAAAGGCAGACGTTAATCTAAATAAAAAAACAATATTCGTGTTATAAAGCATTTTGCCTTTAAAACTGAGAACAATACCAATTAAAGATTGCTATTATTTTGAATTGAATTAAATTGACATGTTTTCACATTAATTAGCAACACCATATATAAAGTTTAATGAAAAAAAAAAAAACAAATTAAACAAAATGCATTTTTCTTCGATATCGTAATGACAAAGAAACATTTGAAAATTTAAAATTTTCTGACGGTTCACAATTAATTAAATGCATGTTTAATAACGAGTGTTTCCCCCCCGTGCTCTGACCAAGATTTCCATCCGTCTGGACATGCTGCGGATGATGCTGTCGATGATTTTTTGGGGCAACCTCTGCCATTCTTCAAGTAATGCGTTTCGCAACTCGCTCAGATTGTTGGGAGGTGGCATTCTTGATTCGACACTCCTCTTTAACAAGTCCCAAACATGTTCGATTGGCTTCATATCCGGGGACCGTGCTGGCCACTCCATCACCGTTACACCAACATGTTTCTACAACTTCAAGTTCGTCGGAACACGAAATTGACGGCGGTGCAGGCCCGAAATGTATTGGAGGAGGTTCGAGGAGTAAGAGTGAGTGAGCGGACAGTTCGTAGAAGATTCGAAGAAGTCGGTATAGGCTCATTTGTGCCCGCCAAAGCACCAAAACTTGAGAGACACCACCGCACAAACTGACTATACTTTGCTCGTGAACATCGTCATTAGAACTTCGACGAGTGGGGACAGGTTCTCTTTAGTGATGAATGCAGAATTCTGTAAAATCAGATTGACAGAAGGCAGCGAATATGGAGACGCAAAGGAGAGCGTTATATCCAGTCGAATTTTGAAAATTCAGTGACATATGGCGGCGGCTCAATTATAGTCTGGGGAGTATCCCTCCCCAGGTTTAGGAGCTCGCACAGAGTTGGTGGTGGTCGATGGCGAGAATCTGACTGCTGATCGGTATATCAGGGAGATTTTAGAAGAACATGTTGTGCCATTTGCCCCCTTTATTGGCAACGAAGTCATTTTAATGCAGGATAATGCTCGGGCTCACAGTGCTCGCATAGTACAGGCATACCTAAACCATGTTGGTGTAACAGTGATGGATTGGCCAGCACGGTCCCCGGATATGAATCCAATCGAACATGTTTGGAACTTGCTAAAGAGGAGTGTCAAATCAAGAATGCCACCTCCCAACAATCTGGGCGAGTTGCGAAACGCTTTACTTGAAGAATGGCAGAGGTTTCCCCTAGAAATCATCGACAGCATCATCCGCAGCATGCCCAGACGGATGAAAACCTTGGTCAGAGCACGGGGGGGAAACACTCCTTATTAAACATGCATTTAATTAATTGTGAACCGTCAGAAAATTTTAAATTTTCAAATGTTTCTCTGTCATTACGATATCGAAGAAAAATGCATTTTGTTTAATTTGGTTTTTTTTTCATTAAACTTTATGTATGGTGTTGCAAATTAATTTGAAAACATGTCAATTTAATTCATGTTTCGTGTTTAATTATTATTTGTTTAAAAATAAAATTAACTATTTGACAATATCCCTTTTTTATGTTCCGCTAATTCTGTCGGTGTGTTTATTAAATATAATATTACAATTTTCCCAACACGAATCATCATAGCAGCATCGAGTAGACTTTTTAAAATTATTTGTTAATTTAGTTTAAGTTTTGCAGAGTTTAAGGAAAATAAAACTATTTCATGCATTTCGAACTTGTAAAGATTTATGTCGTTTGGGGTAAAGTGGATTTATCGTATAACCTTTTTCATCAGTATAGTTGACAGTATATGTAGGTCATATTCCTTGTAGAATATAGATAACAATGACAACTTCTATCACCTAGCCCGTTTACTCATAGGCCATGTCATAAAAAAATAATAGAGATCAGTTGCGTGCAACTAAACACAGGTAAATGGAAACGAACTCGATTATTTAAAGTAAATTATATAAAATTCATAAACGTAAAGCTATTTGTACATTAGATATCTATAATATTAATATCGTAACACAAATAAAAATATTAATTTTTACACCAAACAAAATTAGAAATAGTGATTAAGAAGCTACAAAAGGCGACCTTATCGCTAAGGTAGCGATCTCTTCCGCGCAGCCTCTCTGTAGAGAACAATATTATCATAGTTCGTACTATCAGGTAGCGGTGCTACGATAATCGTTTTACATAATATTGTTTTTACAACTATGTAAGTTTTATGTCTGAAGAATGGCATTGTGCCGGTGGTCGAAGGTAAATATCTTTACGAGCATGAGCGTACTCAAATATTGGCCGAACGTGGTCTTACACTAACTGCCAAGATTTAGTTCAGAGCCCGTTAGGAATCTGAATTGCTACTGAATATGCGAGGTGAAATATGGACATAAAATATTGTCAATGGAAGTTGATTTTCTTCTTTTATTCTATCTGCCTTACTGACCTGTGTTTAACTAGCGATACATTAGAAAATGATTTCAATGTTAAATGAAAGAGCGACAAGATCATTAATGGCCAATTGATTATTTGATGGCGTATACATAATATACGTAAAATTATACTATTAAAAATACTTGGTGACAAGAAATATTTCAGATATGTAACGTAAGATGGTTTAAATTTATTCGAGAATGCGATAAAAATATGAAATTGGAAATAAGGAAAATTACACGTTGTTCAATATCTTTTTCCTGATAATTGTCATTTGGAAGAAATTTACTTCACCTCTGAACTTTTCAATTTCCTTACACACTAGTGTTTCGCTAGTGTAGACATTTAAGAAGTATAAGCTTCAATTGGACTCCGCGACAACACTATTTTATTGTCATTATCATCTGGCAAAATGTATTCCAACGAAAAAGTTCTAATTTTACTTTTAATGATAAGTAGAAAACATAAAAATTAAACGATAAAAAGGCAACAAAAAAGTATAAAGGAGCCATTAGAACAGAAGTTTACCTTCACCATTATCTATTATACCCTATATCACGTATAGAACATATATTTTTATATTTTCATGTATTGTATGAAATACCATCAGGTGGGATTGTTGTCAAGCATTAACTTATGTAAAAAAAAAACGTTACACGAATTCACACTACATCTCAAGATAGATTAGCCAACTTCTTTATACATTTTATTTAAATATTAAACTTATGTTTGAGCAATCTAAAAACATTTCAACGTAAATATATTTTTGGTATAAAATTATATTATTTAAAGATAAAGTTACAGCAAAATACAAAATAAATTTTTAAGAAGGATTTTTGTTCGGCCTCCTATAATTAACACCGGGATCGTGTCTTCGTTTGAGTAATCCGATAACTCGTTTGACTTCTTAACTACTTCACAGCGTTTGATCACAAAATATAACAATTAAAAAAATTGATGTTGATGTGTTCAAGTGACGTATGTATAACGCACTCATTTGTGCTATTTTGCGTTGTGTTTTGTTTCTTACATCGCTATAAATTGCTTATTAAGTGAATACTACAGGCTATCTTTAGATCTTTTTTTTGTTGACGAGGGGGAAACCTTCAAAAGATACCCGGTGCCGTGGGAGCGACGTCGGGTTATGTGGGATTTTTACCGCACTAAAACCCCCCCGGTGGCCTTCCTCGGCGCTATGATAGGACTCCGGGAACTCCACCGGAACACGACCGAAGTCCTATGAGCGCGTGCCCCGTCGGGCTCTGCTCAGGATGAGCGGACGATCATCCCCGATGTGTTACGCCGGTATGCGGCCACACATACCGACGTCCTTCCCGGGGTCGTTGGCAGGACGGTTCAGGCTCCCACTCTAGCCGCCCACGACCCCGGAAGCCCCCTTTTAGTCGTCTCTTACGACAGGCAGGGGATACCGTAGCCCTATTCTGGTCCCGGGCTACAGGGACATCTTTAGATCTAGAAAACAGAAGATTTTAACAGCATATTTAATTAGTAGTCATGAAACGACGTATTTTGTAAAAGGTAATTTGATAATCCATCTCAAGTTAGGCAACTGTGTTTGAATGCATACGCCTGTAATTTATCGAAATTGTGCACTAATTTTTTAATTAATTTTCTTCTGCTTCGGTGAATGAAAAAATCATTGAATCTCTTCCAAACCTCGAGAGAGTTTGACAATGTTATCAAATGTCCGTTAAGACTGTCGACCTTATGTGACCAATCATTCATTTCCTTATCGCATCATCTTGGAGATGGAAGATCATGAAAAGGTAGACCAGTAGACACGCAATAGACTGGTTAAGTGCCGTGCATTTACCTAATTTGTTGTGACTTATATCAAAATGAAATCGTAAATTGTCATACATCATCCTGCCTGTTCAGCGATCTTTTCTAGGATAGCATTAAGCCATTCCTATTTCAGTTGATGTGTCCGCTATATAATCGTAATCATGTATATTAGGGTTCTATACTTTAACGTTAACACCTAGAAAATGAGCAAAATGGCCATTTAGGCTTACATGGCCAAGAAGGAAATAGTAAATCCTCTTGTCAATTGGCGCTTAAGCATTGTAAGTAAAATATTACATATTCAGCGATGTTACATTTCAATGCCAGATTTTCCTTGTATTCTGTTGCGACATATTCAATTAACGTTGCCTGCCGTCAAAAGCTATATTATTGGTACGTAAATGGCGGAGACAGTATTGTCGCTGCCGCGCTATATCTTCGGTGAGGAAATTCAGAGGGCGCTTGGAAGCATTTGATTTATGAGAGCCGAATGTATGCGCGCATATTCAAATTTTTATAAAAATATTATCCACTCATGAATTTACGTGTGTCGTACTACGCCTGAATTTAATAATATAATGTAATTGAACTGCGTAAACGTCAATTATTTCACACATTTTCCAAGTTGAAGCTTTTGAAATGTTTGTACTTATACTTACGTCGAACAAGACACGCTAATGTCGCGTTGAATAGTTTGAGACTTTATATAATACAACTTTGCTATGATCTATAAAGCAATTTTTAATAAGACACTATTTCAATGTGCAAATAATAGATGCCCTAATTCGATATTAAGAGAAATTGTAACAAGATCACTAAGACGTATAAAATAATTAGAAGTAAAAATAAAATAAGTAAAATAATTAGTAAAAATTAATAAGAAGAATTGTTAAAAAAAACTGCATTTATAAAAAAAATATTATTTTGTGTAATATTTTTACTATACTTCATGACAAAATGGTATTAATTATGGACGTACATTTGTAAAAATGTATAGTAAATTGTCCATGATAATAATCTTAAAAGAATTACAATCCAGCAATACATAAAAAATACAAGTGTTACATAAAAAATAAGGATAGAGAGGGAGCATTACATTAAATAATAAGTATATACTTTTATATTAACAGATAATTATTTATCCCTAAAGTATATATTTGTTATCTTAACTAGTGTGCAGTGATTGGTTTACGCCTCGTCATTTTCACACCATTAATAAAGCAGGGCCTCATAAAATAGTGACTATCAAAGCAAATCGACGAAGCCCCATATTCTCATTTAAATCTTTAAATGCCCTTTTTTGAATCAATGTACGCAATAATCACTTTTACAGCTTTAATTTATTAAATGTTGATATGAAGCTCTAGATGCATGTAAAACAGGAACACGTGTAATATTCATATTTTTTTGTCCTTATTCTTTACTTATACATTTTATAAATCATTTATTGTAGCTCATGGCTTATCCTGTTGGAATGTATCAGTTTAATATACATATACATATATCGGCGACATATTATCGACGTCATCGTGATGGTGCTGCCATTACTCGGGTATCGTGCAGGGTTTCGTCTATACTAATGACTATCTCCGATATATCTATATATGTATATATATGAAAATTAGTGAGATAAGTAATACGCAAGATAATGCGATTTGACTCGATTTTTAAAAGAACTTATAGAGAGTTTCTTATAAAAAAGGAAAGAATACCATAGTCGGAGAGCATAAATAGTAAAATATTTTTGTTACAATAGTGTTCAATGAGCTGGAGTTCTAAACGATAAGTTAACTGAAGAGCGAAGGACCCGATCATGAGACAATCCCGAACCGAATCGACTGTAATCGTGTAAATGTGTACGTGTAAATGTAACGGAATCTTTCCTGTATGTGTGGGGGGCTTGTAGTACTGAACAGCACACACTATAGAGTTAAAAGAATATGTGTATTCTGGCGCAGGCAAATTGGGAACCACTTGAGCTTAGTTCTAAATCCTGAAACGTGCTCTTATTTTAAATGTCCAAAACTAAACCGTATGTACATATTTTGGAGAAGCTCAAGTTTATTATGAAACTGCTCAGTTATTTCCAGATAGGAAGTATCAGCATAGTCAAAAATGGGAAATAGAAAAGTTTGGACAAGCGCAATTTTAGTTGGAATAGGCAATGAATAGCGTAATTTGCATAATGGTACTAGTGCAAGATATAATCTCTTGCTTTAATTTATTTTTTAATCTGGCAATCATGGCCCGGGTGGTGATTGGCATGATTCAAAGGTGGTGTCTGGAAAGGAAGGAGTTTAATTGTTGATGTACGCATGCTGTTCAAGTATTTTGGATAAGAGGAGAACGGAAATAAGACGATAATCGGAAAATAATGAAGGATCGGGATTATTTGGCTGAGGAATATATAAAAGTAGGAATTAAAACTTCAATACAGAAAGTGACCATATTCGGCTAATAGAATCACTGCCGACAGAATTTGAGCAAGGAAAAAGAATACACGCGCATTTGCACAATTAGTGACGCATTCAGAAAATATATATTTAATGGCTTGGTATATCGTGGCATATATCAAACGTAATGCTCGTATAAGCATTTTAAGTAACGCAACATAAAATTTAAATGATTTTGTACAATAAAATATATAGTTGAAAGATAAATACTAGCACACAGAGTGTTAAAATATTTTTAAATAAATGAAGATTTACAAATACTATAACACTATCGTTCTTGCCGTCGCAGCTAAATGCTCTGCCTATTTATCTACGTACAGCTACAACTATTTATCTACTTTATCTTACGTCGCCAAAACATCTCACTTCAAAATATGTTAAGTATTGTTACGAAGATTCGGCTTAAAACAACAGCGGCCATAAAAACCAGGTACTGAACAGAACAGAACTACGTCGAGCACATTAGGTGACTCTCGCCCTGATGTCTAATGCAAACGGGCGAATATCTCGTACATAGTTTGCTTTATTACCTGGGTCATCTATTGTTCTACTGTTTTCCGAGGATAAAACGCTATCAGTTCTGCATGAGTTTTCAACAATTTAAATTTCCACTGGCGTATTTCTATCAATAACCGACAAACCAGCAGACGGGTCATTTTATAGTAAGTTGTCCACTCAAATATAAATATCTCAACATAAAGTCTGTAATACTAAATTCATCATTGTCAATTTACCCGCGAAGAAGGAAACAAAAGACGCAAATGCTAAATGACTGAAAAAAACAAACCAACTCTTGGTTTTAACAAGAATCACGAACCAATATGATTCATTTGTGGTAGTAGGGCTCATATAATCAGACTGAAATAGTATAGTGCATATGGTACAGGAACTCGGCTCAAGCACTTGGCATAAATTAAAAAGGTCTGCTGCTGCACTTCTGGACTCGAGTGCAGCGGATAATCCACCACACTAAATACACACATACTTCACACACCTTTGGAAAAATGATTTAGCACTCTTAATATATACCTGTCTTCATATAGTTGAGTTACCGCTACACGTTTCCCTTCACCACATCAAATTATTTTCAATTTATAGTACGCACACAGCTTATTAATTAGTAATTTTAAATCTTACACACTTACTTTATCATTAGAAGGTTCCGTTCATGTGATCACATAAACACATTAGATATTTATGACGATTTACATAATTCAGAATTTCGGATCAAATAGAGGTACGTGTAAACTTATGCTGTAATTTTCATAGTCAGTGTCGGCACGAGTATAAGTGACTTCCAAGTTTAGAACGAACACTATTAACAGTTAGTAGTTTAAGAAACTGGCTCGCTTTACCCTTAGCATAATTTAGTTTACGCTTAATCAAAATTCCGGGACAGGTCCAATATGGATATAGGGTGCCGGAAAACATAACAACCTACTGTAACTCTGTTACATAAGACAAGTTAGGCTAGTTTAAACATATTATGTCCTATATATACTTAATCATAGTACTTATAAGCTTACGTATTTGATTATGTATTTAGAAGAAAGCACAAAAACGATGCTACCTTGTAAACCAAAATCACCTAACTAAAATTTCATTATAATATCATACGTACATAGTAACATTTTATTTTTATAGATTAGATTAGATAGTCAGATAACGGACAGACGGACATTCGTAACATCACAACGAAATTTTACTTAATTGGTGGTATTCATATTGGTATGGTATCAACGACACATGAGTAGTGTTATTGGAGTTTCATTAGGTACTTCAATATTTTTCACATTCAAAAGATTTATAAACTAAATCCGGTGAAGCAAAAGTAAAATCAAAAATAATTTTTCTGTAAAATATTTCATGTTTTTACAGCATCAGGTATTCAAATTTGCAGGTGCGGAACGCAGCGACCTCTGCCGGCACAAGTCGAGTTCATAAATTAGTTACTTTACGAGGGTAAGGACGCGTGGCGGCCGCGGCCAGCGCGGGGCCGTGTATAATTTTCATTTAAACACGAGCAGCCACAGGTCCTCGCAGTAAATCAGCTCCGAACGACCGCCCTTTGAAAATCTCAGCACTGACGAGTGCCTCGTCCGTTCGCGCCGACCGCCGCCACAATGTAAAGACATTTCCATTGTAACGTTATAGCGAAATGTTTGTGACGTAAATCTCACTTTTGAATATGCAAATTACGCTCCACGCTGACTTTTCGCAAGAAATATCACGAAACTTTGGCAAAAATTAAATCATATCGGGCGAGAATTTTTCGTCCAATTGCAAATGTTTTACACAATAATAGGTACCTCAGTCGAAGTAAGTTATTAAAGTCTAAAGGCAAAATTTATGAAATAATACATAGAATATATATTAGTTATGATATGTTGGTCTGTTTTCTTTATTTAATTATAATGGATAATTAATATGTGAAAGTAAAATTGTTTATTTTTTTTAATTCTATATATCCCATGGAAGAACTATGTGGAATCAACCCGTTAGCGGTTCAATACAGAACACAGGTTGTTGTTTGTATTTGAGGAAGCTTAGAACGCTGCACCGGTGAAGAGCTTAGTGATCAACCCGAATGTTGAAAGTTCTTATGCCGATACTGGCAAAAACAACGGTTTATCATGCACGCAATTGCTTGCGTGCCTAAAGTGTAAGTGAACATAACGCACCTTTAGAATGAAAGTGACTTAACTCAAAATTCTTGAAATTCCAGATTTTACTATAAATTTACTTAAAAAAGTCTACTCTAAAACCCCATGGTGAAAAAGAGCCCAAATTATGAGTGAGAAAGGGAAAAGGGAAACCTCATACATCAGTCTTCTTAAATTTACTCAACTTTCTTACTTTGAAAACTTTCTTAGTCATTTCCCATAAATTGCAATTTTTGAGTTAAGTCCCTTTCATTCTAAGGGTGCGATAATATCAGCATTATATTGTACCTCATTATATCGTACTACCTTTATCAAACTAGCTTCAGCAATTAAATACCATGTACAACTGACTGTGTCTCCAGTCCTCATGGGACGCACTGCGGAATGAAGGTAAAAGAAGTTGCGTTAATTTAAGTTCCCGTAGCCTTGTTTTTATCTTTTGAAAATTTTCCTCTCGTCCTCTATACAGTGCAGAACTGATATCATTGCTATAATATTTTTTTTGCTTTATACAGAATAAAATTACAGGAAACACATAAATACATTTGATTTAATATATTATAGAACTATAATAGTGTATACTAGTATAAAACAGTGTTATATACATATTTTATAAAACTATACTTTTTATTTTTATTTTTAATAAAGCTCTGGTGACCAACAGAGATTTAATTTGTTTTGTAGACACCAGTACTACTTACACCATAGATTGTTACCATAAGTTAATAAGGACGATAGCAATAGACAAATTATGCATGACAAAATAATAAAGATAAGGCTTATAATTAACTTGTTTTTTTTTACGTTGAGATATAATGTGTATATGTGTGTGATAGTTTGATTTTGTTAACTTCTCAACTTGATCGTACTTTTGCGTTAGTAACCACTTCAAAATTTGGACTTTACATTGATAAGTACATATAGGAAATAAATTGCATATTTTTTTATTTTATTTTAAAAGTGACTGTCAGTGCCTTGATAGTGTCGCTGGGCGAGAACCTTTCGAAAGCGTTGAGTTAGGCAAACTGTGTAAGTACGACGCCGTGTCACAATACAAGTATAGAACGGCAAAGACGAATGCTTTCGGATAACAGTGTTTAGGATGAATAATTTTCTTAAAAAAAGGATCTGACAATCGTTGTATAGATCCGTAGGAGGATATTTCAGTAGCTTAAATAGAACAACCTATATAATTACATTTTTACCCTATTCGTACCTTTTCCATGTGAAACAAGGCAGCATGATATGATAGCAATGTCAGGTATTGAAGCCTCTCTAAACTTTATTTATTCAAATGTATGGTCAAATCACATAAATACAACAGAACTAATTTCGCTTCATTTTTACTATTTATTAAATCATTTATGTGGCACTTACGATGTCACCACTCCGATGAAATGGTCAGAACCTTTTTTCATGCGTGTCGAAACTCAAATTGCTTATTTATAGAATCATGACAACCCTACCGTATTTTATGTTGGATAAGTATTTTTAACGAAGTATATACGATGTTTATGAAACTTGACTTTATGCATTCCTTAAACTGCAGCAAGCTTCGAATGAAAATGTTGTTTGACGTAAAAGAAGTTTTCCTAGAGTAAAAATTCACAAGCGACGCATGTTATTAAGACGTTTATTACTTCCCGCGAAACTCCAAATGACGGTGTACTAGCAGTGCCGAGTGAACATACGGCAATGTATTTTACATTCACCGAGATATATTCAGAGATGTAAACAAGAATTTATTTTTGTAAACTAAATATTTCAATGATATAAATTTAAAATCTCATTTCTAGTATAGTTTTAGAAGGACTGTATATCTACCCAACCTCAAATAAGATTTTTGTTCCGGAAATTTCATGAAATATTTCATGAAGTTTCGCAAGCTTTCGAAGAAAACAATTGTCAGCAAATTATGTAAACAACTATTTATATCAGAACAATTAGAGGGACTGACAAGAACAATCCAACTGTCTTCATGGTGTAAAGTAAATCTCAAGCCTTACAATAAAGTTGAAATTAAGTTATTGTACTGACATTTGCCGATCTCAAAAATTCCAATTGTACACTCAATTATTTATTTAAAAATCAATGTTAATGCTAGGTCACTCAATTTTTGTAAATGTTATATTTATTTTATGTAAATAAGGTCTATTTGTGCCAAGTTCTTACCGCCACCTATGTGTTGGTGTTTTTCCTAATTTATTTAATAAAATAAATGTAGTTCATGATTACCTACATTCTTATATGAAACAAAATACAGTTAAAAAAAACTAAAAACACACTTTCGTAGAAATATGAACTATAAAATAAAATGTTCTTTACAGAAAAGTTATTACTAAAAAATACCCGACACTGTGTCACTTTTCAGCCGTCGTATAACCTATAACTTAGAACAACAATTTTTTTTGTGATGGATTAATGAGAAAATCATACTTTAAGTATGAAATTATTGTATTGTCATCGGTTCTCTATTTATGTAAAATCTCTTAATATTTAATAATAATCTCTTAATATTTATGTAAATACCTTCATATTACAAAAAAAGTTGATTTCACAACTGAGACAAGAACTGAACGGGCGGCCATTGTGAATTGGGAGGTTAAGCCTATAAGATGATATATATAAATTGTGATCAAAAATAAACGATAACCGATATTTGAGATCCTATGTGTCATTAACCTGACTTCGACAATATATGGATGTGTGCAACACCAAATCATTGACGCATAACAAATACCAAAAAGGGGAAACTCCTTTATATTACTTTCCAACACTGCGATCAAAATAGATCAAAGTATTTTATAATTGATTGTGGAAGGAGAGTTGAACCTATCTAATCAATGTATACATGTCATCATCATAATTATCACCTTAACCTATATCGTCCCAGTGGTGGGCTCGAATCTCCTTTCGAAATGAAAAAGTTTCAGGCCGTAGTCTGCCACGCTAGCCAAGTGCGAGTTGACAAACATCTGGTGCACTGTACACGAGTTCTTAAAGCAAAAGTGTAGAACTACCCGTAAAATATTTTGTATATTCAGATGTCAGAAAACAATAAGCGTGTTCCAATATCTTGACCGATAAAGCACCGGTCATGCTTTAGGTATTGTTACACGTACGCACCTATGACCAGCAGATATTACTTACCATTAGGTGGATTGTCTGCTACTTTGTTGGCTATTTTTAAATATATTAAAAAAGATACTGAATGCAACGACTTCCAACAGGACGAATTGACGCCGTACCTTGTTGGTACATGACAAAATGTGGATTGCAAAACTCAGTAAATTATTAAATGCGTTATTAAATAATATTAATTTTATTAGTATTTTAACATTCCACATGTTGTACATAATTTTGTTGCGCAACATTCAACATTTAAATTTATTTATTTGTACTCACATACACACATAATACAGATGTTAAACATCATCAGTTGATCGTCAACATCAAGAACAGTATAATTCGTTGAAGACTCGTCTGATATCTGCCTGCGAAGAATCCGACAGTCGCCAATTACAGAAACTTTTATCAGCAATAGAACTTGGAGACCAGAAACTAACACAACTCTCTCTGTCTCTAAGATGACGTTATATTTATCTCGCATCGATAACATTTTCAGTGTTTTAAATTATCTTCATAATATGTACATAGCTGCGTTATCACGATAGCCGAGGGTATTGGTTATTAATGTTTTGAGAGGTACATCACACAGCTGTTACATGTCCAAATAATATAAGTATAGCTCTTACACTTTGTCATTATTGATATTTAAGTAATAATATTTGTTTGAGCACCTAACTTATAATTGAACCAAAAATTGTAAATGTTATTATTATTATTGACTTGTTTTCAATATTAATAATGAATCCAAATTTACATAATGTCAACACAGTCATAAATTCCAATTTCAATATTGTAAAATTTAAATATTTATCCCTGTATGTGACTGTAAATAAATAATAGACAACCAGGAATATAAAAAAAATATTTAGATTGTTTTATAACTTTCTGTAAGCAAAATAATGATATTGGAATGTGAAACATGCAATTTCATCGACCTAACAGTAGGGATGTTATGGATATAAAATTTCGGATCTGGATATGGATACGGATATATGAAAAATATTTTACCGGTTTCGGTTATAGTTACGGATATGAAATGATTTAGCATTATCCGATTGTTTCGGATAATTTCGGTTACGGATGTTAGAAGAATTAGGACTTGTAATAAAATATAATCTATTTCCAAGGTAACAGCTTGACTTTCTTTCTGGATATTATTTGGTATTATAATTATGGAATAAAACCTTAAAACTCAAATAATATAAACTTTTAAAGACGAAACCCACGCGGCAAATGTATCGACTCAGACAACAAAAACTTGTCATAACGTCTGTGCCCCTATCCGAAATTATTCGATACTTTTTTATCGGATACGGTTACGATTTCGGATTTATTTTTATTTCGGATATCCGATAGTTTCGGTTATGGTTACGGAGCTCTATAACATGTGCCTAATACTGTGTAAAAATGATTGCTATCCAAAGTCATCTCAACTTTACGCCCCATTGGCTGCGCTTTTGAATGTACACAATACACATGTTCCTTAATGTACTTTGAGAAACATTTTATGAATTCTAAAAATGACTTCAGTTGCCATCATGACATTTTGATTTAATAAATCTAATTACTGTAAACTTTATTTATTTTAAGTGTAATTTTAAAAATTATATATTAGAAGTTCATCCATCTATATTATTCCTGTAATCCATATAAAATTATAAATTCAAACGATAGGACAGCAACTGCCGATATTTGCTAGTTTTCCGATAAAATTATTGTTACTCCTGAGATGAACGCGTTTAAATTATTTATTTAAATATATTATAAACAACCCGCCTCGTTTTCGCATCGGGAGAAATAAATCACTGTTGTACTCGGACCAAAAAAATTGTTACTCATTTTTATTTAGTGTCTTATTAAACAGTTGCCACTTTATCTTATGGGATTTTCAGAATTCTATGAATAAAACAATTTATATTCACTGCTATATTCACTAACCTCTAAACAGATGAAACAGAACAAAAGATCCATTTAATGGGATAAAAAGGATTGTGTATGTAAATGTCAAACAATAGTCAACAAGAAAAACAGACAATTATTCAACAACAATATGGTTTGGCCATTTATCGAGATCCAAGGCTACTAAATAAAAATAATAAGTATTTATACGGTTTCTTTAAGTACACATTTATTATTAGTACATATAGTATAAACATTATTGTAATTCATTTCCTACCTTTTCTCGAAGCGTTCGTAATATTTTCAAACCTCATAGCTTCGGTCTGAATAATGCTTGATTATTCAAATTCTCAAAATAAGATAAAATTATCAGACTCGTAAAACATACTAAATGTTTATTTGTGTCGTGTGTAGTGTAGCGGTGCACGTCTTCTATCGCAGTTGTAATTCGCAGAAAACTTAATTTCAGTTTTGGCATAATGAAAGCTAGATTGACGAATGAATTACTACAGACATTGAGGATCAAATTAATTATGATTCCTTTTGTACATCTACAAATATATACTGCTATGCCATTTTGATTAACATAATTGGTTGATCACAAAATGTGAAACTATGCAGTTACCGAGTACAAAACAGCGATGTCACAATAGAACCAAATTACACTACATTGCCTTGACGAACTCCACAAATATATTTTTTTTTTGTTAAACGCAAAATGGACAGCCAATTTAAAAATAGAAGCGTATATGTAAAAGTACTAAAATAGTATGTATGAAAAGAGTTTTTTAGGAAGCATTTTTATGTCTCTCGATCAATTAAGTAATGTTAGAGAAAAGTAGGAATAGTGATTTAAACTCTGAGTTGAGGGAAACTTGGTTTGTATCCTGCACATACCTTGAATTTGAATGTAAATGAACGTAGCGATTTCTTTGTATGAGGTATTTATTTATTTAAGCTTTATTGAACCTTACAAAGTATAGATTACCAAAGACTACGTCATCTCGTAATTTTGTTCCAAAAATAGGCACAATGTTTTTTCAACTTTCAAACATTACAATTTGTTTCAATTCATTCACTTACGAAACATTAAAGAATCTCGCCACGTATCGGTCGAAAAACGGAAGCCCGTACCATTATGTTTAGCGTCGTGGAAATTGACAATAAAATAGATGGCCTCATGGAAACTGGGTCTAAAGTTTAATCGGTGGATACTGACTGGGCATTTACCGGTGATGATATTTTATTTTATGTTTATATGAGTAAAGATGATATATATCTATTTGTTCCTAAATGCAAAAACGGGTCGGTAGAGTAAATGGATAATGTCGGAGTTTTGGTTTGGTAAATCGAATAGTAAATATAGGATAAATTAGCGAAATATCTCTTTTGTTCTCACTGAGTTACAATTAAGCATTGAGTAAACTGTTATGTTATAGTACAACTCGTACGTGTCATGCATATCTTAATATGGTTTTCATAATTTATTAATTATTCAGTGCGGTTCAAGCGACACTTTGTAACCTTTTTCGGATGCAGCAGATACTTTTGAAATAGTCTATAGGCACATACATCAACGTATTTATGGCGAGATAAGACAATCTAAAACTAATTAAAATGCGTCAATTTCAATATACAATTCAGAACAAAAAAAACCTTGACCTCGCTATATTGGCAGAGATGAGGTCGTTTCCAGATGTTAAGAAAGAGGGAATATTCATGTATTCAGATGGTTTTATAACTTATTTAGATGACATATAAAGAAATCTTAAAAATTATGATCAAATATCATACAGTGACTACATATACAATCCTAAATTTTCAAAAAATATATTATTAGATTATTCATGCGCACCTAATAGGAATCGTGTGAACCATTACCTAAAATACGTAGAATAGAATATAATACTTTTAATTGTACACCGTAACAATGACAGAAATAATAAATGAAAAGGTCAGATCGTAATATGTGAACGCAACGGGCAGTCTTATCGCTAAACAGGGATCTCTTCTAGACAACCTATGAATTAAAGAAATTTTATATGATCGATTGTTACAACAAATATAGACTGTATATATACATAATAAAACATACATATTCTTAGTTTACTCGTTCCGGCAGTAATAATTATCATCACATACGTTTACGATTTATTATTATTTACGTTTAAGCATACGAGTAGATAGATACATATGAAAATAGAAAATTTAAAAAGAACGCTAGATGGCCCTGTCGAAATGTACACTCCATAATCTATCCGCAAAAAAAAAGTGCATGACTGTATCATAATTTTTTAATAAATTTCACTACTGGGCAACAGTAGTAGTATATTGGGAGAATCTGAGAGCAGAATTCATTTTCGTTTTCTTTTCTTAACTTACGAACAAAAATGTATTTAAAAATTGTACAGTGAGGAATTCATTATAGTGTATTTTTCCTCTAAATAAATAGATACCTTTGTTTATAAGTGTAAGAGTACCTTATTGTTAAGTAGACTCTGATGTAGCACGTTCCACTAATATTTGAGTGCCCGCGCCTAATGCAATGTTAATAATCTTATTACAGCAAATACAGTGAACAACATTTCGTGAGACTGTTACTGCTATTGGTATAAGGTATAATGTCTTCGTCACAACAATAAGTGTCAAAGTTTTGATAGTAAATGTACGGATATGATTCTTACGTTTATCATGAAATGAGTTTTTATTTCAAATAAATATAGTGAGGTCAATTTAGTCTTTACACTGTAATATTATAATACAATACAACAATAAAGTTATTATATTTGTTGTATGTTGATATTTAACAATTATATCTTTTAGATCTTCCGTTCTCGAGATAAAACCAATATCTCCTGGTCGTATGCACAGACCGACAAGGTAGTAAAGCCAAAACACTTTTTTTGGAGGTGGCTGAGCTATATACCACCAATTAGTTATAACAAACCGGTTAGAATCACCCAAAATTAACCGTAAACGTTACCTAGTTGAAAGCTGGCAACTGAATAAAACCGCCACTTGATAGTAAGTGCTAACAGTTGCCTTCGCATATCAGGTGTTCCTGATATGTAGTCGTGATAAGTAATCATCGTGTTACCATGAGTGTTATTAATGCTGAAAATCAGTCAATAAGAAAGCATAGAACGTGTAAACAGGTTCTCAACAAAATAACAAAGTTTCATCATCATAAAAAAAATATGTTGGCAACCGACTAATTAGTACCACACAGAGGCACAGGCACAGGCACAGGCACATAGCACACTATCAAATTAGTACTTTGTAGAATACTAATTTATCTGAGCGAATATTAAAATTAAATATCACACTCAGAAATCCATCGCGAGCTTTAACATAGAATTTCTAATTAAAGTGGTGCGCTCTAGTAAACTGTGTTAAATCATTTAAGTCGCTATTTCATTTCTCCCCCAATTCCTGTCAGGAAAGCTTGCGAGCTGTAACAAAATATGCTCCAAATATGAAATAATAAGTGAAGAGAGAATTGGTAGATTTAGTTAAATAATTCTCTGAAATACACATTTCCAAATAATCTATTTTTCTCCGTTGACCTGGCTTGTATTCGACTGATACCCGTTTTTTTACATTACCTAGCTTGTTTCCAGGCGTCCTTGTTATTAATATATTACTTAAGAACCTTATTGTAAAAACTTATTGTTTATTGGACTGATATCAGTTTCTCTTCGTTAACCTGACAATAAGTCACGGGCGATATGTGATTGTTGTTTAACCAGGTAATGTGTTTAGCCTTTGATTAAATTTATTCCCTGTAAAACGCTTTTTATTTTGTTCCACAATGGCGCGAGTCTTTCGATTCAGTTCATAAAAGACCGAAACTATATTATTTCATTGCCTGAAAAGACAATGATATGCGACATGTAAAATAGTTCCCTTGAAGGTGCACGTAACTCTATTAATAACCATATAATTAAGACTAAAGTATCGAGTTTACTTACATATAAACACAGCCTAGGTACGCTGGAACTCAGTAAGTAGAATTATACTATAGTTTACAGAATGATCCTCGTTTGTAACTAGTCACTCTTTCATAATTCATGTCCTGTCATTCTTTCGAATGTAAATGAATATTAAATGTGCGAGCATTAGTCTAGTACTTAATACTGTTAAAATTACAGGGCTTAGTCATTCATACATACCTCCTACACCTACTACAAAGATGAATAAAGCTAACTCTCTCAAAAGACACGTATAAAAATGGCGAACCGTACATGAGCTATATCGAGTGCTTTCGATCATATGCATCATGTCAAAAGCTTCAGAATATCTGAAGGATACGTAAGACGTGTTTTTTGTGATATCTATCAATGTCTTTTAGGACTACGATATACAGGGTGAATATAAGTTTAAGGTGGTATCCTGGAAATGTGAATTTAACTGGACTGTAAATTAAACCCATGGAACTTTTTCCGTCATGTGCCTCCAGTGCGAAGCGGTGGTGACTAACCAAAGATGATCTTGGAAATGGCTGAAACGGATATGACCACCGAGTCGCGTCCATTTGGATTGTCTGCAGAATTTACAATTAAAACGTAACAAAAAATAAATAAGCATTTTAGCACGAATAAACATTTTAGCTGTCAGAAAAATGACAGGCAGGAACAAACCTCAAATCCTTTGCCAGAATTACATGAATTGTTACAAAATAAATTTATAATAACTTACTATATATTTCCGCAGAGTATAACCATTTTAAAATTCAAAAAGTCTTTGTTAATTCTCTGATCGTAACTCGTCTACAGAAAGATGTAAAGTTTAGCGTTGGAAATTTATATATGTATTTAATCATATTTATGTTAGAACAAAAAATTTACCATAAAATGAAAAACATTTTTTTAACAAAGTATATTTTAATAGTTTTTTAAATACCAATAACAATCTCAAAAATATGCAAGTTGAGGAAGCTGTTGGCACGTATATTTCGCATCAATTTTTTCTAGTGTTATTACAGAGACTTTTGCAGTTGAAGCCTTAAATCATGAATATAAAATTAAGTTTCGACATTCATCCTGTTCATCATGTAGTATAATTCAGTTGCGTAAATCTGTATTTTGTTAAATTTTCACGATCTAGTAATCCTAAAGTGGCTTCTAAGACGAATGTAATAAACAACAAGTTAGACTTTGAAATTTAACAGAAAACGCAGCAATTTCTCTCGCAAACATTTTGCTTACCTTTATTGGCTATATTTATCAATGCGGGCGCGCGATGCTTATTAAATCGTTTCGCTGTGCCAAGTAACTTACTTCTCTTGTAAAAAATATAGGAAAATATCGTTATGTTAAAATAGATAACTGTAATAGACAAAACAGTAAGATCATATGGTACTCATGACTTTTTAAGTTTTATAATTATAACTATGTTATTTTTTAATACCTTAATTTGGCCCTATATTTTATCATATTTGTTTCTCTTTTCATTTTAAACGGTAAATCTGCATCGTTTGCATCGTAAATATATCGTTTATAACAAAAGTATTCATAGTTTTTAGAAGCAGTTAGGCGTACAAATTGACTGAAACGGCTCGCACAAATTTTTATTAATAAAAGTAGCCACTGGGATGAGTGCTCGTATTCACTTAGTTTCCATTAAACAATAACATTGGTATCCAAAACTTTTACATACCAACTTTTAATGGTATAACTTTCACTGTATCAGTAACTATAAAACTGGAAAACATTGCAAAATAACCCGAAACCATAGCATGTATTATGTCATATAAAACTTTTTATACACTCGACATACAGATTGTGACACAATAAAAAAAGAATATAGTACGTTGAGAATGTTAAAACCTGTAAATTTTATTTTGTATGCACATATATTAAACGGAGCACGGCACAGTTTGTCTTGTAGAATATGCTTTCGAACACAATGTCGGAAACGGGCGTAGCAGCGTGAGATTTACGTGATTACGTCACAGCGTATACGATAAGCTTGCTTACAACAATTCGAGTAATTCAATCGCGCATGTGATCAGGTTTCCTTTGAATTGTAATTTAATACGCAGACATACAACCATTAGAATTCATAGAATAACAAGTTAGTTTAGTATTTGTATGTTTATATATTATTATTTGTATATACAATCTAGCTTATAAAGTGCCACTGACTCGACATTAGTGACTTTCTTCTGCTACCAGTGGTTACAAATCGATCTCACATCAGACACAGTGTTAAAAAAAAAAGCTATGACACTAGAGGAGTAGTGTCGTATATACTATTGTATTGTGTATTGAAACAGTTAACGATAAACTGTTTGGTTATTTCTTTTTAATACACTAGTAACCCACCCATATTCGCGTTACAAAACCTACGTCTCACGTTTAGAAACAGCACCCGCATCGTTTAGAAATGGATTTTAATTAGTTACATGAATAAGAAATATATTAATTTACTAAAAAATTGCCCTCACTTCGCTTCAGAAGAAGCAAAGCGAGGGCGGTTTGCAAGTTAATCAATCAGTACGATAAATTCATTGTAATAGGTGAATTATTTTACTTGTCAAATTAATGATAGTTTGTGATGGAAAAAGCTTTTTTGTGAAAAAACATTTTTGTGAGAATTTAAGAAAAAGTGGATCCCCCCTTTTCAGTTATGTAACATATAATTCATAAATACGGCTCACTCTAGGTTCACGTTAGGCCAACGGGTAAATAGTAGACAGGTGTAACGAATATTCGACCACACTCCAAATATCGAATATTCTGGAGACTTCGGGTATTCGGCAAAAATAAGCGACAACATTAATCGAAATTGTATTGTATTTTGTTTTTCTTTGTGATTCATGCGTATAAAAAAATAATGAAAATAAAAAAATAAAAATACGTCAATTTGAAAATGTAAGTATATTAAAGCGCTTCAAACCCGTTTTTCTTTTATGTGATTTAAAACACTTTGGTAAATATTAAAGTATAAAGTAGGAATGCTGCGTAAATTGCTTGAAACATTTCTCAAAGAGTTGCTCTGAACTATACAAATTAAGTAGGAACTTTAAAGTACTTGCAAGAAAAGTTGTTAACAGAGAAATGTCCTAGAGGTATACTAGAAATTTTAATGAGCTATCCTTACAATATATCAAATAAACAATTTTAATATGCACGTTAGTTTTTTTCTTGAATCTAAATAAATGAAAATATTTTATATCTTTTACCGTTTTATCTAGCATTGAATAAATTTAGAATAATCCCTTAAGCTTATAAAACCCTGAACCTATAAAGTTTGTGTTTTAGTAGAAAATTTTGATCAGATTGATTGAAATAAAATGAGTATTACTCAATCATATTAAGGTTTTAAAATCAAAAAATATTATTTGATTTTTTTATGATTCTTAGATTAGAAGAATGTATACTTTTAGATCTCTCGGTCAAGACGCATTTAAGCTAAATTTTCGGCATAACCAGACTTACATAATCCATTTATGTCACATCTTATACAGGTTTACGGATACCAAATCTGCGAATACTAGCTGTAGTTTACTTGCGTTGACTACCTACTTCAAGTATGACAAACAATAATAATAACCAGAATAGGTAATAAAAGTTAATATGGATTTTATGGACATTCTATTAAAAGGCAGTAAATAAAATTTTGACTGTTTGGCTGCAGCTATTATAATAAATTAATATATTTGTCATTCATAGAACTAAAAATAATGCCATTTCTAAACGTAAGGCGTAGGTTTTCTGAACCGATGTGAAGGCGGGTTGCTAGTGGTTATATAAATAATTATGTCGAGAGCCACAACATAAAGAAAAACGAAGGCAGTCATAATCTATCACTTAAGTGGATACAACATAAGTTCGCAAATTTTAATTTGCGGCGTTATTCAGGGAAGCTATAAAGATTGGCAAACACTATACTCGTAGTCTTCGTATGCATTTACACTCATTATGACCAAATGAGGTCGTGCCAAGAGCAGAGTTGAAATAGTAAACCACATATGTAAAGGATTTTTAAATCTTATGCTATTTATTATAAGTAAAGTTTCACTCGCTATAACATTGAAGACAAACGTCTAGCATAAACAGCGGAAAATATACGTGGTCTGCCAATTCACACTAAGCATGCGCGGTGTACTGCAGTAATGTCTTAACGGCTTAATAATAACCGGGTTGTAATGTATTGGGTGTTGCGCATATGTATTCGTGAGGATGTGTGAGATAATGCAGTTGCATATTTAAATTAATATTGTATATTATAAATGAGGTCCGATAGTTTCATCAAACATGTTACATGAACCTAAGTATTTTAATCCGTTTTGTTTTCTTTAATTCCTGTTACTTTTCGAGTTTTTAAAATCACCTCTAACCATTTCAAATAGAAAGTGACAACAGTTTACAAAATATGATATGTGTAGGTATGTGTGTATTAAGTATATTTTTAGATATGTATGTGTTTGTAAATACATAAATAAGCAGATATATGTACTAAGGTGTCTTTTCCTGTTAAAGCATATCATGTTTTACATATTATAAAATCGTTACTTTATGCTCAAGTATATGATTTAATTCTGTTTCTCTTTTGTAATTATCACACATTGTATTGCGACCTACCACAAAATCTCACTCTCACCTTAATTTTCACTGGTATTACGCCCCATGTAACCCTAGTTTTAGGAAATTACAATAAAGAATCAATAATCGCTATAATTAGTAGCTGATTATCGGTTCTAAAACTATTGATTCACAATGGTAATTGAATAAATAGAACAAATTGATTGATCTGTTGCTGTGTTTCATGATTCTTGATCACCAATACACACTGCCATGTTAGAGATAGCATGGACATACTCGTAGACAATTCAGATGCCACATATACAAGACCCAAGAAGAAATATTTGTCGGAGATCGACAGCCTTGCTGGCGTCACGATCAGACATCTTCACGGGCGAATAATTGGTAATTCGAGCAAAGTAACGTTTCCAATGGAATTCACTGTTTTAACAGTAATTCCTAACGAGATGTATCTCCTAGAAGTGAGGTATTAGTCTCCATCATAGACGAAACACAGGGAAGGACTGCCATAGTCCCTACCCATTAGCTAGACTCTAACGAGTTGTCAAGTGTTGTATCATAGCGAGTTGACATCACTCGGGTCACGTGCCACGTTCCGTTTAGCAACCGTATCCATGACATGTATCCGACATATTTATCACAAACTGTCTGCTCCGGCCAGGAATCTAAACCGCGATGTCTCGCTCGACTATCTCGACCACTACCAACTGGGCGTTAAAGTCGTAAGTCAGTAATTTTATAATCAATAAAAAAATAAAAAAAAAACAAAATGTTTACAGCCACTTTCTTCAGACTGAAGAAACATTTTAAGGGTTCACTGCAAGTTACAAAAAAAAATACAAAATTATATAAAATATAATATAGTTGTAAGGCGCTGTGAGATTGAATACTTAAAAAAATTAAATATTTTTACAAACGCTCCATACAAACTTATCCCCTTTTTCATTCCTCAGGGCAAACATTTCTAGAAATACTTAAGTACATGTTAATTTATTATTAATTGACAGGTAATAAATCTAAAAAAAATTACATTAAAGATTAATCTTCGTTAATGTTACTGCGTTTAGCAACGAAAATTAGGGGTTTTTATATTTACATTAATTATTTTATCTCCTTGGTAGTGTAATAAGTGTCTACTTTACAAATGTACCTACTCTCAAAATGTATAGCTCGTTGCTTTAACGGTTTCGACTGAGCATTTATGAATCAATCAATGATTAAATGAGAAACAGTACATACATATGTAGTGATACAAGAGACGTTAAAGCGCGTCTTACTACTAAAACCAGTTTAAAGACATGTTTTAGAAGCAATTTACGTAATAGTAGGTGAATGCTTCTGGCAGTATATTTTGATAGTCAACTATCCATGCTTCTGCGTACGTGCTACGCCGTCGATCGCAATTATAATCGATAATTAGCAGACGTGAAACTATATCGGTGGCCTTAGAGCTGCATAAGGAGTTCCGAAATTTGAGTTGCTTACTAGCCCTTCTACCAATCCCCAATAGTGGAGTGGTGATTATGCTCTAAGTTTCTTCACCAAGAAGATTAGAACCTTGGTCTGCACTGGCCATTATTACGATGAAGCGATTTTAGGTTTATAAGTAACATTTTCATGGTGTATTTGACCATTTTATATGTTCGTACATCTTTTATACATTTTAATGTGGTGGAAAATGCTTACATTATTTGGGGATAAACATAGAGTATAAATGGATACTATAAGTCACACATATTATTTTTTATAATTTTTGTAGTTGACTGTATCAAAACATGAATAGGTAGCTTTTGTAAATAGTCGACAATTAACAAACAAATTTAAAGGAAATTGTCATTTGACATGAAACACCAATTAGTGGGAACATACTGTGTTCTAATCTGGTACCAATGTCGATATAACGTATTATGTAAACATTATATTAAACATTGTATTGTATTGCTAGGTGATTCACCCTATATTATTGTTTTGGAACTTTTAACGTGTTAATGGACGCCGTGATATTTTCAAGCGAATTTCCGCTATAATCATATAATCTATACACTATATAAATCTGCAGGCTTTGTCTATATATGTCGGCAAACGCCAGTAGTTTTAGCAGCATTGTCGAACATAGCGTGGGCGTATAATCGTTTAAAACTTTTAATTAATTGTTAGCAAACACTTTACACCGAGCAAACGAAACAAGTAACAGTTCCCAGTGCGGAGGAACCGATCTCTTCGACCGCAGAATGGAAACTGTGTCTCCATCCGGCGTCACTCCACTAGCTAGGCTCTGTTGTAGCACGATGTTAGCCGAGTATCGACGTCATCGCGACAGTGCTGCCATCACTCGGATATCGTGCTGAGTTTCGTTTCACGTCTATACTAATGACCATCTCCGACATATATTTATTTTTTGACATATTTTGTGATAAATATTTTTTATGACTCAATAGTCCAGTAGTGGACTTCAAGAGGCTGATATATAGATACTGAATGTAATGCCTACAAATTTGAGAGATGATTTTGCATAAGTCTACGAAAGTCTACGAATCTCCACCAATTCACATTAGTGCTGTGTGATTCAGTATTGTAGTCCTCATCAAATACGAGTGGAATGTCATGCCTTGCAGTAGACTGCTTACTGCTTCTGTGTTGAAATACAGTGTATATTCGTTTGAAAATTTTGACCAGCTGTTATGGCCCTTTAAGTTACTGAGTTTTGTGCAACTGCTATGCTAGAATATTTTTACTTTTAAATAAATATATTACAGATCAACGTCTACCGACCAGCGATAGGTATGTTACGATATATATTTTAATACTAAAACAGTATTATTTCTATTAAAATATTTATGTAATTCTACTCTAAGGAATATCGTTCCTTCAATGTTCATACATTTATACTCGTAAACGCAAACGTATAAAATATGAAAAGAACTACTTAGGCTCGCCGCGGACGGGATTACACTGGAACTGGGGTAACACAAAATGAACATGAATGCATTTGTTCGCTGGTTGCAATTACTGCAGTTTCCTTGCAACCATACATCCACACTAACGACGCGGAAGAACGGGGAAGTTTACGACTATATTTTATTTATGTTTCTTCTTCGACGTAACGAACCACTAGCCTTACATACAACTATTTCAGTACTAGCAATCACAGGTGTAAAGATTAACAATCTTAGCATATTTCAGTTTGAGGATTCAGATGAGATCTTTACTGTCAAATTTAGGATACTAATTTAGGATATATTCCAACAATTTATTTACAAATATAACAATAATAAGAAATATTAATGTTACGTAATATGTGTAATATATGATTTTAAACGAATGCCATCGCGGAATTTATACATTTTATTATGTAGCGGGTACTCACGATACGTTGACACGTAAAACGAACTAGACGTGGGGTAGATAGATTAATCTACCACTAGCTTGTCGACGGTTTCTCCCTCCCCCACCACAGTTTCGCCGTGACCACGATCCATGCAACTGGATCGAAATATTGGCAACAAATAAAAACGTATCGTGAATACCGATTACATAATAAAATGTATAAATAATAGATGTCAATTCTTTCCATTTTCCACTTCATTTTAATTGTTGCTTAATAATGTCATAAAATAGAAACATTGTGAATTATGATTACAAAGGAATGAAATGTTATTAGTAATATTAGCATTAAGTGATTACACACCTTTAGATATGAGGTATAGTAGCCAATATTTTTATGATTAATTGAGAAGCTACGAGATTTTGTATGCTGAGTGATCAACAGAGTGTATCAACGCGAATAGGATCGATAGTTGAATGAGTGACCGCCTGTGTTAAAATTTCTTGAGCGCAGTTCCTGGTCGATATCTTTTTTCTTATGTCAATAGCCGACAAACGAGCAGACGAACCACCTGATGGTAAGTGGTCACCGTCGCCCATGGACATCAGCAAAACCAATGCGTTGTCGGCCAGGAAATGAGAAGGTAAGAAAGAAAGAACTGGCTCTTAAGCCCCAAGCCGGAACACGACGAGTCGTTTGGCGGCTGACTCAAGCAGAACATAAAAGCTTTTAACTCTAATTAGTCGACAATGTCTTCTCGAGAAGAAACCATGCAGTAGGTCACTTAAAAATCGTATAGGTTAAGATAAATAAAATACCAACGTAAGAAAAATCACACTAATTTCGTTGTAGAATTATTTTAAAAATCCACGTGAATTGGATGAAAACGTCTGTGTTAAAAGAAGTTAGTACAAAAGTAAACAAAAAATGCATTAAATTTGCACTCTCGTTTCATCCAACTTACACCGTAATTCAGTTCGTAGCCGGTATGTTGGAAGCCATATTCATATGTAATGAAAAACTTTGGGTTGTTATTAAATTATGTATTTTTGGCATTAATATATTTTTTTATTTTTCTTCTGAATAATAATGGCGTAACATTTAAAATAAGGGAATACTATGAGATAAACTTAATAAAGCGGTCTCTGCTGGTAATGAAGGCGATTTGGAGCGCCCACCACGCTTCTCCGTTGTGGATTTTGGATAGATTAATGGACAACTCAATTCGGGACAAACTGTGTTGCCCGATGCCCTTAAAAGTGGCTCAACAACTGCTGCTAAACCATAATAACCGGGACTGATGATTAAATTTGCACTTCGAAGTACGAAACCAGAAAAAAATAAGCCAGTAGCAGCCACCATCTAACAACTAACTGCGCCCGAAGTTGTATAACACGGCCGATCAGTTACTATTGACAAACAATCGGGCTATTAGCTCTTCAATATCAATTATATAGGATAATAATTGCGATGACTCCGTAGACCAGTTAGTGACCCTATCAGCGAAGAGTGTCCAGTTCAAAAAGTAAGGGATATTTATTTATATTTCGGAATATAATGTTTAATAAATTATGTCTCAGTGTCGGAAACTGATTTTACAGAAAGTCCTAAACGTAACGAAAAACTTTTTTATTTATATATATTTTGATATATGTTACTCTAATTTTTATTTAACTTAACGGTGTCAACTGAACAGAAAAATTAGACACAACGAAGCTTCACAAACCTTTCATCAAACTAAACTGCATATTATTCCTTGTATATGTCTGTGGTATATTTAATAACAAATGATATGTTTAACTCACGAATATATTATAAGCAGTCATATAAATCGCTTGTGTGCTCCCGTTTCTCGACGTAATCCAGGTCATAAACCTGTTCTCTTATTTATATTTATAAATAACCTACACAGAAATCTTGGTTTGAGCGGCATTTTTACTTCTGAAGACCCGGATGAAAAGACTCCTGTAAATATGCGATTTCTATCTTCCACCTCCCACTACCATCCAATAACAAACAACCCAAAAACCTTCTTTTCGCGACGATCTTATTGACAGACTGACCTAATGCTAAAATATGAATTAAATTTGAAAGCAGAATGCGTTAATTTCCTACAGACAAACCAAAGACATACACAGGAGGCAATTAATTCAACAAATGCCAGCTATGAAAAGAAATGACAATAATTTGATCATGGCTCAAGATAATAATATGTTACTTGTAAAATTTATCCAGCTTTTTATAACGTGAAATGAATGGAACTGAGAATTCCATAAATGAACTGTAAATATGGAGATATATGAATGTTCGAAGAGATATTATATCCGGCATTTTATACGGATTTTATCATTACAATTCACTCGCGTAGGGAAATACCAAGAATAGCTTGTTGAGAACATGTATACACGTATGTGACTTTGGGTATTGAATTGAAAATCACGGTATGAAATCATGTCTCATCGCTATATACTATTACTTGAAATAAATATTCACTATTTATATTCAATCACATCAAATAAAACAGTTTCCGATGGCAGCTCAATTATTTTTATTTAAAAATTTTTATTATATTTTTATTTAATAAATATGTAAATGAAGCTTATATTGTATATATTTGATTTTTAGGCAACATAAAAAACGAATGGGCCAAAAATTACACAGCCCCAAATATGATCTGTTATTTCCCATGACGGCAAAGGCGTAATGAATTTGTAAAATAAAAAAATTAAATACTTTAATGAAATCAACCTAGCAACCCATTGCGCGATCTCCTAGAAATGAAAAAGAAGAAGAGCATCTGTCGTAACAAAAGGCCTAGAGTAGGCGTATGCGGTGTACTCACACGCCCTTACTGTAGTCGGGATGGGGAAGCTCAAGACGGGTTTTTAAAAGGGATCAAAGACCGTCGGGATCGCGAAGAGCTGCGAGAGCTTACCCGTGATAACTGGGCATCGTCACTTATAAACATCTGTGACCCCAAAAGCGTCACCGACTCGTTACTCGTCAAGAAGAAGTGGTTAAAAATATTTGACGGTTGATTTTCATAACAAAGCTATTGAGGCTGGTATGACCTCACCATGATACATAAGTTCTATCTGGCTAAGCTGGATGGAAAGGCCAATGACTCCAAAATAAGGAATCTTAACCATTACCTCGTTCATTGTACAGGATAATACCACGAGCAGGTGAGTTTAGCTTCGTGAAGATTAGGAGCCCCTTATAAAATTAATTAAATCATAGGAATGTGTGATACTATCAGGTAATAAATATATGCCATCCCACTACAATACAATTCAATAGTTGTAACGTAATATTTTATAGTGTGTTTACTTGCAAAAGAATCCGTTGAGATCTTCTAACGCAATGTCACAAGTGTCTACGGCAGGGGCTTTTGTCAAATAAAAAGTTTGAGTAACAGCAGTGTACGCCGGTGGCTCTAGGGACACAGCCACAACAAATTACAGGCAAACAACTCCCAAATAAATTAACTCACAACTTTCAAGCATTTTACTTTCTTTTTGTTAGACGAAGAGCAATTTTCTTTGTTTTGTTATGCTGTATGTGCTTTACCGTACAATTCGTTCGTCGACATACATAGATACACTCCAGCCTCACCAACGACAACGGGCACAAATTCATCGTACTGAATGTTTTCTTTTTATCAGAATGCAGATTAAATGCGATTTATTTATGCTCTTTCTTCTATGTACTCAAAACTCAAGGATTGAATTCATGTACATTAGTTTAACCTCTAAAACTATTACGTGTTACGTTCTTCGTGTACGTGTTTTCATATTTTCGTTTTATATTAAATATTTTTCATTTTATTAACACTTTCTTTCTACAAAATATCAGGAAATTTTAAAATCAGGTTGCACTTTGGCATAAAGATTAGTAGCTTTTGCGTCATAAAATATAATACAAAGAAATTGACGACGACTCCTTATAGTGACGTTCTTAGCAATGACGTCACTGAGTTCGAATTTAAATTTAAACATCAGTTTTTATCCACGTCATTTCAATGATTATTTTTAACTTTGCTTATTAATAAAAATATTTCATCCTAATTTTAATCCAAAATTAATTTCATTGGTTATACATTTTCTCAATTGGTATTGAAAATCTTTTGGTTCTATTTTGGCTAACAATACCATAAAACACGCTGAAGGAGAGACCTTTGTAATAAATCCTGAGCGATTGCGATAAATTTTATTAATTCATTTCACTAATGTATTGCAGGAAGCATCACTTAATATTTACAGTTCTTTCAATGCAAGTCGTCCATAAATAAAAAAAATATATTTCTGAATTATAGAACGAGCAAAGCCCAGTCCTAAAAGAACGCAGGTGATATTTCTAAACGTAATGCGTAGTTTTTCTGAAGCGAAGCGAGGGCCGTCTACTATTATTTATATAAACTTCAACTTCTTAACTTTACACGTGTTTAGGATGAATTTTTCATATATTCTCTTAGATTTGTAAGAACTTCATCAGCAAATATTTTTTGTGCTATTTGACACTGATTGAATATACCAGTTTTCATTCAGTCTGTCAATGTTCTGAAATTTATTTACTTGGTAGATATTTAATGTCTTCCAAACAAATACACAACAACATTTATCTAATACTCCCTACAGATAGTATCAAATCGATAGACTCAAATGAATAAGTCACATCCCTTACTTGAACGTACACTCACATCTATCTTCCTTGAGCTATTAATTAATTAGTATTAGCGGCGAGAACCTATGTCTTGTTGCGTACGTAATTTATGTTGGGAGATATCATTAGAACCAGCTCCCTCGGCTCCTTTGTTTTATACAACTCTACTTTCAAAACGTTTGGTACGTTTTTACGTTTTATCTTTAGAACCAATGAACCGTTGCCTTATCATAAAACTTTGAAATACATTCCATTAGGGGTACAACTTTAAATTAAGGGTCCTACTGCATGTGCCCATGTGTCCGACTTTCTTAATTTCTTCTCTGTTCAAGGTGATCTAAGAAGGTCTGGAACGTTATCCGAAACGCTGCTCATGTGATGAACTTGTAATCATAGGTTCGAAATCCGCAGAACGTCATAAAGAGGGTTTGACTTCAAAAAAATCCTGCATAAAAAGTTACGAGATGGCCAACCAGACTACCCGAATTTCTCAGGACTGCTGAAAGCATTCAACACGACCTAACCACACAGCTATTTAACAATCAAAATGGGAAAAAAATATTTAATGTCTATGACTAACACACAGAATTTCACTACTATCCACTAGCAGCCTCATCCATCTCCCGATCGTGTCGTCACGCAGTTGAGGTCTACGATTGATATAATCTGAAGAGGCTACAGTGACAATAAACCTGTTATAAGGACGTGATATTCAAATGTAATTAAATTAGTATTAATTTACTTTGCAACAATCCGTAAGCACAATGGATGATGGTATATACTTCTATACGTGCATAGAACCTCCTTCCCTTCCACAAAGGAAAACATGCATTTAGCTATACTAATAAACAAGATTGAAGTGTCTGTTTGTAATATTAAAATAACCGCTTTTTACTACGTGCATATGAATGTATATGTGGTACTTAGTAAAGTAACGGCTGATACTATCAACTATATCCAAATTTAATCTAAAGCATAGACTTACGAGCTTCTCCATAAAATTGGCCTTGGAGAAGTCAAGTCAATAAGACAAGACAGGTCAATCAGGTTAGAGCTCCGAGAAGACTTTTGAGGGTAAACGCATCGTGAAAATTATACCCACTACCTACTCTATAACTATTGGTTTAGTTATAATTCATTTCGAACCTACCGAAATAACGCAATTTGTAATCATTAAAAGTGCTGCAGCACTATAAGTTTTTTGCTATGTTAGGAGTTTGTATGTACAATGTGTAATAGATAATGTCCATTATAAATTTTTAGTTGATTTTTATGTTTATTAAGTCTATACTCAAGCGTATTAAGGTTTCGACTACTTGTCTTTGCTATATTTATTTTATTCGAACTACGTGTAAGGGTGTGTTATGAAATATTTCTTACGATACATCGTCGCAGAATGAGAAAAATGACGGCAACCGCGCCGCGCTAAGCAAGTTGATTGCACATATCTCCGATAACGTCTGGAATTCTCAAACATGTGGGTTTTCGTTTATTAATAATGATAGATTTTTGTAAGTGGCTTTTGAGACTAAAACCGAAAAACGGTGTAATAACATTTCACAGAATTACTGTTGATTTTGGAAGACGATTGGTCGTTAGCCAGGCAGATAAAGAGCTGTCCCTGTAGCTCGGGACCAGAATAGGGCTACGGTATCTTCTGCCTCTCGTAAGAGGCGACTAAAAGGGGGCTTCCGGGGTTGTGGGCGGCTAGTGTGAGTGCTCAAACCGTCCAGTCAGCGACCCCGGGAAGGACGACGGTATACGTGGCCGCATACCGGCGTAAACATCAGAAGGTGGAGGATGAGCGGAGGCACATCAAGAGCAGAGCCCGGCGGGGTACGCGCTTAGGAC
>PDGT01000021.1:3944434-3972340 GCA_003671415.1 Megathymus violae
GGGGGGGGGGGGTTAGTGCGGTAAAAATCCCACATAATCCGTTGTTGCTCCCATGGCACCAGGTACTTGTTGAAGGTTTCGAAAACAAAGAAGGCAAATAAAGAGCCATGTCGTAACGCATGAGTGTTGTCGGAATTAAACTTCTTTTTATAGAGCCCAGTGGCCTCCAATACAAAAGACTTGAGGATATTGCATCGTTCTTTGTTTAGAAGGATAAACCACGAGAGGGGGATTCGCTTATTCTATTCAAGATGGACGGATATTGGATACACCTATAAACTATTTTATTTTTCCTAAAAAGTTATATCCAGCGCCATTTATAACTGACAAAACCGTTTGTACAATTTTTTATTTTTACCAGCAAATTTACTATGACCGCCTCTGCCCATGGATATCGCATTAATCAAATATATCGGACATTGCTAACCAATAACGAACCCGTCTCTTTTCTAGTACCTTTTACAACCCTACAGTAATAAAGGAAAACATTTCAATATTGATTCAATACACTACAAATTCCTTTGTTGTTGTAAGCTACATGAAGGTTATAAAATGTAAATCTTACCCAAAAATGTTGCAGTTTTATATCCGTCTTATGTATTTTAAAATAAATATAAACATCCCCACTCCTGATACATAAGAAAAGTTTAGGGCGCTGTTATTGACCTCTCGCTGGCAACCAAGTTTGCATAATTATGGCTTCAGTTAATTAACAGTTTTCTGCTTGCTTTTTTAACCAACTGGCCTGAAGCTACTGGACAATCTAAACGTCGAAAGTTTTATGCAGGCCGAAGTCTTCTAACAAAACTGTGTGCTGGCAAAGCGAAACTGTTAGCCGTACATGAAAGCACTCATATCATTGGCCTCAAACGGTCATATTCCACCCTTCCAACTCTGCACACCTGACGTTGCCTAATTACGCTAGCTTTATGCTATGAACGTTACAATGTTTAATCAGCTATGTTTTATCGGTAGCTTTCAATTACAAAGATCACGTACATACGCTTGGATGACGTGCTGGCCTCAAGTCGTTCAATTACATTAAACAAGTGAAGATAACTCTAGCGATAGGAACTTGCCTGTACTACTTTAGTCTTGAGTTCGATTCTCAGCCGATAGATATTTACGCGGCAGATAAATGGTTGTTACCGTGTCTTGGTTGTTCATGATATTCAATTTCTTTATTTATATATTTAATTTTACCCACAGCAGGAAATCACGGTACGAGGTATGAATGTGAAAACGTTTATTTATTTATTTATTTACCATTTTGCGTAAATACATTAAGCACATAAATACAACAAAATTAAAGCATTGTTTCAGCTATTTACGTAATGTAACAAAGGAACGACTCTGAGAAAAAGATTCACTTGAAACAGGGGAGCGATTCATTTACCGGCGCGCGCTCGCATTGATAAATATAGCCAATAAAGGAAACAAAATGTCCGCAAGAGAAATTGCTGCGGTTTTGTATACCTGTCCTTTTATTATGTCGAATTAGGAATGGGATACTTTATTGGTTCCAGAGTATTAAAGTTCTGTTGCCTTAATGTTTAGAACACAATCGGGATAACTACGAAGCTACAATTGGAACGTAATAGATTTTCATATGAAAAACCAATATCCGTCAGATTTCCATTTAAGTTCTTATTTCCCATTTACAAAACTTGAAATGACATTCAAAGGTGACATTATATCACAACCTAAAAACCTTTTTAATATAGTCGGATAATTGAGACATCTAGAAAGGTAAATTATAGGGAGTTTGCAAAGTGAGACGGACGCCCGAAACTCTCATAGCATTTGGGGAGGTGCGTTGGCAGTTAATATACTATGCACATTTTCCGTACTTTCCATCCATCCATCCATCCATTAGCCTTTGGAGGTCCACTGCTGGACATAGGCTTCCGTACTTTAATTGTTTAAAATTAAAGCGCTACCAACTATAAGTCTTGCACAGCGGTTAAACTGTATACTAAATTTACATTAAAAATAATAAAAAATTAGATATTCGCATACGATATCGTTAAGGAGATTGTCGGAATGGTGAATAATATATAAATTAAAATTATTAAATGAAACTACAGTTTTGCGACTGGTAAATCTGAATCATTTTATAAATCAACTACTTTTAGTAACAGAACCCCCGTCATTGTTGCTCAACTCCTGCTTAGCCAACTATAGCGTAAACCGTAAAATTTCATTGAACGGTATAATTTAGGGTGACAAACTCCTTTAATAATTATACAATTTACGTAAGTATAACATAGGCATAGGCAAATCTGTGCAGATTTGGACGTACAAGTGATACCAAGAAATTTAATTTATAACATACTTAAGCGTCTTTGAACTTTTAATTTCCTGCAACGGTCTTCTCAGTAGGACACACCTGATATTTAATCTTTCCTTACACAACTATTTCTTAGCTATTCAATTGCAAAGATACCCACTTAATTTCGTGTGTACAACGACACGAATTTGGGCAGCAGTTGGAACTTTGTATTGTTAATGGGCAATTTTGATGTACAATTGTTTTTTTGATCTTGTCTAACGGATTAGTCGATTAATCAATCACCAATCAGAAATTACTGTGCAGATAACGCGTGCAGACTTACGTTTTACGGTCGTGATAAAATTTCCCGTCGGACCACTCAAGCAACGGGGTACCAAAACAAGACTTTAATATTCCCTTGGCGTGATACCGGAGCGTCGTCTAGTAGTAGTATTGTAAAGCACGTTAACTATTCATGAATAATGTGACACGTGTCCCGTGGGCTGCGCGAGCGAGGAATGATGCGTCCACAAAGCCGCCTTCGTGAATATTCAGGTTTCATCGCCGTGACACCCACGGTATGGCCCGTTACTCACCCCACATATTTCGTTATGTGACAACTAAAATATAAATTCTCTTAACGTTTAACTCAGCGGTTTTAACATGAAAGGGAAAACAAAACTATATGCGAGCCGGAAATTAAATAGAGTGCGCTCTAAAATCATAATTTCATACGGACAGTGAACAAAATAAAAGGAACAGTGGAGGTTTGTTCCAAATGAAAACATTCATCCTAGTTTAAATACCCTGTTACTTCAGAGGGACTTTGGGACTCAGAAAAGGTTCATTATTCGCGCAAAGTTGTTGTTATCTTTGAATTTTAATATAAATTGTTACCGAAGGGACACGTATAAATAAGTCGCTGTCAAATTTTAATATTTTCAACTCGGAGAGAATATTTCAAAGAAATCATTAATTTATTTTATCCGTTCACACAAGAACGATCATCAGATTAAATTGGATTAGTTGTTGAAGTACATATATTTTACTTTTGGTGGCTTACAATAATCTGTATAAATAAAAATAACTGTAGAGATTACATATATTCACTTGTAGCTCGAAATTTTTATTATGATTAGATTTATGAAAATTGAAGCTCTTGAGTAGTGAAAATAGAAAACAAGCTAAAAATCTAGCTACGCGAGCCATTTTATGAGTGTTTTAAACATAACCAATTTGTAAATCAATACATTTGTATTTTTTTTAAATACCTTTTGCTGAGTTTGCTTAAGGAAATTATAAATCCTACGCTAAAAAAATCGAAACTCCGTACACATAAGGAATCGGTTTAATACTTGAATTAAATTCCCGCCATAAGTTCTGTATTCACACATAGAAATAAAAAAGCTTAACGAGGTAAATTAAGGTTGCTAATAATGATTCAAGAAGACAACGTATAATTTATAACTTCAAGAGCTTTCAATCAAATCAGTTAAATGTAGCTGCAAATTAGTGAGTTCCAGTCGAGCGGTATTGAACGATGATCGCGTCGCTGATATTGATGGACCGAATCATCCCGCCCGTGACGAGCACTTTGTTAGATTCCGAATGCTATGAAGAAACGTATTGCAATTCAAGAGCACTCACTAAACTGGTCCAATGGAACAAAAGCGCTGGCTTTATCCATATGATCTATTTCATTGTCATCCATTTCCATCGCTTATTTCCGATAGTTTGTAAGGCACACAATATTCAGTATTTGATATCGGTATTGTTCATTGTATACTATTAAAATGATGAAGTAAATCGATATATATATATATTTGTGTGTGTGTGTGTATGACGCCAGAAAGCAATTAGCCGTATGTCAACTGCAACTTTACATGAGAGCCAAAAAACAATTTAAAAAAGTCATAACGTGTGAAGTACAATGTAGAAAAACCATTTTTGTGGCAATTGATTTTAACCTAAAACCTTATTTTTGCAATCGATGAAATCGTTCCAAGATTAGTGTAATGAGATTGATTACCAGATACAACAATTAGTTTTTCAATTATAAATATCGAATATGCTGTATCTTAAATGTATGGGCTATCAATAATTTATTAAAATTCACTGACGGCAAATTCGTTTTATGTGACTATAATATACATTGATGACCACTAGATAGTTTTAAGTTAATATTTCTATCGTACTGTTTACCATTAGCTCTGATTTGTATTACAGTCAATGGTGGGTTAAAATAAAATGTTGTATGTTTGAAAATGTATGTATTCGAAAGAAGTAATGAATAAATAATGAAACTCAACCGAGGCATCTGCAATATTTTTAAAAGTATAGGCAGCAATTTTTTTGTATCAATTAAAAATATCAAACTAACGGTTTTTTGTTGATTTACAACATTTTTTCGGGTTCGATTCGAAATATATTTACTAAAAATTTAATGAAACCCAGACCATCCAATGTAGTATTTTTTTATTCTGATTCAAAGAGCCACCAGTTTTGCTGTCTGAAATTAGGTCCAATCAGTTTAGCCTTATTCCAAATATTAATAAATATCTCTATAGCTTTTTTAAATAAACTTCCATAATTAATTATAGTTTAATATTTAGTGTAACATTTAAAATTTAAAATTTCCGTTTGATTCGTATCCGCTTAGCGCTTTATATCATAAAATTTACGCGAATTTAAGGTTTACGAAAGATATTTACGTTAGATAAGCTACGTTTAACGTTTACCCGAGAGGTTAAACACTTCGTAATCCCGGCATGTCCTTCATCAAGTCTCCTTGCGCACTAATTAGATGGTAAGTGTGCCTCTTAGTATAGAAGAGACGTCTTTCGAGAGGCTTAGTCCCAAAATTGTGTTGAGGTTGCGTAGACAAAGAGCTATATTCCAAAATCACCTTGGGTGCGTATTTATAAAGGGACATTTCCACTGGAGCGTCAACATGAATAAGAGCCCGCCATGCGCTGACTTAATTTTAGGTAATGGCACGCAATAAAATGTAAGAGGCAAGAAGTAACGACAGACGTGCGCACGTGACCTCTTATCTTGACTTCTACATGAGTAAGTAAATACAATTTTTTTTTTCGTCTATTAGAACATTCAATAAATAGTAATGAAAGCAGGCAATTTTAACATATATTATTAGTGCATTTTATGTTTATTAATACGATTACGCATTTACTGAAATATTTTTAGTTCATTTAATTTTATCAACCATAATTACATTAATTATATCAATTACTTTTTCATTTATTTCACTTTCTCTTTCGATAATTAGTGTAGGCGTATTATATATATATATATATATATATATATATATATAGTAGATATCGATGGGGAGTTGTTTGAAGTGATAAAAAAATATATTAATTTAAATAAAAAATAACCAGTGATTCATTACTTTCTCAAAACAATTTTAATACAACATGTGTTGAATGAAACCTAAAACTACATTGTTAAATAAGTCAAAATCAGCGATGTTATGGACCTCCGTAGCCTAACCGAAACTGTGGGATATTAGAAATAAAAATATATGCGAAACCGTAACCGAATCGGATAAAAAAGTTTAGAATAATATCGGATATGGGCAGCCTAAATGAAACACGTTTTGTCTGTCTTCATCTTTAGACATTTCTATTATTTAATGTTTAAGGTTTTTATTCCATGATTATAATACCAAATAATACCTAGAAAGAAAGTCAAACTGTTACCTTGTAAATACATTATATTTTTTTACATGTCCTAAATCATTTAATTCCCATAACCAAATTTATCCGAAATAATTGGATAATCCAAAATAATTGCATATCCGTAACCGTAACCTAAACCTGTAAAATATTATTTATATATCCGTATCCATATCCAGATCTAAAATTTCATATCCATAACCAGCCAGTCATTTATTTGGTTCTTGGGTGTCCAATACAATGTTTAATTATTTTTCTCGAACGTATCGTAAGAATTTTTACTTCAATAAATTATTTTCAAGATGCTCTACTTAATTGGCTGCAATTTCTTAGTTTTACCTTCTTTACAACAATTTTAAAAACTTCCACTTGTAAAGTGATCTCACTAGCATTTATGTAAAAAAATATTATCGAGGTTTATTTCTACAAAGAATTTATAATTAACAGCTTTATGCTGGAGCATAATTAATTAATAATATCCAAGTTTCATTTTTTGTAAAGCACACATAGAGGAAACTGGGACTGATTGTTACAGGGTACATTGTAAATAAATAATTATTATTATTGTAAAAGGAATTACAATACTAATTATAATAACGTTGACAACATCGTGTACAGCAAAGCTTATTTTTACACCGTTTGTCTCGCTTTCATATTTTACATTGTAAATTTAAACATGGAAGCGGGGACGCCATTTGAAACACTGCAGCAATATAATGAAATGCTGATTATACGGTTCGAGCTTTCCGTCATACTGACGGCAGATGAAACAAAATACACGTTCATTAGAGCACTCCGGAAAATTATATTACCGGCGGCACTTGATTATGAAATCGCCGAGCTGCCGTGCCCCTATCTAAAACATGCTAAAACAAGTAACTGAATGAGAAATTTAGTGTAACTGTCGTAAATAAACCGTTTTATACTTGGCACACAATTCGAAAATGTCTGATAATTAAAATTTTTACTGAACTGTACTTGTACTGATAATAAAATCGGAAGTTGATGTTTATTTCCAATTTCCACGACACGTTTTTCTTTCTTTCTCTATTCACCTAGTTTCTTTCACTATTTTAATTACAATTGGCCCACAATACTAAATCTTTTTAACGTGACATTTCTACTGTCAAAGGTTACCGAACGTTGTCACAATTGAATTGATGTTGTGGTAATACCGTAATTTTAATCGTAATGAATGGTTTGATTCAATCATAATTAAATTTAAAATCTCAATAAAATTAAACTTACAATTTTCTAAATGTATAAAAATTTTAGAGCTGTGGAATTTAAAGGGTAATATATAGAATTTAAAGCAAAAAATTACCGGAATAAAAGAATGTTGGAACTCAGTGTTCGTTGGAAGCAACTCTGCGGCGTTAAGCGTTATTCCAACTTCCTCCGGGACCGGCCGAAGGCCTCTGTACTTAACAGTCTAATTATCCGTAAATTGCATTCTAAACTGAGCTCTTTGGCGGAAAATTGAGGTTTGAATGTCTAATTTTGCGGACCAAACGGCGTATCCGTTAAAGTCTTGAAGTAGCATCCCTATTAATTTAACCGTATAGTTTGTTAATATCGTCTTTGTAATGCTGTATTTAAAACATGTTTTGTGATTTTCTGTCTGCCAATGTAAACTAATACAATGCGAATTGTGCAAGTATAGGATAGCATTATAACATTATATTTTGCTTCTGAGTAAAATTTGGTGTGAGTGGTAAGCGTTCAAAAATACCTAATAATTCCCAGGTCAAATCGAATATTTTAAAAGAAATATTATTTTAATTAACACTTTGAACTATATCTGGTCAAACGATATAATATAATGAAATTGTTAACAATTCATACATACATATAATAAAATTCTAACTGATCGCTTTCTGTACATTAAGAATATATGAGAAAAACAACTATCGGGGGCCTTTATTAACGCAATAGAACCCAAAACAATAGTTATTAGAATTTTTGTCTGTTTGTCTTTGCGTTTGTTCGCGCTAATCTCAGAAACGGCTTCTCCGAATCCGTTACGGTTTTCACTAATATATTGCAGTAAGTGTAACTTAATATTAACAGTTCGTTTCATTTCAATCCGCCCATTAATAAAAAAGTTATGAATTAATATATGTATTTCTAATTCACGGAACTTGAAAAAGCCAGTCTTACCACAATGCTATTTCTAAGCGTAAGGTAGTTTTTATGAAGCGAAGCGAGGGTAGTTCAAAGGTCAAGATATGATCGCCACCATTTTTATATGTATAGATTTTAATAAATTCTTTCATATCTCTTATAGGCTACTTAATATTGATCAAAGCAACGATTCGACTTCTACCAAATGACGCCGTTCTCACTAATAGCTTTTATAAAAATAATTTTAAATAATCGACGTTTTGCAAAAAGAAACATACACCTTTCAAACAACCGTTAATTATAAAGTATGTTTGACAAAATTATATGGCTTTAAAGGTACCCACAGACAAATTTTGTAACAAAAAATATTGAGTAACAGTGCGCTGGCTGCTCCCGGGACGTGCCCACAACAAATTACTAGAAAACAAGTTCCAAATAAATTAACTATCAACTTTGAAGCCTTTTTTATTTTCCTTTTTTGCACAAAAAACAATTTCCCGCGTTTTCGTGGACAATTATAACGTAATGCTTTTTTCACTGCGACTGCATTTCTGTAAGGATTTAATTAAGCAGCAAGACTGAAATGGTATTAACGACGATTCATGGTTTTATCGTGATTTGTTTTTTTGTAATCTTTTTTTACATTGATCATAAAATAAGTTTCAATGTAGACAAATTATCCCCGGAATATTTATCTAAGTAAAGTGCAATTCGTAAAATCATAGTTTACATTGAAACTGCGAAATTAAACTATCCTAGCATCTACGTGCATTTTATAAAAAATATGAAGATCTGTTCAACAACAAAAAATGTTTTTTTTATAACTTCTTTAATTTTCAAATTCGTATTGCTTGCCAAATCAACAATTATGCAGTTGCCGCAATAATTAATGAGCCAAAAAAACACTTATAACTTGGCACATACCAAAGCATATAATCATTAAATCGAAGTAAAGAAGAGTCGGAACAGTTTCATAAGTAGTACAGTCGGCATCAAAAGTCGATTAAAACTTTATTGTATTGATACTGTACACTATTCTGTACTTTATTGTATTTTTTATTGTTGATGCAAACATTCAAAGACACCAAGTCGAACTTTGCCATTGGTTCACTACTATTAGTATTACATATTGTTCGTATCTTTTGATGCAGCAGACTACGACCGTAAAGGTAAATTTGAATATGAGTGGGCAAACAGTTCACCTGGAATTAATTGGTCACTTTAAGTTATAGAAAATGCACTTCAAATGTAACAACAGCTATAGTTTAATTAGCGACCCTAGTTTCTTTTTCGTTTTATTTAATTGTGGAGCGTTAAGATTGCGTGTTTTTATTTATAACTTAAAGGTCTTAAACTTAACTTAACTCAACTTAAAAGGCTTATGATAGGACTACTGACATTATTTAGTTACATTAGCTTCATGGGATAAGCAACCCAAATACGTTGGTTCCAGAACTCGTATGAGTCAATTGGCACAAATATTATGGTTACTAAAGTCCCATGGATTAATTTTTTGTGATACCATCTTTCATGCAAATTTACATGCCCTAATTTATATATTTTGTTACATAACATATACTCTTTTATACAGCAACATTTTGGCTACATCTACACTTCATGAAGGGATGTTTTTACGGTAGTATTATAATATGTATATACAATATATATATATTATACGGTAGTATTATAATAATTTTATTGCAAAATAATAATCAGACGTTGCAAGTAGATCAATAAAAGATTCACAAGTCTCTTTACACACCTTAATACCCTAATTCGAACCTTACGAGTAAAATTTGTAATAATCCCAAAATACATATTTATTAATTTTTGAACAAAAGGCCAGATAACAATCCCGATAAATTTTACTGCAAAAATTACGGCTTAATATACGAAGGAAATGTATCCCTATTTCATCCCTTTAAGAATGGAAAAGCCAAAATAATTATCTGACTGAATATCTTCGTTAGTAATGTTGCCTTCAAAAAATTTAAAGCTAAATTTTTAATTTTAATATTTGTTTCAGCTGAGCGTTCATAGATAAAAAAGGCAAAGAATAAATTACAAAATATTTTAAATCACCATACCATTATTGTAACCAGTACACAGAAAAGTATGTTTTCTTAAATAAAACAATAAATTTTAAGATACAAACAATTCACGTGACATTTTATTATTTCCTCGGAAAGTATTCACAAAGTCTTTTAAATTTATACGAATTGTATGCATATAAATCGCTCACTCCCAAAGAAATTATCATTTATAAGGGAAAAGACATCGTTTCGGAATACAAAAACGTAACGTAGAACAAAATAATATAAAGATTTAACAAATATGAATATTGCAAAGCGTTTGAAATACTTAATCGAAAACATTTTTATAAAATCGAAAATATGTTATGATAGTACTATAAAGTCATTATTTTTATGTCAGTGTCATTTACATTGTGTCCTGTACTACTTCTCGACGGGGAGCAAATATACATGTGTTTTTGTCGTGTGTTTTCAATACGATGAATTTCAAAAATTTTTTAGTCTTCTACAATTCTAATAACCAAATAAACTCCCGAAAATATTTCCACTATCGCAAAAATATTTACAGGTTCAAACACAAAGTAAAAACTGAATCGATTAAGGTTCACCCCCAATTGAACGCATCTGACAACAGAATGTGCGAAGAACTAGAAGTAATATTTAAAAAAAACAAACGAGCTAATGTGCCTGACTGAATGATAAGGGGTCATCCGTGCCTTTAAAAATCTGAAAAAATTTATTGCCGTCATCATAAACCAATAAGGGTACAGGGAAATCGCTTAGTTAGGAACTCTGAAATTGCACTCCAAACACGTTATAAAAATTGCGATTAATTATGAAAAGATACTCCTGTTCGCCCTGTTGAAAAACGGACGGGGCACCAGTTCCCTGTGCTCGTGTGTCGCGGTAGGACTCTTCATCGCTTTGGGTGATAACTGAAGCGTCCTCTTCAATCGCCCACATAAAACAAACTAAACGTGAAAATCAAAATCCAACCGTTTTGCGTGTTCAATAAATCGTTTATATAGCCGCGCAAAGAACGTGACTGTGTCAGTGAAGGTGATGGCACCCTGGTGCTTAGAACGAAGCCGGGCGAGAGCCACGGCGCCGTGTGGTCGGCTCCCCATTACTCCGCGGCGCCGTGTGTTCGGCCTTACGTCTCTCCACGGCGCCGTGTAATAGGCATTAGTAGATTAATTATACTAAATTGGATTTATTTCTATAAATCGAATTATACATGTGTCACAATTATCAAGGGATGAAGATTCGGGCTATTTTAGAGAAATTTCCTTTGTACTCTAGTATTATGTTACACAATATCATGATATCAAATCAAATTTGCATTTGAATTTTGTACACGAAATTGAAGGGGCGTTCCACTTTTATGTTACCTTTGTCGCTGTCCGTGCGCTTCAAACAACAGCCTATCGACACAGTTATACAAAGCCTTTGTTTACTAAATAAGTGTCACAGCTTACAATGGGTTTGTAATAAATGTTTCTACATTAACTGACTATAAAAACTTCAATCAATGGTTCTTTATCTACTAATTTTGTATATATGCGCGATGAGTTCAACTACATACTTTTATAGTAACAGTCGCGAAACAGGCCACATCATGGTATGTGGTCGTCAACACCCGTGGACCTCCATAACACTAAAGACGTAGCGAACGTTGGTTTCCTGGCTGTGAAGGAAACAGCTTGATAACATGCTTCACAACACTGCAACAAAGATATGTTAAATTATTTCGCGGTTGACTAAAAACAATGGTTTTAACGTATTTGGTAAAGAAAAGCATCTCGAAGAAGGTTACTGAGAGTTCTAAATATTGTTCACAAAGTGTACATCGTGTTACAAAAACGAAGTATCTAAATGAAAATAAAAATGGAACGCTAATGTAATTGACGAGGATCAAGCATTCGACTCTCAAGTTAAAATATTAAACGTATCTTATAATACGTGTTATATTTTTAAACTTTCTTTATACAGTTATTCGTGTTATACCTAAATATTGATATTAATGCGAATCTAAGTACGAAGTAATTTTGCGTCACTAAATATTTTTTTCTCTATCTGTCTAGAGCCTACTGGAAAAAATTACTGGTTAAAAATGAGTATTACAATTTGTACAACTTTTTATTGACTGGATAAATTTATGTGAATAGATAATAAAATGTGTCTACTTGTTCTACTTCTACGACCTCTACGTAGTTTTTCATTGAGGTAGTTTCAATTACTTGAATTCGTATTAAATATAATTCTGCTTTCTCGTTAAGTGATTAACGTAAGCCAAATGTAATGCAGTGGGAATACATAATATCAGCTACCCCTACTAAGATATAAGTGCATGTTTCATGCCGCCACATTTGCTGTCATTTACCATATTGCTCAATTTGTATAATCAATAATATTTTATACATCATATTTTAAACGCGAGATGTTTTCAACATTTGTTGAATTTAAACAACCATACAATTTACTGTGCTTATATAAGACAGGCCTGAATTACAATTCATCATGTTGTTCCAATAACGAACGTCAAAAATCCTTCTCACTATCCTATCCTTTTTTAAATTTCACCCAGCGATCTTAGATTGATTATCGGCACTTCTAGCTAGCTTCACGGCCTTCAGCAATCTGTCTGTTGGGATGACATCCTCAGAATGGCTTGATAGAGTGGCTGGCGTACCGCAGGGCGAATACTCTCTCTAATCTTGTTCTCAATTTTGATTCACACATTAGTTCTTAACTTCGACTGCTCATTTCACCTATATACCGACGACTTACAGCTTTATAAGCATACTTTGGATAACATTCCTGATGCAATTGACAAGATCAATAAAAACCTGGGTAAATTAATGAAGTGGTCGTCATACTTTGGAATACATGTTAATCCATGTATATATATATATATATATATAATCATTACATTATAATATTTATATTATTTAATTTTTTTATACCATCTACCCTACATTCTTACCAAGGGTAAACTGATAGAGGATGCCACTAGATAGAGGCATTCAATCCGGCCATTGTTCAACCAATGAAGGGCAAATAAAAAAATTAAGGAACATCGTTGTTAATAATTTTGGCATTTTTCGAACCCGTATATCCTGATACGTTACATTTTCACTAACGCGTTAGTATTCCATACGCAAATAGGTAGGTTTTTCTCTCAAAGGAGCTTGAAGTCCATAGCGCTTGCCAAGTGAAAATTGATAAAATATAATATTGTATAATCAATAACCCACCCTCATTTCGCTTCGGTAATGTTTTATTTCTTTTCGAACGATCTTTAGTATTAAATTTTTTACAACACACTAAAATATCTAAGTGTCATTATATTTTTCTTTACTATCTGATATCTGCACGGACTTTTTCACTTGGTTGCTATTTTCGTTGAACTAACTCTATTCTATTGTGCTCTTCCTTTTATTAAATCCACTTTGACATTTGTCATTATAGCGTCAAACATCATACCGGAAACGACGCCACACCAGTTTCCACTTATAATCAAGACAATAAAATTAAAACAATACTAATTTATAATTAGGTATATTTCATGCATAGCCCTCACAGTTTATTATAATACCTTCAGCCGGGTATTCAAAATGTTATACTGCACTCTTAATAGAATGTTCAAACTAATATTTTTTTCCATTTCGCGGGTACAGATCCATTTCCCGAGACGAAAATTATTCTAGTTATGAACCAGAAAATAAGTTACTAACATGCCAAGTAATCCATCATCATCAGTCATCTAAATCTCTGCAATGGGTTCAGTGTGATACGTGAACACAGACCGAAAGAAAAATATCTTCCGACTTCTGTCGATAATAAACTCTTCCTTCATTAGTTTTTAAAAAAATATTTAATTTACAGATTCGGCCCTGTTTTATTATACAGTATATTATTAGTATACATGGTTGGGGTGATGCGTGTGAATAGCATCAACGCCTCGTACTTGCGTACTAATATTTGAATTGGACAGATCTTTATACAATGGTTAACAACTCCGTATAATATCCGTTTGAATAGCGGGCAAAAAAAACGACTTCGATCACGAGACGGGTAAAAGAAATTCCACTCACCTTGCCTTTTCTGATGTGATGCCTTAAAGTTCATCTTCTAGGATCTCATTCATTTCGACAATATAACAAGACAAGTGGGTGATATTAATCCGTGATTGTCACTGTTCTTATGTTATATTTAAAAAGTGCACCCTAACATTACCACATTAGTTTATATTTTTGCATAACCCCACTTTAAATAATGTAAATGTCCCATTTTTAACAAGAGCACTCGTAGATAGTCGAGCGGAGGAATACGGAAAAAAGATTTCTATATAATTACATAATATATTCAGCTCATCGACTCAACTAATCCCGACGTGGCAGTATTTAATTTGTTTTGAGCCTACTAAGACCGTCTCTTGGCACGTATGTTGCATTAATAATAATTGTATACGAAATGAAGCTGCAACGCTTAACCAACAGAAGTATATATTTGATATATTTTTTTTTATTTTTCTAACCATCTTTGCCGGACAACTTCTCAATTCTTATTATTTTTTTACATGCAATAATGTAATACTCGACAACAATCTCACTAGGTAGTGACTGATACTGACGTCAACGACGTTCAAAACACAAAGTTCTAAAGCCCAATCTTGTTCATAATTATAATTTATTGTATTTACAGCCTTATAATGTTCTAAGTCCAGATATTTTCAAATACGACTACTGTTTTTTCCGGCATGCCCAGCGCCTAACCGCTATAGCCCAATGATATCTTGACGTAACACCTGTGGCTCGTAGGTAGTTATACCAAACACTATAAATTATTATAACAATTATAAGTAAGTGACTTAGAAATGCAAATCCAAACGAGAGTTTAATATCATTACATCCGCTTAGTTCTAAGATAGTTACGTGTAAGTTGGGTAACTTGATTGTTTTATCAGTGTTAAATTTAAAAACACGTCGCCCTCTGTTAATAAGTGTGAGTAACTTGTTAAGTAATACATGTTATTGTAATATATGCTTGAAAATAACATGGGACCAAAGCCTATTCCTCTCCTGGTTTATTTATTTTTAGTCCATGTACCGTAGCATGCCTTTTCTGGCATTAACGATATCATTTTCTGACTTGCGATCGAATCATAAACTTATCTCATAGTCATTTGAACTCTGATTCCTGTAGATAATTGAAACCCTGTGTTCACCACAAAACTTTTTTAGTTACACACTGAGGAAATCTGCTAAGGTAAAATTACGTATTTGAAGTCTACTTAGAACATCGGAATTTAACCATTATAGCAGATTATGGCTTTAGCGCCTTTTGGTCTAAAAGGAGACCCGTGCTTAAGCAGTGGAACTATGGGACGGCTATGGACTTAGATTGTGATGAACAGTGGTATCCAGACCTCACGACAGAATGTTAATTTAATGATCCTCTATCTTTTAAAACAGGTTGAATTTTTTATTTTTATTTTATAGTTTAGCAAACGAACAAATGAAAGTAAGGAGGGAATGGTAATGATCGCCCTAACATATGCGGGCATATTGCACGGCAGGTTAGCGAACAAGACCAAAGCAATTAATAATCACGCTTGTTTAATAGCATCACGACAATGCTTCACTTACAACTCTTTTATGATATACAGTAATTTTTTAAAAGTACGGTGGCAAGTAGAAGGTTAAAAGCTTACCATCATACTGACAACCATTGAGATTCAACTTAGGGTTTAATACAATCACAAGGAAAAAGAATCATGAAGTAGTTACAGCTTTAAATATCATTCTCCAAATAGTTGAATAATTAAATATCCAATTGAGTCACAAAAAGTACAACAAATTAGCGGGTTCTTTTATATCAAAAATCTACTTACTTTTACTTAAACTGTTACAGCACTCCAGAAGCTTTTTTCGTTTCCACCTTTTCACTTAAAAGTTTCAAAAACTTTGAACAAATTACTTAATCCGTAGTTCGTTGATTAAGATGCTTCGGAATGCTTTTAATGTAAATGTAGCCGAGCTAAGTTTGAAGGGAAGCAATCATTTGGCTGAATATTTTGGCTAAACATTGCTTTCTATTTTGGTTTCGGTAGATATTTAAATAACGGTTTGCAAAATTGCTAAAGCCATAGCGAAACGCTTAATTAAATTTGTAATTTTCCAATACCTGTGCTTTATTATATTTTGAATCCTCGCATTGTTTAGTTGTAAAATTATACAATATACTTACTTTTCTTTTACTGTTCTGGTTCAAACGAACCGGTTGAAAGATTATGACTATATTCTGGCCAAGTACGTTTGGCAGACTTCCCGCATACTTGAAAATTCTCAAATAAGCGAGTTTCGTTTATATTTTACTTTATCTTTATATCAGCTTATAGTTAATAATATGCACATATTTAACATAGAACTAAGTTCAATTTAAATAATTTGTAAGGTAGTTACGAGTACTTGCTCGTACTTGCTACTATTTATTAAAAAATAATCTTGATTTTATTAAAATTGATGTGTACTATTTTAGAATGTACAGCTTCTTTACCATACAAAAAAATATTTGCTTAGCAATATTTAGGGTATTGATTGAAAAAAAGGAATTTACGTAATATGTTAAATCTATCCAGATAAAAATCAATTACCGCATTTATGAAAGATCATGACTAGAGAATGGCTCGACCGATTTGGTTGATTGATTTTTGTTACGTTTTTAACTGTCAGTCTAATTTGATCGTCCTGCCTCATTGATAACCTACCGCGTCCTCTGGTGCCTTCAACTTTTCTTTGGACAACCAATCGTTCTATGGAGATACTATCACCGCACCTGGAAACGTGTCCAAAGAAAGTGAGGATGCGAATCAGTACTATAGAAGATAGATGCTGCTTGATGCCGAGTTCTTCAAGAATGGATCTGTTAGTCCGAAATTCATTTCAAGAGAAATATGGGGAATACGAGCGCTCTCAATAGCCGGGTCTTAATGGCCTTAGTTATGTTTCGGTTCCTTCATATCTTCTGCAGCCTCTCTATAGCTGACGTAAATATGGCCATGCGTCGTTTAATTTCGTCGATGCAGCCACCGCTATACGAAATCCACGCTCATATAATTGGGCTGCTTGACAGTTTGCTATTTGCGTAATATCTGGCGAGTTGTTGTTGATACGGTCAACAATCATAACTTTCGTCTTGGTTCGGTTGATTTTCAGAACAAAATCGAGGCTGACACTTTCCATTCTTCCAAAGAGTTCTTCCACGTGGCTGATACTAGTTGCAAACAAGGTGGTATCGTCCGCACATCACAAGATAGAGATTTTCAAACCACCAATCGCGACTATGTCTGTCCAGTTCTCAAGGGTTTTCATTATTATTTCTGTATATATGTTGAAGAGCAGAGGGGATATAATGCGCACTTGAGGAACGCCAGCACTAGAATGAAAGTGTTTAGACATCTTGTCATCTGTTCATCCGTAAGAACATCTGTACCATCTTCGTATAGACGCCTGAGTAGATGTACAAGATGTTTTGGTGTGCCCATCTTCAGCAGAGTATTCCATAGCTTAGACCATTTCACGGAATCGAAAGGCTTTGAGAAATCCACAAAGCAGATACATGTTGCCTTATTGTACTCACGGGCTATCTCAATTATTTGTCGCACTATGAGTATCTGCTCCCTGGTACCTTTTCACAAACCTAGCTTGCTTAGGCCCAATCTTCTTAGCTGGGTATGATTTAAGGCGCTCATTTATTATATTCAGCAGTATTTTACTAGCGTGTGTTATAAGTGTGATGAAGCGATAGTTGCTGCAAACTTTTGTAGGACTTTTTTTATGAAGTGGTATGAAGACGCTGTGGGCCCATTCCTGTGGCCAGTCTGCTGTTTGCCATATCTTGTTACATAGCACATAGAAGATTTGGACGCCATGTCCACCCAAATCTTTTATCGTTTCGATAGGAATTGAATCCTTTCCTATGACTTTTCCATTCTTTAAGTGTTTTATAGCCGCCCTATTTTCGTTCTTTAGAATGTTCGGCTCCTTTTTTTCATCTGTAAGTTATGTTGGTGATTGTGGGTCTAGAAATAATACTGGCACTAATTTTTCCAAAGTTTTTTTTCTTAATGTAAATAGCCGACAAACGAGCATACGAACCACTTGATGGTAAGTGGTCACCGTCGCCCATGGACATCAGAAAAACCAAAGGTATCAATGATGCGTTGTCGGCCAGGAAATGATAAGAAGGTTAGAAAGCAAGTACTGGTTCTCAAGCCCTCAGCCGGAACACAACGAGTCGCTTGGCGACTGACTCAAGCAGGAGGGTGGTAGCTAGCCAGACAGGCTTCACGGAATGATAATAATACTAGTAATAAAATTAGTGACTTAATAATAATACTGATAATATAATCCAAACGCGAAGCCCTACCACCAAGCAAGCTGGCTTCTGTCGCCTTTTACGACACCCTGTTCTGCCATCGTGGGATTGAGGGAAGTATTCTAAACCACCCCAATACGGCTAAAAGCCGAAAGTTTCAGATATAGCTTCTATCTCCGTAAATTTTTAACCATGAGAGTTCTCTATTGCCTATGTTTTGGTAGGAAGAGATCGGGTTAGAATTCGTATTTTTTGTGAAGGTCTCTTGACTCATGCTTATCTTCATGGATTTCTATATCGGCGCATATGTTCTGAAGCTGAGTGTTGAGGTCTCTTCTGCATGCGACTTCCAGCAGCTTTCATATCACTTCTTTCCTTTACAAGAGCAAGAGTATTGTCGCTCGTCAAGTGCTGCTTTTTTAAGAATACCCAATATAGCTTGTTTAGCAGCGCAAGTAATGAAATTCTTCGTTCGGTGCCACATTTCATCCGGGCATTCGTTATAATCTACAGTTGCCCATAGATTCCTATTGCAGCTATAAACTTTGAGTTATCATTTACTTCGAGCCTACATTGATAGTCAAGCTTTCGGGTCGCTCTTAGTTTAAGCTAAATTTTGGATACAAGGAGTGGATGATTTGTTCCAATCAGCTCCTGATAACTTGTGGGTGTTTTGGATAGTAGGACAATAATAGTAATAATAATAAGTTGCGTTTCGAAAATGTAAGAAAATTTATCTGCTCAAATAAATTAAACATTCAATATGCAAAATTAAATTATTTCAAATTAAATTATTATTATAAGCGAGTGTAAACATGGATATATATTTAATGTCTGCCTGTACACTACGAAAAACGGTTTTATATGAGATACTGTACCGTTTGAATATTTTGCTTACAATGCGAAATGCATATTTACGAAAATAATTAACTTAAAGAAACTTCGATAAGAACCTTCAAGATTACAATATTACATTACGAGTAACTTCATCAAAAGTTTTAATTGTGAAGTTATAATTAGTTTTCTTGATTAATCCATTGACACGTTAACCAGGATATACATGCATCGAGGACCCTACATTTATATATTTAAATAACAGTTTAAATATACATTAAATTATTAGGACTTAGTTATAATTCATTAACATTTCACTCATTTAAAGTGATGAAACTTTATGTAAGGATTGTGATTTTACGAAGTTAAAGACCGATATATAAATTAGAAATTTCTATACCATTCTTGACGTTCTATGACGAAAAAGCTTCTGAATTTTCCTACTAGAAGTCTCGCATTCAACTTCCAATCGTAATTAACGTTGCTCTACTTTCTGTATCAATTTCGATTAACACAGTTCGTAGAGAATGCGTTTGATTATCGAAGACCTAACCTTAAAATGGCATAGCGGATAAAGATATTTCAAAATAGTTCAAGGGAGCGTATTTATCGTTTTGATGTCAATAGGTCAACGATTATGCAGTTGTAGCTTCAAGTGTCAATATCGCGCCAAGAGACCTCACACTCGTAACTTGGCGTACATTGGAGGCTTGAGTTTAATAACAATTTCTATTAATAACAAAAAAATCAGAAGGTACTGAATTTGTTAACCATACGTATTTCAGCGCACATAAATTGCAATGTCCCATAATTTATTACATCTTCTTTTAGTTTATAAAATTTATCAAGCCTGGGTAATAATAATAAACGGTACGTTTAAATCACTACTAGGCATTTGTGATTTGTGTACATAATTTACTATATTCTACTTATTTCCAAAACTACTCACGTTATCTTAAGAAATATTTATTCACCGGCTTATTTTTCTCAGGTAAAATTAATATAGGTATGCAGAACCATAACTGAGTTTGAATGTTAGTTGTCTATTTGGAAGACCTATTTTTGAATACTGAGAATACTCGAATGTTGTTAATAATTAATAATAAATTAATAATTGCTCGTCTCACAATGAGCGGGGTTAATGCTTTACGTCTATGTCTACGCTTACGAGCTATGTTTTCCTATAATAACAAATTAAACCATGAATATATAATGCTAAGTAGGTATATGTATATATTTATATAAATCTTTTATGTTATATACGAAAAGGACAGCATCTTTATAGAGTTTAGAGATAATCTAATGTTCAGATAATTGACTGTCAAGATAGTTATCACATTTACCAATGTATAATCCCTATTATGAAATTGTTATTGAGTTATGACTGTACATTAATTAAGCATTTCGGTAATCATGATCAGTCTCCGTCTATTATTATGTTTAGTGTTTCAGCACGATAACGAAACAAATTAAAGATCACTTAATCCGGTGACACGCTATGATGGCTGATTGACATACGTACATATGTATGCCGGCTAGTAAAATTAAAGAAAAACAACTACTTTGAAAGAAAAATCGCTCGCCAGTACGATGTGTGAAATAACCATAAAGTTAATTTACTAGCGGAATAGAGGAACACAGTGTGCGAGTGAGATTTCGAGCTTTACGGAAAAACCTACTTGTGAGAAAGAGATGCAAGAGAATTGGGCGTAGGACTGTTTTCAAACTATTTACTCTGCATTAGTTTCCTGTCAAAATATTGCTATTTGTTGTTATTTTATCAATCATAAAATTTCAATCTTACTGTATTTTATCGGACAAATAACAGTAAACACGATTATGTTGTGTTCTTTGTTAGACTGCATAGTTGTTTACAACAATAACCCAAACAAAGAGACAATCCACAGGAAAGAACCGATAGTAAAATACTACTTTCATGGTGCTTATTTTCATAGAAGTTGATCTTAAAATATATGAATTAAGATTAATAACATGCAGTAAATATCCCATTTTATGAATAATAACTTATTTTTCATAATTATGTGTAAGATAAAAAGATATCGTGCACGTGAAAATGATACAATTTCGTATAGGGCTTACACAAAATCTGTCGATAAGTGGATAATTTTTAAATGGGTATAAATAAATATTTTTTGTTTTACTTAGATTTGTTCATATTTTGCCTTTTTGCTTTCCGTTACAGCTTGTAAACACATTGCTCAGAAAGTAGATTAGACTGTTATAAAGGCTTTGGCTTTTGAATAGTATTAGCTCCTTAAATTGATAAAATTTGGCGAATTTTATATCTGTTATTATTATTACATGACAATATCCGACGAATGTGATATCATATTTATTGACTAATTTAACTACTTCAAAGTGTCCTATAAATGCAGTTCTAAAAGAAAAATTGATTCGAATATTGAACCAGATAGGTAAGGTTCCTCAGAAAGTTTACTGTAGACATTTAAAGGCAACTATTTCGGTCTACGAAATCATTGACATCTTCTGAAGCAAGAATCTATACCTACAAAATTTGTTGGTTAGTTTATTTTCGAGGGCAATAAGTTATATCAATTTACATCAAAGAATTAATTAAAACCAATAAATATTATTATTATTGTTTTCTTTAGTACCTTTTAATCACGTTTTGTTTTATTTCAATCAGTTAACAAATAAAAAAAAATTCGTTAATATAAAGAATCCTATCCAATAAGGTTAAATTTAGACGAAGTGAAGTAAAGAGAAGTTCTAGAATTAGCATGATATTATTTATATTAACATGTAATAAATAATCAATAGAACGAATTAAATATAGCAAAAAACTTGTGATGGAATAGTCGACATTCATGTCGACAATGCATGGTTGTTACTTTGACATCACTAAAAGTCTACATCAAAAAAGTAATTAAAACCAATAAGTATTATTATTATTTTTTCTTTAATAGCTTTTAATCACGTTTTGCTTTATTTCAATCAGTTTACAAATAAAATTATATGTTAATATAAAGAATCCCGTCCAATAAGGTTAAGTTTAGACGAAGCGAAGTAATGAGAAGTTAATAGAATTTGCATGATTTTAACATGTAATAAATAATCAAAACGACGAATTAAATATAGCAAAAAACTTGTGATGGAATAGTCGTCCATGGTTGTGAATTTAAAATCACTAAAAGCCACTCAACAAGTGTTATTTTCACACACATACACATCTAGGTTTTGGTGACACGATGATGAGATGAGTGTTCGTCTATTACGCTAGTATATTATGTTTATGACTATAACAATCAATTTATAGTAAAAAACAGTTGGTTGTCTGTAAAGTCGGGTTACGGACGATAATTTTACGTGATTACGTCATAAGAAAACATTAATGAAAAATTGCATACTTTTATGAATTGAATTGAATTATTATCACTAAATTATCATTGTTTTGTATAATACAAAAAAGGAGTTAATTAAAAATTACAATCTTTTCGATAAATTAATATTTATTTGCACACGTTAATTCAAACATTTTTTACTTAAATTATACAGATTAATTACAAGTAACAATTTGCTATTAACAATATATTTACAACTTATATACATGTGTGATATTTAACACGCATCGGTCGATGGAGAGGAAGAGAGATAGATGCGTCACAAGCCGAACGTTTAGGCCGATCGTGCCCCTCTATCGCTTGTTCCGCGCTCTCGCTTGCACGCTCGGCTAAGGTGGAACGTGACAATGAGTCATGCTTTTTCGTGCGTGCAACCAGCGTTCATAAAGTTCATAGTTCATAAGACGTTATCACGTCAAAAAGTATAGACAAATCTGATTAGGTATATTAAGTTAACATTTTTATCTTAAGAAAATATCTTTGATTAAATGTTTTAACAATATATTAATTACAACTTATTAAGACTTAGAGTTGTGAGCGGTACTTAAATATATTTATCTTCAATTTTTTTTTAATTCAAAGACATTTAATGCCTCTCTAGGTATTATAACTCTTTATAGACGGGGATTTGCGTTTTCTGTCACGTAATTATGACGAAACGGAATTGTGACGAAAATATGACCAATTGCATATTGAAATATTTCAAATGTCGGTCCAGGAAAAGCACGGAATATGTCTGTATTCGATTTTTATGTGTATGATTTATTTTAATTCCATAGTATGAAAAAACATGTTTTTATTTTTTTATGTTAGATGGCGTTACTGCTGTGTAAAGTTTTTATATGGATAGTTATACTCCTGAATAGAGACGTTATAGATATTAAATTTCAGTAATTTCATTTTATCGGATTCGGTTACGGTTTCGGATTTTTTTTTCGGATTTCCGATACGTACGTACGTTACGGAGTTCCATAACATCTCTGCTCCTGAAAGCTGAGATTGGAATGAGTTATTTGTAAGTTAAGATATTTTAAATAATCTTGCTCTCTTGTGAATTGTTGTTAAAAGAAGGTTTATATAAATGTGCTGTGAAGGGTTACAACGTAAGTAATGAAAATATACGTCAACGATTCGACAGTCAACAACAAAACAGTTCGGCAAATAAAAGCTGTACAATTTCCCTTTATCCCACAAAATTAGACATTAAAAAGTCAATTTCCGGACAAGTACCCAATCTTGAATGCAATTTACGGCTAATTAGATTGTTAAGTACAGAGGCTTCGTGGAGTCGCGCTTTTAAGGAGCCAAAATGGGCGCGTTAACGGGTGAGAATCGGCCTTATGACTCAACCTTTCTTGTCACCGCTACTAATTTTGACTATTAATTGATAAAATATTGCTGCCCATTAAAAGTATTACGTATCGAACCCTTATTAACATTATAATTGTACTTTAAATTTACATGAAATTATACTTGTTGTCCGGCTTTTATATAATAGATATAACTAATTATAAAAGACTATGGTAAAATAAATAATAATTATTAATCTGATAATAAGAATCAAATATACACCTAAAATGTCATTTCAATCTCATGCAAATTTCATCATTTGACATATTTAAGTATATATTTATGTGACTATAAATATCAATAACTATTTCCCTAACATTTGCTCTTCTAAATTTGAGTACTCTCCATAAAATGTTTTAAAAGTAAATATAAAACATTCAAACTTAAGTTAAGATGGATTTTTTGTGAATTTATTGTGTTATTCTTGAATCTAAAATAAGATATTTCAGCAAAACTTTCAATATTCAAACATCAACTCATATAAATCCCGAAGCCATTTTTAAATCAAATTACATATTCCTTCTTTTCAACTTTACTTCGGCTAAATTTACGCTAAAAGCATTTCGAAGCTTCATAATCAACGAAGCACGAATATTAATTTGATTAGCCAAGACTTTTTATAACTTTTAAAAAGTGGGAATGAGATAAGCTCTCTCAGGGTGCGAAAGTTTTAAAGAAAATTTTAGTTTTGACATGAATACGCCATAGCTTTCTGTTGTCTTTACAATTCAAAGTGCTGAGTTGATGCCAAATAAATTGGAGATTTATAATTATTCGAATAAAAATTATCATTGCCGATATGAATATGTGATTATAATATGTTTTACGATTCGTAAACAATAACAGTTTATCATTTCCTTTCGCCACGAAAAATGGACTTGTGGAATTTTAAAAAATTCTAGACTAGACGAGAAACGACAATTAAAAAATGTAACTCTTACACAATATCTCCGAATGCTCTAGACAGAAAAGGTGGAAATTGTTATACATTTCTTGACTAAATCTGCACCTCTCTGTATACCTTAAATAGGATTTAAAGGGTTAATTTTTAGGAGGCAAATAAAAAGTCAGGGAACTTAAAACAATCGCTGTATTCAATAAAGACATATATAAACACGCCATAGTATTTTTTAAGTATTTAATTTTTCTCAACTATCAATGCAATGTATACTTACTACATTGTTTTGGTGTATTTGTTTATTTGTATAATACTATTGTCCGGCTCAGATGATGATGATGAATCCTATAGTATGTATGTAGGTACTAAGTTTCCTGAGTCTGTTAGATTCACCTTACATGAAAGATATAGCACCCTTATACAAACTTTGAACCATAACTAACCAATTTCACAATTTTATGGCTACAAAATAAAACAAAACTGTTATGTACTGCATTACTTCATAGAGAAAATTCATTCATAAGAAAATTCTCCCCTTATCTCCGAAACTATTAAGGCCAAAACTCATGGTTGTGGGGCTCAAAGCCCTTCATAAACAATTCGTAATGTAGGAGCATGATACAAGAGGATTTTTATCCATTTAAATGTGGGGTGAGTTGAGTGAGTGACGTGAATCTTGGAACGTAAAAAACACGTTTTAAAACATATTTCTCTCAATACTGACAGAATTTAATAACATCACAAAAAACTAATATAATATATGAAATTGTAAATTATTTTACATAAATTAAGGACAATTGAAAATTTTATTCACTTGTATAAAAATAGAAAAATATAGTAATATAGTTAGTACTTGTTTTTCAATAAATATTCCACTTTTTCGACGTGATTGTTAGTATAAATTTTACTACTCTTGCTAGCCGTCTCCTTCAAAACGTGGACATGATTTTCAATATCAGAATGAAGTCTTAGATAAAGCTATTAAATAGACACGAATTCACAATTACAATATGTTATTTAGAAAAAGGTAATGAAAATTTTTATGAACCGTATGAAAGTAAAGTATTTGAAACAATTAGTCTGACTTATTAGTGAAACAAAATATAGCGAACACAACGTGGACCCACTTTTAGGAAAGTAAAAATCTGACCCGAGGTACTTGAGCCGCCTTGTGTGAAGGACTCTGTGACCACGTAAAGACCGAGCATTTATAGCTAAAATTGCTGTTTAAGTAAAAAAAAACCTATTCCTTAATATAAGTACTGGATGTTGATTTTCTACGTCGCAAAACCGATTCTCGGATCTGAAATTCAAGACGCGTAAATTTATTTACTTAATTTTATTTTTTTTTTTTCATTATATGAAATAAGGGCAAGTTCATTCATAAAAAAATTCTTATTGGGCGTTAAATTGTTATACCCAATGGCAAAATTGTAATAGTTGTAGAATTAATATCAGTCTCGTCAATTAAAAATAAACAATAACCCTTGTCAAATAAAGTCTAAAATTTATTTGAATAATGTATAAAGCTGTGCTTTATTTAAAATTTAAGCTATAGATGTGTATAGTTTTTTATGCGAATATGACGTTTTGTCATATACAGGCTGTATAGTGATGTTCGTAAAAACAAAACTGCTATTAAATGCTAAACACCATGTATAAAACGCTAAGCAAATTGCGTAAGAATATATTGTTAGTCAGAATTAACGACCCTAGTACTAGATAATAATCATAATTACCCATTTATTTTTTCGCCTTAAGGTTATCTGGAAGTAGTGTATTACTCGTAGCAATAAGTACCTGTTATATAAAATATTGTACAATCTGGACATAAGTCCAGGTGATATAAATCATATCAGTGTTCTGGTGGACAATAAAGATTATTATTATTATTATTTACCTCATAAAGTTTCACGTGTTCAAGATGTGAATGGATCGAGTAATTTGTAAGGCTTGATGGAGGCTTGGTGCACCACGTACCTATGACTCTAAAACCCTTTATTGATTAGAAATTTGATAAACAGGTCGGATAAAATCCCTAATTTCCCAATTCTACATCCGAAGGTACGTAAAGCAAATGAGTTCAAGTAAATTAGTCCACAAGTTAATGGCTTATTGTAATGAAGTTACAATGAACTAATAAATGCGCGATGGATTACACCTAACAGCTGCCAATCAAATGTTATAGCAACTAAAAAAGTGATGATGGATAGGTGGTGACTTGCCGCAACCATCTAGATTAATTGAACCCCCATGACGAGATTTCCTTATGACCCTTATTAGATGCTTTCATCCCCGAGTATTAGTGTGTTACTCGATCTCCATTCCGCTTACGAAAGAAAAGATGTATATGTATGTATACACACTTTATTTGTCATTTTTTTATCGTTTCCTCTTACAGGTCTACTGGAAGAGATTTCTAAAAGAAATAAGTAACAAGTACTCTTGCACATTGTTACCTTTTGTTTTCATTTCCTGTAAATTATTTCTGTGTGTACATTAATAGTAAAAACATAAATAAATAGGCGAATTCCATAGTGTCGCTTCTCATCAACAGCTCGCCACAAGTTGCAACTTGGGTTTATTATTATTCTTCTTTATATTTAGATGTTTATTTATCTTATACCTCAATGTTCCTTTTTTATTATAGAAGTAAATTTTATTTTTATTTTTTTTTGTGAGTCTCGTGTGTCGTGATATAGTACATAAAAAAGAAAAACTAACAAGACGTAGGGTAGATAAATATTCTACCACTAGCTTATCAACGGTTTCTCCCTGCCACTGCAGGTTCACCATGACCACGATCCATGCAACTGGGTCAAAATGTTGGCAATAACGTATCGTGACTACCCGTGACATAATAACATGTATAAATTCCGTGATGACATTAGTTTAAAATCATAAGTTAAGTTTTTTCCAACGGTTTTTATTCAAA
>PDGT01000021.1:3972395-4193103 GCA_003671415.1 Megathymus violae
ATATTCAATCATAGTTCTGTTTTCGTCATCAATTTTCCAAAACGAACGTTATTTTAATCAACCATTCTAATAATTGTTTTTAATGTTCTATTCAAAAAGAGGGTAAGATTCTAGTTATAATAATAAAAAGGTAATGTAGAACTAGGTCCGTGAATTGCATATCTCATTAAAATCCCAAAAAAGTATTTCTAGTATTAGAGGATTTCTAAATGTTACTTCGCCATAGCCTTCATGGTAAGTCCGTCAGAAATAGCCTTGATTTCATTAAAATATGACCTACACATTCTGGGCATTTCGTAACTATACACTTGTATGACTTATCTACAACATCAAACAACCAAAGTAAGTTGAAAAAATTATTATGGCAATTAATTTCAAATCATAAAAATCCCGACACAAATAAATATAATTGTTACAGGAATAAAGACTGATAGTTTTTACACTGATGGGTGATATATGGAATGATGTAATTGAACAATTATAATAACTTCATAGTCGCGTGTTTTCTACGAAATTTATATGAAAAGTAGTAATTATCGTCGTCACGCAAACTGTTAATTATTGCGCTACACGAACACGCATCTCTTTGTAAAGCCTTTGTCAATTGTGCTTAACCTTGATTTTTGCGTCTATTGTGTATCCACGCCTAAAACATGCAGGCACTTACGGTCAAATTTCAGTAGTTTTCTAGACAGTTTGACCGGAATATTAAAGTAGGGAACATGAAGACCGCAAGTTAGTGATATCATATAGGATTATTGATAGTAAATGGGTAAACAGTCTATCTTGTTCTAAGTGACCAGTATTATCTACGGACATCTGCAACGAACCTTGAACATAAGAGCTGTCGTGATTGAAGTGAGTTACGGATACATTGGTTTTTCTAAATAATAAAGTCAGTGTATTTTTATAATACAGGTGGCAAAACGAACAAACGAGCCACGTGTCAGTAAGTGCCGAATATAGTCCATGAACACCCACAACAACAAAAACCACAACCCAATACGCCAGGTCAAGAAGGATGCGAAAAAAATTCCCTCTTCGAAAGACTTCAAAAAGTTCACGTTTTTCAATCCTCCTTAGTTAGTAATCGTTCTTTTTTTTATATTAAACACTGACAAATGAACAAACTGACCATATGATACTACATACTAATTAGTTACCACCTCGTATGAATATCAGAATCGCTGGGGGTGTCACCAACGCATTGCTCTCATAGGAGCCAAGGTTATGAACGGGTTTACGAACTAAAGTTGAATAATGCAATCGAAACATGATATGTCATTTCATGATATATCATTTCATGGATAACTTTCAGGGAAAGTGTGACAGCCCGGCAGATAGATAACCTCACCTCTATTAACAAGTTACCTCGGGATTAGGCTGGTTGGTACAAATCCCTACGACCTCCAGCAGAAGGGTTCTAATACCGTTATCTCGACCATTGTTCAACAGACTCCAGTACAAGCGGGGAGTTTAGCTTGTACTCAAATATGGGATAACTCAAACTTTGTTAAGACCCGTCAAATCGAAAGACAAAGTTACTTGCTTCCAAGCAAAATAATTCACCAACATGACATACTAATTTCCCAGGTAAATTACATTTATTACAACGAAATGTTCTCTTATTCATATGACAGCAAAACTGTATCAGAAACATTATAGTATAAAACGTATTTAAGTATAAGCAAAAATGTGCATATCTACTTAGTTGATATCATCCGTTATCTTATGAACGAATTCCGCTTCGAGCTATCTTTACTCCGGAAATGCAGTGCACTCGGAGTGGAGCTAGGCTTATAAATTATTCAGGGAGCGAGACACTTCAAATATAGAGAGCCGCTGCGCGTTATTTCAGGAACAGGGAACGCTGCCGACATCGGCGTAACGTCGAGCGGAAAAACATTGACGACTGATGCGGACATGGCCATTAGTTTGCGTAGTCCTCTTTTGGACATTTTCTGTAGAAAACTCTGGTTTTAGATAAAAAAAAAAAGAAAATAGTGCTGTCGACCCTTTAAAAACATGCAATATGTTGCAATTATCAGATTTAATATTTAACATGGTAATAATATTGTCTTCCAATATTGTATTTTAATAAAATTATTGTATTTTTGAGATTTGACCACGTTTATGCTAATAACACGTAGCGTCAGATGAATTGTAATTTATTTATCTGGAATACTTGCTTCTTATTGGTTTTTTTTTTTATCGGTAATAAAAATAAAATTCCTGTTCGCGTTTATTTATTGGTAATAAATTATTATTTATTAATGTATACACAATAATTATGTTTGATTATTCCAACTCTTATATCTGTTATGGTCCAATTATAAAATAGACCATTTTGTAAAAGTATCGATCTCCGTATTTACCTGTCAATCATTGCATAGAGAAAAACTAAGTCCGCCTATATTCCATTACTTTTTGATGTATTTGAACACCGGTAATCCGCTTTCGTTTCGCTTCAGAAAACCTATACCTTACGTTAACAAATAGCAACCGCGTTGCTTTGATATGAACAGATCCATTTTCCGAGTTAAAAATTATCCTAGATTACCTATATATATAAGAATCCGATCCTATATATATTATCCTACATATAAGATACTAAAATGCCAAGTTTCATTCGAATCTATCAGTGGTTTTAATGGAATCCGTGAATAGACTGACAGATGGATAAAAATTCCAAAAAATATGTTTTGGCCTCTTTACTGGTAACAAAAATTACCTACATTATACCTAAGTTCTAAAATATATTTCATGTATAGTTCGGCTCCGTTAATGTCATATTATTAGTATGGATTTTTAGGTCAAGCTACTTTGTTATCTTCTACGATAATATATTCAACATTTAAGTTCATTCTATCAATATTATTCGACTCTTTTAACGACAGATATACTAACATTTTTGTAGGTACATAATTAAACACATTCTAATTAATGACTTAATGATATTCATTGCAAATAGCAAATAACATTTCATTTCAAATTACTGTGCGAATATTATGACCCCGCGTGTATATTTGTATGACTGTATATTCGCAGACCTTTTAGTTATATCATTAAGTGTACAAGCAATTTCATATTCTTAGATTCAGGATAAGTTTTAGTAGCAAAAGTAGAAGAGGTTAAATGAAATCTATTTTTAAGGCTCATAAATACATGGTTCGTAAATGTTGCATAACCAAGTTTAAATAAATAAAGAATCTGGTTTCAGAATTAGTGTTTTAACATAAATACTATTACTAAATAGACTCTAATTCGCATACATTATAAAAAGAAAACATTTTGGATGCAAGGGGCTCCATTCATTCATTTATGAGTATGGACCAACCTAGAAGCGCTCGCAATCAGACTTGGAGGTGGGTCACATTAATAATAAAATAAGAAGAATAAATTAAATTATCATATAAAAATCTCATGAGAAAGCAATTAACAATTTAAGCAGGAAAGGGTTCAATAATTCATCAAGTTTTTGTATATTGTATATTTTCAGAAGGTTTTTTCTCTTTGACGTGTATGATTTTGGAGACTTACGTCTCTCCCTTTTAGACCACGCATGAGCCAATCTCTTCCGATCATGATTCATCCTGTTAAACAAAGGATAAAGCAGGGTACCATCTTCCCCGTTTTAGATGTCGCTATGTACCGCTAGGTACAATCCCGATAGTACCGTTCATGGCAGTGTTCTTTGCCTATAAGTATAGCTACCACCCTCCTAAAATCAACGTAAAATGTTGGTTGGTTTATATTCTCTTTACCTTAAATTACACTAAATATTAAATATAAATCAATAAATCTCTCAGTAATGTAAGATACATTCCAAATAACTATGAAAATATAAAATACAAATTCCTTTACTGTAACGAAATACTGATAAATACCATATACCACCAGTCTTCTAAATTGAGCTCTCATTGCTAGACCCCAACAAGAAAGCAATGAATCGTTTTGAAAGCAATGAATTAATATGTTCGTAAGTTAAATCATTAGAATAAAATGTCGACTAGCAAGCGGACTTGAACATTAAGTGCCTTTTATTACTATTCTGGGTTTCAAAACAGACATTGTAAAATTCGTCTTGTTCTTCTTTCTTCTTAATAAATTCTTATAAAAGGAAAACGGTTGCCACTTAATAACTGTCTTAGAAAAAACATAAACGGAATTACAATCCAAATTTTACTACCTTAGAAATTGCTGAATAATTTAAACGCTATTAAGATAAGTGTACGTTTTAGTTGTATTGAGAAAAAGAGGTAAATGAAAAAAAAAACTTGTAGTTTTTACATACATTTGTTATATTCCGCACAAGAATAGGGAAACGGATCACCTTATAGGCAAAGACAAAAGGGTTCCATGCCATTTTCTCTTCTGTTCGTCGATCGATTTATTTTTTTGTTATTTATAACCGACATCAAAAAAGGAAGAGGTTTGTATTGTAGCTATGTTTGTATTTTTTGTTTGTTACCTCAGAACTCCGTCGTTTATTAAACGATTTAAAAAAATCATCTTTGTTTAAAGGATATTATACTTCCCAATTGGATTCTCTTAAATTTGAAAGAAAAATACCACAGTTAAATAGGAGATAAAACCAAAAAATTCACTTTCTTCAAATTGAAGTGGTTTAACAGTGTTTTACTTGTGTTTCGTAATAATTGAGATTTAATGTTATCGGTAAAAATATTTCGAAATTTTAACATTACTTAATGATCATGTTCGAATTTCAAGCACTAAGTGAACACTTATTTAGTTACCATTTGTATTCAATTACTAAAATAAATAAATTACTTTTAGGCATTTTATACGTTATTTTTAGGATTTTGACATACAATGGCAAAACTGATGTTTGTCTATTCGTCTATCCCATTCGATTTTGTCTTGTCTAAATGTCTGATTGTCAATTGTTTGTTACTCAATTACTGTATAACTTATGGATAGGTTTTATCAAAATCGGTTTATAAACACCTAAGTTATATTTGTACATACAAAAAAAGTCTATTAAAATTTTTATAGTCTATCATGGATACTAAACGGTTTTAATAAGCCTACAAAATTTAAATTCGCAATAAAAATTCGTTTTAGTAAACAAAAATTTTGGTTAAGTCACTTTTCAAAGAAAATTGTGTCCATAATATTTTTCGTAGTCTCGAAATAAAATGATTTTTTTTAAGAATATAAAACCTAACAGAGTAAAAATATAAATTAAATAACATTATTTACCTATAGACTTATAGACTTTAATATTCGTTATAATTTCCATTTAAACAGGAAAAAAGTATCGATGCCTGTTATCTTTCAAATTTATACTATATGGCTGGCATAGGCATAAAATATATAATATTAATAGTCAATCATGGTAACTTTGACGTTCTGGGTAACATTGGCACTTTCGACTTCTCATCGTGATTCCCAATTTTTTTACTATAGTAATTATCAGAACCAAAAACGATTTTAAAACACAACTCTATTTTTTGCCATCCCAGTTAAAGATTCATCACAAAAAAATGTTAAGTGCCTAACTTAAGCCGTCTATTATTTCAAAACGAAAATAACGGTTATGTGACGAATGCTTTGCAGTGATATTGAATTAAGGTTTTTGAAGTGAAATACTCGGATTTTAATGCATGGTGAGTGTTATTATAATAAAATATGTTGAGGTTTTTCTATGTTAGGACTATTTTTTTACTTGTTGTTTTTACTAAATGTTTACTTGATGTACTAAGTTTTCTTAATAGGTAGTAAATTTGAAATAAGTTCAGGGTAACTTTGACAGTGTGAATATAACCCAGATCAATAGACATACAGTTAAAGTAACATTATCAAGCATGATATATTTTCTTACGTGAGTTTATAAGTTTTTTTAAGAATTCACACATTTTCAGATTATCGCCATATCGAGAAAATCCAATATTGTTAAACATGTCAGAAAATATGGTTTGAAATCTCAGTCTCAATCTCACGCAAGTGACACTCGATGAAGTCTTAAGTAAAAAGAGAAGAAGATATTTCTGATGACAATAATGTGTCATTGCCTATTTTTGCTAAAAAGATATTTGTATAGATTTAAAGATATAGTAGCAATTATCAAATAGAAGAGAGAGTAATAGACATGTTTGAGAAAGAACTGTAAGAAAGATTTTCTTTTATAATATCCATTAATAAGAGTCACATCATTTTAGAATTCTAATCTTCGCGATCTCAGAACACAAATTTACTTAATATATGTCTTTTTACACAAATTATATAAGCAAAAATGTGCTCGATACCTTTCAAAGTTATCCTGATTGATGTATGTATATGAATTAAGTATTCCATGTTAAGATTTTTTCATTGTTACTGCTTCATTATATGTATAAATAAATTGATATCCATATATGTATAGTTGAGGACATTATAACTTTAATGATTTTAATTCATCATGAATTCATTCAAATTCATAATAGTTTTAATAATGTGATCATTAAAAATTATGCAATATATAGCGATTAAAAAATTATAAAAAAATTAAAGAAAACTATTCTCAATTATATATGGCGTTTGCTGTAAAAAAATCGTTCTCAAGAGATTCGAAAAAATAAAATTTTGAGAACGAAACTTTTTGCACGGAAAGTTTCATGGTTTAGCTGCTTACTGGGGATTTGCTATAGAAAATAATGGGAACGCATTCCTAAGACAATACCTCAAGGGTGATGTGGATATCTGTATTCAGTTTTTATCGTCTTAATTGAGTTATGATAAACAAATATTTATAATAACAATGTCATACAACTTGTAGGACACCATGCGGACGAAATAGCGGCTAACGGCTAGTACAAAATAAAATGAGGCATTGTACATGAATATGTTGGTAATTCAAAAATACATAGTTCAAATGATATTAAAAACGATACAAGTACATTTACAAGTCCTTTTTATCACTAAAAATATAGAAATATAGATACTCATCTCTAGTATTCAGAACTTCATATAAGCCTGTACATAATTGTAAAATGCATTGTAACATACAAAACTTTAAAATTTCTTACAGAGGACGGAATATAACCGTGGATACATTTACAATAATCGAGCTTGTAACCAGAACCCTATACCATGTGAGTTCTATTGGACTTCACTAGGATTTTCTATATTATTAAATAATTTAATGTTTACCTTCATTTAAAAATATGTTCAAAAATTGTTTAATAAATTTTTAAATAAATCTCCGTTTTCCGCTTAAAATACTCAGAACTGCATGGAATGACTTTATTCGGACCTATGTAAAGTATTCTTTACTGCAACATTTTCCAAATAATAAAACGCGATTTGACTACGAAACTAAAATACCGAGTCCCAGTTTTGATAATGATCCAATGTAATTTTTTATTGAAAGTAAAACATGAAATTATGTCTAAAAGTTAAATTTGTGTTGTTGCAATTGTTGTTCGGCTATATATTAAGTCCCTACTAACCTAAATATGGATTAGCTCAAATATTTGGCTGAAATACCTAAATTTTGAAATTTCAGTGTATATAGTGTAGTGATGGTATATACTTCTATACATGCATGGTATACAAATTAATACTAATTTAATAATAATGAATTTCCGCGACGTAATGCCTGATACTATCAACTATTTCAAAACGTTTGTTTAATTTATTTTAAAACTAGCAGCTCCCTCCGACTTCGTTCGGTTTGAAAAATTAATTATATTATGAAATTTAACACAAATGGAATGTACAGACAAAGAGACACTACAGATTTATAAAATAGTATAGATAAAATATACTGATTCTAAATGGTTATTTGTATTTGCTTCATTTTATTTTGCTGTGATATCGTTTTATCACGATTGTGGGATTTTTTTTAAATATTGCGTTGTATTTGAATGTAATATCTTCTGTGGTGCTACAGATTCCACTCGAACAATCGATGATGTATTTGACCAGCTATCGCAGACGATTGGGTGTATGATTATGATTCTAAGGTTTTCGCTGTAGATATTTTTATATAAAGAATTATTTTCATAAATAACCTAAAATATAGGGTAGTGTAAGCAATCATTATAAACCTTGCCAGGTTTAGCAGCAACCTTCGGTGTAAGTGAATAAAACTCGAAAATTGTTTACCATGAATTGACTGAGGCCTATTAAAAAACACGCATTGAGTGCTGTGAGGCGTTACATCAGCAACGCAGTTAGGTATGACAAAGGAGATTCTGAATCGAATCGGGACGTGATAAAATATCGATTTGTAATTGGAAGCATTCACTGCAATATTTTATCCCTGGAGTACCAACTAAAAATTTCCCTCGGCAAAACTGGACTCTAAGAATCTAAAAAATACTGAAGATGTGTATTGTCATATAATAATTTTACAATCACAAACAATGATGGAAAAACTCACCGTTTAACAACAAATTCTGATCAATATTTCAGCCCACAGTCCTTTCAGAACGACATTCGGCAACACACTACACAACGGATGGTCACCTAATTACAAGAGATGCGACTACAAACTCTGTATCATGACCCTATTCGATAGACTTTTTTTCAACTGAAATCAACTTTTTTCTGAATTTAGACAATTTATTTCACGTAAATCTTGTTACGCAAAAAGATTACTTACTAATTAGCCCCTTGAATGTTTTAGTAAAGAAATCAGTCAACTTTCCAGGAAACGATAGAAAAACATCGTTAACTAAGGTGTACCTATGCCTCGTTGAGAAATACATTATTTTAAAACCTCCTTTACTTTACTTAATTCAATTACTTGATTTATTAACATACAATATGTTAATAAGTTAAGTAGTCTATCACATATAATATATCTGCTTTTAGTATGATAACTATGCATCACTGACCCGACAATACAAACGGTTGCCAATGAATGGATTTGAACAGAAGTTTAAATAAATACTAATGTACGTACCTCCATAGCTTGTATATTTGAAAATTTGTTAGTAGATTAGCAATGAAAAGCATAAAAATGATCAAGCGAGGAAAAAAAGTTTGGAAACCAATGCTTCACCGCAAAATAGTTCAGTATTTATCAAGGCTTGACATTAATAGCACAGCCGCAGCTTACATAGATTTTAAGTTCTGTGTGGCGAGAGGCGTAGCGCTCCCCTCACGTCCTCTTTTAAAAACATAGTAGTAACATAGTAGGCTGGCAAACAAAAATAAACTATAAACGAGCGCGCTAATTACCCGCCGGATAAAAACTGTGAAACAGAAACGAGTGAAACCAACTTTACCACCAATCTTCACGCCGAAGTATAAATGATGCTGTGACAAAAGTTTCACTTAAACAACGGCTTTTATCTTTTCACAGCACGGCCTGTGGATTCTGCGACAAAATTAAAATATTTTCGCATACCAAAATGAACTCGCAGTAGTAAAAGTTTTTTAAGATTTTCGTTCGTGATGTGGCATTATAACAAAAGGATTACATTTCAGAGCTCTTTTGTAAGCATTTTCTTTAACTGTATTAGGAAAGTTGCCAACGAAATAGTCTCAGTGAATATAAACAATGGTTATGTATGAAAGCGCATTGTGACAGTTGGTATAACTAAATTCATTAAAGCCAAATAAAAAATGTATTTACAACGACAATTTATGAAATTGAACCAGGGTGAAAATAATAATACAGCTTATACGTATGAAATCGCTTTTGTAAGTCAGCAGCACGGTCTGTTGAAATTCTAGAACCTGCCGCAAACATAACTCCCTGCAATAGTAGATTTGAAACTCGATATAAATACACTTTATTGTACATCGAGAAACAGATTTTTCACACCGTTCCACTAATTTTTAATACAACATCACAAATAGGTTTGACGATTTTTGACCACTTACTCGTAGGTATAAGACGAGCTACAGAACCAGGCGAAAATCGGACAGGAATTTTAATAGTAATTTATTTCCTACTAGAATACAGTATGAAAGATAGTACGCATTGCATAAGTAGTATCTTAATAACCACTCCACCGAAACCATGATACGTGTAACTAGGTCGAAATTACAAATAAATTATAAAATACAAAAATCGTGTGTACACCGTCTCAGTTAAATTAATAATCAAAGGTAGGATCACAAATAATATCATTTTGTACAGCTTACAATCAGTTATGAAATTTATTGAGAAATAAGTCCGTCGTACGTTATCTAACTAACATACATATATATAGTGATCAAATATGGAATAAAAAATGATATGATATTTGAAATCAGATGTACGTTAGATTTCAGTGTAAATTCAGTATAAAAATTGATTTAATAAATATCATTACAACATTCCTACATTAGACTGCTGTTTTTATTTGTTTGCAGATAATTGCTGAATGTCTGACAAGTCGCGAAGCGCCTTCACATGAAGCACACTTCATTGCGGAGGTGAGTCTATTTGTGGCGCAGTTATAAGCGAGAGTCATAAGTCGATTCGACACGCCAGGTTTACGCTACTGCGTCGTCAGTGTTTGAATGTGGTGAATATCAGCCTTTCTTTTCCTTTTAGAATTTATTTTTATATTTACGATCTAAATAGATACTCTTGCATGACAATATATTCGCTAATAAAGACACACATTCAGATTTGCGGATTTCGTTGCTTCAAATAAAATGGCTCTAAAGGCCGCGTCAGCTTTCAATTTTCAGGCTTCGCCATACATCTGGAACAACCAACTATAATAGATTTATGTTTTTATTTAAGAACAGACATCCCATTCAAAACTTAAATGCAAGAATGGATTGGCTTTTTAAAAGTTAATGCCCATTACCATCGAAGATTATATCGTCACTTACCATCTAGTGAGAATGTAGTTAAGCATTAAATAATAATAAGTAAAAAATAACAATGAAATATTTGTATTTTTTATATTAATTGTCACATGGTCATAAGTAGCCACCGCTACCCATAGATATCAGTAATACTAGAAGCATCACCAAAGCATTGCCAGCCAAGGAGAAATCAGGGAACTCACATATCAATTCGATATCATTTCACGGTTGACTTTTAGAATGGTGGTCGGGTCAAGCAAGTTATAACCGTAAACAAGTGCCGTCGGGAATAAATTGAGTGGTTGTTCGTTGGTCAGTAGAGTGCACGGTTCAAGAAACTTGGTTGGTCTTAAAGTGGAACGAGACCCTTTGCACTACACGGCGTTAAACCTGACTGTATAACACAGAAACGGAGGGACTGTCTATATCTTCCATATTCTGCGTATTCTAATTCCATTCCGGCAAAGAGAAAAGCGAAACCTATTAGTTTTAATGACAAACCACATCGTATGTAAAACAATCAAGGGAGATAGGCATGTTGAACTCAGTACGTGTTCACCTCGCACATTAGCACCACCCATGTACACTTGCCTTGTTTGCATAATTACCCTGTGATATTATCTACTCCATAGGGAAAACTGTTTTTAAAGCACATTTTTGCGCGGCTTTATCATACGTTTTCATGAAACGTATTAATGATGTAAATGAAAAGTAATTACATTATCTTAAAAGGAATTAATTAAGAGTTTAAAGTTGCGATATAATTTTCAAAACAACAATCAAATAGGTTTTATTTCAGAATATCTGTCACGATGTAACTAAATGTAACGAATCGTGTTGTAATTTCCCGTTGGAGTTCCATATTCAATTTTTATAGCAAATAGCACGCATGACAAATGTTTACTTTTATATAACGTGGACGTTGGCGTTATAAACTATATATAGAGACAAAAAAACAGACTCTTGTTTGCTACTAAATATTTAATATTATCGCATTATAACATAATCGCGATGTAGATTGGACTTATTAACAACCCACTGCAGTGAGTACTGTTATATAAAGTATTTAGCTGAACCCTGCTACTGTTTCACAATGGTTATTCCTAATTCTAATTGTTAAATAAAAATAAACCTCATTTCATTTATCTATCAATTGTTTATAATTTTATTGGTTACAAAATATTTATAAAACAAATAATGATGACCCCATAGCCCGGTTGGTAGTGACCCTGCCTGCCGAGCAAGGGATCCCGGGTTATTTCCCGGCCGGGGCAGACATTTATGTACAGATAAATGTTTGTTCTCGAGTCATGGGTGTTTTTGGTGTTATATTTGTGCATGTCCAAGCCACCCGCAACCGTAAATTGGGTGTGAGTGTATAAACGTTTATTAAAAAAAAAATATATTACTTTTATATTGGCAGGATATTTCTAAATACTATCTTATTTTTGTTTTTTTTTCATTTGACGAACGTACCTATCATTCAGATAAAATTTTGTAGATAAAACTGCTTTCGAAAACCTCCTCAATAAAATATAGAAACAACTCATAAATTTCGGCTTGATTTTATTTACATTTATATACAGTAGCTGGACACTACGACACTTTACAAAATTAATTCTAACATCTCTCCTCGTTATTAATAGTTTTTAGAAACAACATAGCGTGATATACGTTGAGCAATTAACGAACAGTCAAATCTTTTCATTTATTTTTCCTGAGCACACATATCGTTACCACCTCGTTATCCATTAATTTGTAAATAGCTAAATATTGACATTCATATTTTACTAACAGATATTAAATAACCTAAAAATGTTATTTAGTTTACGTGAGCTTTTAAAGGGCTCACTTAAAGTGATTTACAAGAAACATGTTGAGATTTACCATCATAATTCATAGAAAGTTTACAGAGTAATCTTGTTAGATGTTTCAAGAACATTAAGAGAAGTCCGCCCAGGTAACTAAAAGGTGCGAGCTGAGAAGCGCGTTGCGGTCGCCCGCCCGACGGCCTCCGGGGAGGTTCAAACATCAGTTAGAAGCCGACTGTTGACTATAGAGGTCGCGTTGATCAATGTCTCGTGTGCCATCGGCGGCGGTCTGCTGTTAACTTTGAAATGATCTTACACCCGTTACTAACTCTAGTGCAGGATATACTATCAAGTGACTAATGAAGTTTGACCAAATATTGTTGTATTCGCAAGTTCGTAACAATTGCAACTTCATATTTCAACGACAAGTGATTATGAGATGTGATTTTAATTAGGAACTATTCGTAAGTATTTTAGATATAAATAAATTTTGTGTTCACGATTTAACAGGTAATATAATTATGTTTCTCTATTTAAAATATAATGAATATTATTTCAACACTGGAGAGAGATATTACCAACTCCAGTAAATATTGTTTCACATATTGCGTACCTACGGCTTTTGTTACATCTCAGGGCATGAGTCTTTCCTTATAACTAAGGAATTTTATTTTTTTACAGAAATCAGTAGTGCATTGGCAGCTTCAGTTATTAAAAGTACCAACAATATACTTATAGTTGTTACATACTTCATACCATAAATGGTACATAGGAAAAAATACTTTCTATAATGAATGATGAATAACCAATCTTTAAATTAGTGAACGATTTACACATGCAATTGCGTAATGAAGAATAATAATTATTTAATTAATCAAATCAAAGTTCTGTTTATTTATTCATAAAGGTATCACGACGTCTACTTCTATCATAAAATAGAAAGTAGTTAATAATTATATGATTATTTAATATATTCTTTCGTTCCCAAATTATAGTTCCAAAATATTAACATAAATATGATGAAAAAACTGACAAATAATTTTTATTATCAAATTTTCAAATAAATTGTTTTATGAACCATTATGTGTCCTTTCAACCTGATCTACTCAAAAAGCATAAGGTGAATTAACTTTAATCTTTAAGAAATATACCAACGAACATGAACAATCCGGAATATGAAAAATGAAACAACCGTTTATAATTTGCATCTAGTATCTTTACGAGCGAAATCAATGATCTATTATTCTTTTTAACTCGTTAGTTCGCTACATAATTTAGGTAATAAATAACATAGCCGAAAACCTTGAATCCATAATTCATAGTAACCCTTATCAGATCGTAACGATCTAATTGACCAATTTACAAACCGCTGCCTTTTTTTTCGGCTTCATTAATCACATTTCGAACAATATTATGTTATTGCCCTGAAATATACGCTTACTTTAATATAAATATGTGGTGAATTTTCGATAGTATTCTAAAACATCAGTGCGATATACATATTTCACCTGGAATCGTGGACGGTTAGGAGAAATCAAATGGGGCGGTAAATTTTCACGAGGAAAATGGAATTTTAAAGTATTTCGTATATTTCTCGCACAACATTCTCGTACCAAAATATTATTTACAGCCCATTAGGTTCCCAACTCTACGATGGGTGTTATGGGATAGCCATGAGAATGTTTTCATGGATAACGTCTGTGGGCAACGTTCATGGTGATGGAATATTGCATCACAATAATTATGTTAATAACTTGAATACTGTAATATTATGGCCGGGAAAACAAAAAGTTATCATATAGGTATAACGATCTTCTGTCCAAACCAACCTGTCTTGGTCTAGGTGCTTTGCCAACCAACGGACAAAATAATAGCGACTAATACAGATTGCAGATCACTTCGCACTATTTTACCCAGCTTAACCCTGACGGTACACATACTTAATAAGGTTAAATACCTGACTGAGTATTGAGCATCTTTCTTGTGAAATGAACTGTGAAAATTTTAATACTTGAAACAAAGCGATTTTGTTTCAGTATTAGAGAGTTATTTAATAAGCGGCTTCACAGATATTGCAGGAGCAATTAATTTGTAAAGTATTTCCTTAACAAATCGGTCCTATCATAATCTCATTCAAGTCCAGTTAATATGTCTCCAATTCTTTAAATTCTAGTATTATATTGTAATGTCTATGTCTAGAATTCAAGTATAAATTATTACTTTCATTACACTTGCAAATGATCGGTCTGCATTCGTATAAGTATTCATTAGATCACCGGTTTTGCTTCACATTATATAACCGTTTTCTGCCATTTCACGTTGATGCGTTGTACTGTTTAATTTAGCTCTACAATGATTTATAGTTCTAATTCTATGAAACCGACTACTAAGTTTAAATCCATATTTCCTGAAAATATAACAAACGTAATTAGTATAATCGTAATTACGAATACTATACGTCAATTATTTTTTTATTTTTGTTTAATCACAACTCTGTGCAAAATATGGCCCATCTTCTAAGCGTCATTATACTTTTTATAATTATATATCATTACTTTTACCATTAATACTCCTCTAATAAACCATCATTCGAACGTACCTTACTAAAACTTTGATGAATTATTTGCTGTAATGAGGTCTTCTCGTTAATATTCATAATGCTATTTCTAACCAGTTTTGATTCCAATTTAATGAAGGATAAAGACCAGTTTAAGAGAAGAAAAAGTTTTATGAACTGGTTACTTAAAAAAGGTTTTGCTGAGAAATACTAAACAACGTTTTATAGTATTTTTATAGAAACGGCAACTTTAATGGTTTATTAGCACATTGCTGTTGTAAAAGAATAAAAAGAGAATTAAAATAAAATTAAATTAGAATTAAATTAAAATTAAATTAGAATTAAAAAGAGATTTAATAAAAAAAAATAGAAAAATCTATGAAATTTAGGTGAAACACACAATTGAGTTAAATATATGTAGTTGAAAAAGGTTTAAATACAATTTTTATCGACTTTCAATATGACGTGTAAACATGATGTTCCTTAAAATATTGACAGCAAACAGTTAATTGACATTTTCGACAGGTTGTCTAACTCAGACCATTTAACCTTCAGAAAAATTAATATAATATCATATGTGATACATTAATTAAAATGTCATCTTACTGTTAAGTACTGTTTTAACAGATTAAATAACTTTTAATCCGTGACATTGACACCTTACTGTCATGATTGAATGATTGATTTAATGAATGATAAAAATGTATACCTGATTAATGTGTATGATCATTGAAGATATTGTACGTAGACCTGGTCATGACACATATACTTAAAAAAAACTCTTTTACGCATTACAAATGACAACTGCAGATATTAGGTAACTTGAGTGTTTTAAGTAAATTTATAAGTAATGAGCAATATTTTAATTAATAAATAATTTTTTATTTTAATTTTTTATCATGTGAATTATTCAGGGCATTCACGTCTTTAGTATCATATATCTATATTTTACCGAATTATATGCATGGCGAAACTGCCGCTAAGGGATAAAACTTTTGACAGGCGACTTATGATAGACACAAATGACAGATTACCTTATTAATTTTTTATGGTCCACTGCAGTCTCACCGCGATCTTGGTCCATGTATTTTTTTTTTTTATTTAACAGCTTAAGACAGTTTTCATAATTACAAAGTTCTGCCAAACTGCAGCACAGTTTGTTGGCAGTTTTCTTAACATTAATTCTAAATATTGTAATTGAATACAAAATTCGGACACATTATTGCATTTATTGGGGACGACAACCTACTATATACGGCTCGAGTGGAGTAACATTGCTATTTCCGAAGTAACCGGTACACGCCGTAAGCTTTGCACCTTGGTTGTATGGATGTCAATAACAAACATTACACTCGAGGCATTCTCGAACGAGAACCTGGCACTTGATCTGAGGTTTAAAGCCTTTGGCATTGTTTGGTGTTATTGTATAACCGATATAGTACGAGTATAAGACAGTGGAATGATTATAGATTTTTTAACTTTTCTAAATGAATAAATCCGATCATTTCCGAACCAGACGTGTATCGTTTCTACATACAGTTTCGTAATGTAAATAATATCAAGAAGTAATTTTAATTTGTTGTGAAAATTAAAAGCCTAAATTATTATTTTTTACTTTATGACCAAATAAACTTATTGTATGTTAACATATTAACAACATACAATAAAAATACGAAAGTCCATACAGTTTTCACTAAAAAGCAGTAGGTACATACATACAGCATATGAAGTAAATTTGGAGCATTAATTCTTACATATATGTAAAAATAGTAATGCTTATAGTTGCTTATACTCCTGGGTAGTTTCAATCTTCTTATATTTGTATATAAATAATACTTTAAATTTTTGGATTATAAAAAACAAACATATTTCTACCATTTATAATTGGTCCTTTTAATTTAGAACATTAAATGAACTTGATAAATTAAAGTTAACCTCCCAAACCAGAATTCATTTATTTACGATCGATTGGTAAACGGGTCACCAAACTACATAAAGCATACTCACTTTATGATATAGATAGGTAGTGGATAGGTGTCAAGTTTCGCGTTTAATTGATTATAACGATATAGGCCTAGGAAACGAAAGAAGCTGTGTGTGGGTGATAGGTGGAGAAATGGAGTGGGAGCTATGTGTGCAATTCGTCATTTGTTTTTCATACATTCTGGGTCATAAATAACCTGCGAGTGCTGCTTGAGAACAGTGTGGAGAATAAATGTTTGGTATACTGTTAGTAATTTCCAATGCTTAAAATTTAAAGGAAGGAAAACATGCTGCTACTTTTAGGATTAACACTCTACATCGATCAGATATGACTTTGCGGCACCACTCTATCACACTATACTATAGTCCATTGGGGATTCGCATATGGCATGGTAAACCATAGTTAAAAATCGGCGGTCGGTCACGTGGCGCAAACTCCTGAAAAAATGGTTAAGTTTACGCAATCTTGAAATTAATGTGTCCATATGAAGTTTAAAACTTAAAGTCTGGTCAATAATCAAGTGGTTGACTTTATCAGGGCCTAGTTGTGCATATTCATAAACCTCATCCCAGTTAGTTCTACTAAAAATAAAAGCAGTATTGTCAGCAAAGGTCAGGACTCTCCCGTTACAGACTTGCAAGTAGCACAAATAATTTATACAAACTAAAGAATAGGGCCAACGACACTGCCCTATGGAATTAGTGGTAAGCTCCGCACTTAGCGGATTGTTGATGTTTACACGCTGCTTTCTTGCTGTTACATAATCCTTGAAAAGTTTTAAGGGTATTCCCCTCACTCCAACGACCTCCAGCTTCTTTAAAAGTAATGGGATGGAGACTGAATCAAATACTTTCGTTACATCTAGGAATATTGCAAGGCATTTTCACCTTTTTTTGAGTCTGGTAGATAATGAGTTGACAAGTTCCTGAACCGCATCACTCATGGACTCGTTTACCTTACCGGAACTCGTATTGGGAAAGTGAAAGAGATTCATGGCCTCTAGGAAATGTATGAGGCAACGATTTATGATTCGCTGTAATATTTTTGATAAAGCTAGTACAATTGGGATTGGTCAGTAGTTTGTATACAATCTTTTCCCCCTCCCTAATGGATAGGTTTTATGATCGCAGTTTTAAAGGCCGAGGAAAATACCCCTGTGGACATGGCAAGATTGCAGACATGTGCAATGGAAAAAAGTGTATGTATCTTTTTATTATTTTCGATGAGATAAGATCACGCCCTATTGCACAATTTTCTTTAAGATGGTTAATAATGTGTAGGATTTCATTTTCATTCGTTGGTAATAACAAAAAAGAATCTATTGATATTTTTATGAATTTTTTACTATGCTGGTAGAAGTTCTAATGCGGTATTGATTATCCTAGCTTTATATCTACACCTGCAAATAATCTATTTACATTATTCAAATTCAATAATTTAATCATCTAGGTATTCTGTAAATACACTTATGCACGTCATTTTTTGCTTCTACTACCGTTTCGAAAAGGTGCTTTAACATTGAGCAGAAGAAACGCCGAAAGTAACTCCTCAGCACATCTTTTAAACAACACATGGTAATTACAAAAGTTTAGACCTCTGCGGTACTGATTTCAACATTATTATTTCCAGGCATCCTTGTCATTAATATATTCATCTACACTATAGTGTCCTTTGTCTATAAGCCGTATTTTAATGCGTCGCTTAAAAGTTACAATGGGCAACTCAAATATCAACTTAGGAACCTAATTGTAAAAACAAACTCCAAGCCCCATAAAAGAATGCTGAACCTTTTGAACACGATATGAAGACGTAACCAAATTATGTCTATTTCTTGTTTCATGATTGTATGTATCACTTTTCTACTTGTACGTATTTATTTTTATTTTTTTAATAAATACTAAATTACTATAAATATTTTGACTGGCTACGGTGAGTACTCCTACTTTTTTTAATTTTTCTCTTAATGACTCACGGGACTTTAATCTGTATATATTGTAGCTCTGATTGCGCTTGTCTGTAACACAAATATTGAATCAAAGTCCGCTGATTTACCCCACATAATGATACCGTAAGACATAAGACTATGAAAATAGGCAAAGTAAACAAGTCCAGCTGTTTCTACATCGGTAATCAGTCTTATCTTTCTAATAACGTAAACAAAGCTAGGTACTAAGTTTACCTACGAGAACCGATACATGGGGGCCCCACTGAAGCTTACTATCTGAGATGATACCTAAAAAAACTGTGGATTGTTCCATAATCAATGTTTCATTATTTAATTTAAGGATTTTGCCTACCTTCTGCACGTTTGGTAGCGCAAACTCTATACCCTTAGTTTTTTAGCATTTAAAACTAAATTGTTTATTGTAAACCACTGCGATACATGGGACAAAGCACTGTTTACATCGTCAAAATTATTTTTTATTTCTTTTAGTCTTAAATATTACAGATGTCGCATAAGCAAAGAGTACAATGTCCGCAAATTTGCTAATAAAATACGGCAAATCGTTAATATAAACCAGAAAACGGATCCATGATCCCGATGATTTGGTATTTTTTACACTAACACATTGAATTCTAACCTTCAAACAGGACGCAATCAAATTGAGAGTACTGTACTTGACGTCGTAGTGACTAAGCTTAGGAAGTAATGATTCGTGCTCAACACAATCAAATGCTTTAGACAGGTAGCAAAAATCACCTATTGCATTCTGTGATGCCTCCCAGTCCTCAAATATATGTTTGAGAAGCCTAGCACCTGCATCAATTGAACTAAGACCTTTACTGAAGCCCTATTGATCATGGTGAAGTAAGTCATTTCTGTTAAAATGTTCAAGCATTTGATTTAGTAAAATCTTTTCAAAGACTTTACTTAATATTGGTAGTGTTGGTATTCAAACTGTTCTCCTGTTGGCCAGGCAGTTGCTGACAAGTAGAGAGATCCGATATAATATTCAGATGGCTAATACTTAATTTACTTAATAACACGCCATAACCTTTTTCTATAATTCTTGCGCTTTCAATTTCCTATTTCTCGTACATTACTTTACATTTTTAGTAAACAGTCACAAAACTTGCGATATCGTTTATGAATTCAATTTAAATCGTCGTCCTCAGGGTTCTTTTTTTATAAACAACAATTTTTTATAAAGTTTATCGCGATGCGTCATACAACTTAGTAATCCTACTGTAATCCACGGTTTCTTATGCGTTTTCTATTGGAGGTCTTTATCGAAGCGGTGCTTATTTTTACATCTGAAGATATGAAACAAATTAATAGGTCTGTTGCTGACATAGCAATTTGGCATTGTAATATGAGTTAAAAATTTTATATCATAATCATAAAATCTAAATTACAATGTTCACACACATACAAGTACGAAAGTTACGTAAGAGTATTCCGGTTTAGGTCTGCTTACAGGAATTTTACTTTTAAGTACAAAATATTTTAATGATGTTAATGAATTTATATTTGTGTATATGAGTTAAATGAATTAATTAAGGTATAGATAAACAGCAAATGTAATTACAAATATTATTATGTAAACGTGATATTCAAATATGTACATATTTTAAATAGACATATTTAATACGAGTATCTACAAGAGTATATGAATAAAAAAATTAAGTTCTAGTATAAGTGGCAACGAATTTATGAATGACGCCCCTATGGGTTATACGGCATAGATTAATTAGAGAGAAAAAAGCTATTGGAAACGACACATTATTATATCTAAACTATTAAATTAATTATTCTCGTCCTTTTCTCTCAAAATTTCCGAACGCACGTACGTTGATATTCTGTGGTGACGTTTATGGAACGTGTACCCGGATCGGTTAGTGTATCCGCTTCTACCGCCAACTCGCTCGAAGGACGTCGCTCGCGTTGCAATCGCCGCTGTAATTCTCGCTGTTTTCTAATGTGTTTTGAAATCCAAATCGTTCGTTTCTCATCCCACGCCCGCGACCGCATTCGTGGACAAACTTGTTGAAATTAGAGAAGTGTGCCACGAAAACCGAAGACGCCCACGCCGTAGCGGATACATATTGCGGTTCATTAGGCAAACAGGTATGTACGTTAATATTCGTTCTCCAACCCTATCCCGCTGGAACAGACCTTCTTCCGCCTGGTCCTTCGCGCTATTCGCTGTAGGCACCCCCGGTGGAGGACCAGGGCTGTTAAGTTTCGCTTAAGCCTATTATTATTGTTGATCAGTAGTTACAAAAATATTATCAAAAAAATTTAAACATTTTAGTACTTTAATCTCAAAGTACTTTTAGTCTTTAGACTTTAATCTCAAGTCTCAGTTGTACTGTTGTTACCTTTAACGAAGCCGTATTGTTCACGGTGATAATACGGTTTTACTAAAACTTTACAAAGACTGGCGACTTCGTAGCCCAGTTGGTAATGACCTTGCCTTCCGTGCGAAAGAGCAAAGGTTCGATTCATGGTCGGGGCAGCCATTTATGTGAAAAGTAAATGTTTTTCTCAAGTCATGGGTGTTGTAATGCAACGCAGGGTATCCTTATGTGCGGGTATCAATTTATAAGCGTTAAAAAAAAGAAAATATAATATCGTCTACTTAATTAGTTTACTTAAATATTTTAACTATTTTTTGTACACCATAATAATATGATACAAACTGCAGGGGTTTCTTTCAGGCTGTATATATGATATTGCAAATATGTTATAATTAATGACTTTCGTCACGCCCATCTTTGTGTTTATATTTCAGCCATTTTGCGCGAACACTGTTTGTATTACCGTTTACACAATGAAGTAGTAACATTGCGATTAAAGAATGATTAATGGTTAAACTTCATATATGTAACTGACGTAAGAAAATTTTCAGTGCATTTAAGTATGAGGGATTTGATGGATAGGTCTTCAAACAAAATATAGAAGTTTGTAACTTAACCTTTCAATTAAAATCAACGTGTGATTAAATAGTATTAGTTTTAAATAGTATTTCTTCCTTCGAAGTTTTTACTATGGTCTGATCTTAGAAAAATTAAATAATGAAAATTTAAAATTATAATAAACAAATTTTTGTTTAAGTGGTGTATTGTAAATTTTTTGAGGTATGATATTTTCATACGCTCTGTAACCAAGTTACGAGTATTTTAATTTTCAAAGTGTTACTATGATAAAGGAAATTGTTGTGGCTGCCGAATGAATCACATTGTTCATCTTAAACACGAAACCCTTCACTGTAGTGCTCCGAACAAGTACTTGACCTATTTTTATTTATTACTAGCAGCCCGCTCCGACTTGGTTGCGATTGAACAGTTGTCTAAGTGAAGATTGAAAAATCAGGACCTAAATTCACATAAATCGAGACAAAGTTAATGAATATTATCATGACTTTACCTATATATACTATATATAGCCTATGTCGATGTGGATTAACGTACCTTTTAAATATCTATTTTTTCCAAATACATGCCGTGGTTCTGGAGATTATCCTTCATATTACTACAAACTCATAAAATGTGCACTGTCTCATTATAATATTTCCTCTTCTTTGTCAAAATACTCTTGACAGAATGGTTGTAGTCAACATGTGACATTTTTGAGGTTCGATGTAACCTGCCTCACGATACCTTGCTATTCCATGCTATATTCTACTGCATTCATGTAGAGGACTAACAACTGCAGATTTAAATTGATCAGTCAATCATATAGCTGATCTCCCTCGTGCCCTCGTGCCCTGTATATTTTCTTGCACTACAGGACGTTGTATGGAGTCAATGTCCCGCCGCGAAACGTGTCCAAAGAACTTAAGAGTGCAACTCTGCACTAGACTTCCGTTTCCGTCCACTTCAGTTTATGGATATCTGAGTATACGTCCATAGCACCACATTTCTAGAGCATCTATCTTCTTCTTTTCGATCTCTAATATAATCCACGTCTCTGCAGTGTGTACAGAAATATGGGTAATATAAATGTGTGAACGGTTCGAGTTTTTGTGGCTTTAGTTATGTTTTTATTGTCCCATATTATCTTCATCTTGTTCATTGCAGATCTAGCTAATGCCATTCGTCACTTGACTTCATCTTTTCATCTATGCTTGAGATAAAAATTCCAAAAAATATGTAGGATTGAATGACCTCACAATTCCCAATACTAGTGACTTTTGGCGAATTAGTTTAATCTAAACTCTGTGCAAATGCTCATCCTTTTAAGGAAAAGCAGTTTCATATGGCAAACACTAGTTGCAAACAGGGTAATGTTACTTGCGTAGTGTAAATTTGAGATCTTGTAACCACCTATATTGACGCCGTCCTTCAAAGAAGTTTTTTAAAGTTATTCGCGTAATCAGTTCGGTGTAAATGTCGAATAAGAGAGGTGATATACTTGTAATGCACTGGGATGAAAATTGCTTGACAAGATGTCATCACCGCGCCCCAATAATTTTCCATTTTTATACAGACGCTTGGGAAAATGTAGGTATAAGGTGTTTTGATGTGTCCACGTCCCATAAATTTTTGGTAATTTTATTGAATCAAAATCTTTCGAAAAGTCTACAATATAGACTTTAGTCTATATATCTCGGCTTATTGAACTCTCGAGCTTATTCAACAAATTCTCTGAATTATGAGGATCTGTTCACAGGTGTCTTTCCCTTTTACAAAACAACCTGTTTCTGGTGGAATCTCTTTAGACAAAAAGGAGTTAAGACGCTCATAAAGAATGCGTAGTAATATTTTACTAGCATGGGATGTAAGGGCCATTAGGCGATAGTTACTACATTTATTTCTGGAACCTCTTGTGTATGGGATTAAAAACTTTATGTACCCAGTCTGCTGCTCATGTTCCCGAATATCATATTTTATTACAAACTAACAAACCGCCTTCATTTCGCTTGAAAAAAACTACGCCTTACGCTTAGAAATAACACTTACATAGTTTTAGGAGTGGGTTCTATGAATTAGAAATACATATATTAATCTATAACTTTTTTATTTATAGACGGCTTGAAACGAAACGAATTTTAAATATTAAGTGACGCTTACTGCGATATATAAGTGAAAAACATAACGAAGTCGGCTAAATCGGTTTCTGACATTAGTACGAACAAACGCACAGACAAACACACAGAAATTCTTACAACTATGGTTTTGGGTATATTGCGTTAATAAAGAGCCATAATAGTTGTTTTTCTCATATACCCTTTATGTACAGAATGCGATTAGTTAGAATTTTATTATACGTATAGATTATATGGAAAATGTTGACACCAATTCCGCCTGAGGCTCTAATTGCTAAATCGGATTTGCATCTGCTCCCGTGGGCTTTCCCATTCTTAAGATGGATGATGGCATAAGATAATTAAATGGCTTTCATATACTATTTATAGTAACCATTCTTAAATAAAGGTCTGAGTTATATCGCTACTGCAGAGCAGCTGTAACACAACTGTAAGCATCATTCGCCCGAATACCTTTTAAACAAACCTGTTTGAAGCCACGAAAAATTAATAAGTGTGCTTCTGTATTACAAAAAGAATCCTTGTCTGAAACTTATTACCGTTAAAGTTACGTTGATATAATTTTATTCACTCAGACGTACATTTTCCTTTTCTTTCACTTTCATCTCATAATTTCTGTCTTCGTTTTTTATCCTCTTTCGAACAAACACGACTCTCGTCACCTAATATTTCAATTACCTACCTACTTACTCCCTGAATAAAAACTTAGGAAGTGTTTGTTTGACGTAATAAAAACATTTATTAGAATCCATACTGATTTTACAATTAAGTCCTAAGCCTTGTCGGACGCTTTTGGACGAGATGCGAACTTCTAATACGGGTTAACCGTTGACCTCTCCACCACACTGTTCGGAAATAACACTTTGTAGAAGACATCCTCAGTGACGAAGTTAAGAAGTGAAAGAAAGAAGAAAGTGAGAAGTTAAGCTGCTATTGGTTTACAACTCATATCAAATTACAAGTCTACCCTTTAAGAGTTATTGAAGTCAGGTTGCAACCTAAACTGACCGCTCAAGGATTTCCACATCACTAAAAACCCAAACGCAATTTCCCGATTGAAAACATCCTGTAGCTCTTTCAGCTCCTTTAATCTGCAAGAATATAAAACATTCAAGATGCCAAATCGGAATTCAGGAACGTTTAATATTTAACGAAGGTTTTCTTTGTAGAAATGGGTCGCACACAAACCCAACGAAGACAAAGAATGTTTACAACCTCTATTTATTTGGCTCCCAAACATTGAGAATTTAAAACTTGTGAACCGGAAAGGATAAATAAAGACGCCACAAAGTCTGGCTTTTAAAAAAATAAGGAAAGAGTAGAACATAACAAAGAGATACAAATATTTAATACCTTCGATTTTTAATTTTGTATATTGAAGTAATTATCGTTTCAATTTTACTTGCGTAACTTGTGAACGGTTTGACCGATTGAGGAAGGAATGTTATTTTTGAAACAACGTATTATACATAATTACTATAGGATTTAATACATGGAGTACATTTCGTGTGCTCCTAACTACCTACACACTTCAGGGCCAATGTCTAGCCCCGCATTTGAGGAGGTTTGGACCTCACCACCATGCTTCAGTATCAAACTAACAATCTAGTTTCAAATCCATGTGTTAGAAGGTCTAATGTCTTCCGAAGGTCTCCAATACAGTTAACAACTACTTTCTAACTATGAGCAACGGCATGACGTGTTCTCCGGAGCAGGCATACGCTCAATTTTGTCATTGATAATCGAACTCCCGCTGCACTTGTAATTGTTTAACTCAATCGATCACTTAAATACTACTTACTTAAAACATAAGCCTTCGGGCGACAAACGTTTCATATCATATATAAATAAAACGTATAAATTGGATTAAAATTATGTTGCACATGTTTATCTTTTTAAGTAAATGCTTAAATCGGACCGAGCTCACTTAACTTTTTTATAAAACAACTTTGTTGCAGATTCCATTTTCCGGACTTGGCAATAGTCCAATCTTTATTTTAGGAAATACAATAAAGCACTTAGTAATTCAAAGACGTACTACCTGCATATATGCATGTACATTTTTACATAAAATAAGTTAATGCTTGACAAAAATCCCACCTGATGGTAAGTGGTGATGAAGTCTAAGGTGTTGAACGCACTAACTTATAATAATAGCCTATTCACTCTCCTCTTGAAGACTCCCACATCGTAAGTAGCCGGGAACACCGACGCGGGCAAGTTATTCCAGTCCTTTACAGTGCGTATAAAGAATGAAGACGCAAACCGCGCTATCCGTGCAGGTAGTACGTTCACTACATGAGGGTGGATACCCGCCATACGTCGAATTGTCCGATAGAGGAACAACGATGGGGGAATTAATTCGAACAATTCCTACCTACCCCATAGAAGACCGAGAGGCTAGCAACCATGCACCTGTACCCAAGGCTTTGCAGATTGGCTTTAACCAGATCTGGATCTCCAATGAGCCTCTTTGCACGCCTCTCCATCGAGTCCAACGCAGATAGATGATATTTTCAGCACCAGCCCAAATGTGACAACAGTACTCCACGGACGGCCGAACCTGAGCTTTATACAGGGTTAAAAACTGATCCGACGTGAAGTATTGCCTCATTTCCGCAAGGACCCCGTTTAGACTCGTTGAACCGACCAAAGTTGAGGTTCAACTCCCAACATTTGAAGACGATCAATGCATTCTAAGGATACATTCTGAAAAGTAGGAGCCAAGGTGAACCGGCTCCTCTTGGCGCTGAATAGACACATCTGTGTTTTTGTGACGTTGAATCTCACAAGTTTGGCATCGCCCCATTCGGACACTGCCCGAAGTATGAGACTCATGCGTTCCACCAAGGCCGCTCTTTCTGACTGTATTTCGTCTCTACTGGCCCGAGGTTTCGGAAGGTATCTTGCCACTACTGTGCTGTCATCATTGAGCAGATCATTGATGTGCAACAGGAATAAAATAGCGGACAAAACGGAGCCCTGAGGACCTCCGGCGTTGGTAGCCATCGATTATGACGAACAAGCATCAACGAAAATTCGGAGAAACCTTTCGCTCAGAAAGTCCTTTATCTAAACAATAATGTCATACGATGGAAGCTTGCTTAACAGGCTAGCGTGCCAGACCTTGTCGAAGGCCTTCAAGACATCGAGGGAGTCGGCGAGCACATCATCATCATCTAATGATCTGAGATAATCTCAGCCGGACAACGCCCACTGCTGGGCATAAGCTTCCCCTAAGGATCTCCACGAAGATCGGTCCTGCGCTTCCCTCAGCCAACCCGGTACCCGGCGAGCACCTCCCTATTGTTTTTCCAGGGCCTCGCCCCACAAGTGAGTGGCATACGCTAGAAAGTCCCCAGTCGATCGGTTTCGGCGAAATCCATACTGCCTGTCGCTGAGGAGATCGTTTTGTCCTAGGTACGCCATGAGACGCGAATTCAATATATGTTCCATAATTTTACAGAATATAAAGATAATTGAAATCGGTCGATAGTTATTGGGGTCGGCATGACTACCTTTTTTGGGTACGGGTTGTACGTTTGCAAGCTTCCAGGATTTGGGCACCATCTCAATCTTAAAAGACAAACGGAACAAACGTGTCAATACAAGACACAACTCGGGTGCACATGCCTTTATTACAATCTCTGGAATTCCATCAGGACTATTGGCTTTTTTCACGTCTAGACACCGCAAGGTTTTGAGAACCTCCTTGTTCGTTATGCGGATCTCGGGCATGGAGATACGCAGTGAGGTACATCTGGTGGAATATTATTGCAAGCATCTAGTCGGGAGTTTTTGAGCAAACAGAGACGCGAAAAAGTCCGCCTTCTCTTTAGCCGTATGACCCAGAGTACCATCTGGTTTTAGAGACCAAAAACCTCTACTGCTAGATGGTTGGTCAAAAAGTTTAGCGCCGATATATTGGATGTGGTTGAGATTCATCTTCTGTAATGCGTTTTTGTAGGACTTGGTGGCGAGGTTAAAGGCTTTCTTCTTCGAACTGACATCCGAAGCTTTGCATTCTCGAGCATCAATCCATGATAAATACGCCGAATGTTTGTACTTCTCAGCCTCAGCACATTCGGCGTTAAACCAAGGGCGAGCTTTGCCCCTGACCGGGACATCAGAAAAAGGGATGAAGTAATCCATCGCTTGACGTACCACATCGGTTATAGCATCTGCGCAGCTCGACGGATCTTCAGAAGAAAAACCGACCTCACGCCAAGGATAAGATGCACAGAAATGTTGCATTTCATTACAATTTGCTGACCTGTAATGCCATATTCGCCGGACACCTTGGGGATCGACTTCAGGAGGGAAGTATGACGACACAGATTTCACCAGACAGTGATCAGAGGTAGCTAATAGAGACGAGACCTCTACGTCATATCTGTGGATCGAGCGTCAGAAAAAGTCCAGGAAATTGACTGTGTGACCGTTGACATCAGGCACCCTAGTCGCTTTCTTTACCGATTGGGAGAGATTGGGAGGATTAGTAGACACTGGAACACAGGATCTTGTCGATTCCTGTATCTATCAAAACCCAAACTATAGAGAAGGTGGGGTCTTTAAGGTGACGGAGACGCTGACAGCAGATGTCATTACGGGCATACACGCAAATTCCGTCACGAAGTTGGAAATTGTGCTCGATTGTGTAACCTGGATATTCTAGGTACGTCACGCTGCATAGACATCCAATCTGAGTCTCCGTCAGGAAGAGCAAGTGCGGCTGCGCAGTCTCCAGATGGTGGTGGACTAGAGAGGTTAGAATGCAAACCACGTATATTTGTGAAGTGCACCTTAAGGGAAGGGAAGTGCAGCCGCTGTGAAAAAGAATTATTAATCCTCTTGCTTTTAATTATTTGTTAAATTGGACGGAGTAAATAGGATGGGTAATGGCAGTTGAACGAGGCGTTGCGTCGGTGGCCCTGCGATAGAGTCAGTGTCGCCGCGTCATTGGGGCCTTAGCTTGGAGAATACGGGGACGCTCGAACCCTCCGGAGATCGCCATCAGGTCCTCTCTTCCGATCGCCAACCGACATGATGGCGCCACCCCGGGATTTTTCGCAAATGGTGGGGCAGCCTTTCGTGGTGGGCTGTCCCTTGAGCCCCCTATAGACTATGGTCGGCCAGCGATGCACCGTGCTTCGGATCCGGCTACCCTCCAAAGCTAAGCTTCCGGCGCAACAAACAAACCAACTAATCACGACCGGTCTCACTAACGCAACTGTTCAGGCCCATTCCCCATTCGGCTTCAACAGACATCATGCTGAAACACGACGAATCACTTAGCGGCACGGTGTTATCTGATGGGTTGTAAACAAAACCGGCAGCCGATGTTATGGCCTACCACCGGAAGCCCCTTTTAGTCGTCTCTTACGATAGGCAGAGGGATACCGTAGCTCGTATTCTGGTCCCGAGGGGTAAAGTAGTTTAATTACTTTGAATTCAAATACGTATGCCAGATATTGATAATATTTGTGTACTCTCGAAGAGCTTCATTAGGAAGTATATCTAAACAGATTTCTTTTCCTTCAACTTTATAAGACTTTTATTAGAATTCCCTCGTCCATAATCAGGTCGTTAAAAGGGTTCGTAAGAAAAATTGAAAGTGTTCAATCAGGTATAATTAGATTTTTCAAATTAACACATTTAGAGAAACAAGAAAATTGGTATCTTTAATTTAGATTAAATTTAATTCCTTAACAAACGCAGAGTAAAGAAACTTGCCTTAAAACATTTTGAGAAATTCTTCATAAATGAAGAATTTATTATTTATTTATTTATTCTTCATTCTTCTTCATTAATTGGGGCTCACTTGTTAACACTATAAATTTCGCTGATGATACAGCGGAAAAGTATTTGCAACATTTAGACATCTAAAGGAGTCTGGTCCCGATGGCCTAGCTCCTGTTTCTTTAAAATGTGTAAGAAAAATCTGGCAGCCTAAAGTCTGGAAAAATCCTACATTTTCCCCATATTTAAAAGTGGAGATAAGCATGACATTATACATAACTATAGGCCAATTTCCAAAATAAAATATATTCGCCAAATTGTTCGAAAAGATTATTTATGACTATATGTTTCCATTTATAGGACCGTAAATTATTTTTGAACAGCATGGATTTGTATCTTAAAAATCTACTGAAAGTAATATGTACAAGTTCGTACACCATTCTACTTCAGCAATAAACACTGGTTTTCAACTTTTTTTTATGTTACCTAATAGCGCACAAACAAGCAGGCGAGCCACCTGATTGTAAGTGGTCACCGTCGCCCATGGGCATCAGCAAGACCAAAACTATCACTGATGCGTTGTCGGTCAGGAAATGAGAAGAAGGTAAGAAAGATAGAACTGTCTCTCAAGCCCCCAGCCGGAACACGACGAGACGTTTGGCATCTGACTCAAGCAGGAGGGTAGTAGCTAGCCAGGTAGGCTTCACGGAAAGTTAATAATACCAGTAATAATATGAATGACTTTAATAATACTGAAAATATAATCTTTACGCGAAGCCCTACCACCAAGCAGGCTAGAATTTGAGGCCTCTTACGACACCCTGTTTTGCCTGCATGGGATTGGGGGAGTATTCTAGGGCGCCCCAATACGGACAAACTGGACGCAATATATGTATAGAGACTATTCGAAAGCTTTTGACAAAGTCAGGCATTTGGTCTTAGTGCATAAACTACAACCTATTGGAATCCATGGAGACCTATTACGTTGGATAACTTAATATTTACGCGAGCGCATCCAAGCCGTTACCATCAAAGGCTTCTGCTCCTTATTCGTCTCAGTTACCTCTGGATCGCCAAAAGGATCCCATCTGGCCCCTCTTTTCTTTAATTTATTTATTAACAGCATCATTTGTATATTCAATAATTCAAATATATTATTGTCTGCGAAAGGCATGAAAATATTTAGAAAGTTAAAACTGCTTCTGACTGTATGGATCTGCAAAATGACCTAAATAATTTCATCACTTATTGCATATTTAATAATAACCTGCATCTAAATACAAAAAAAAATGTCACCTCATATCATTTTCCAGAAATCCAAATCATATTAAATATAATTACCAATTCGAAAATACCATCACTACCTGAGTCCCGGAAGTAAAAGACTGTATTAAAAATATCCGTGGAAACTTAATAATAAATTAAGTACGTAATATAAGTCAAAAACATTAATGAAATTTGATTAATAATACTTTTGTAAGCAGAAACTCGTTTAAACAAAATTATGTATAAGAGGCAGCTAATTTTGTAGGTAAACGAACTTCAATGAAACCAGGGAATGTATTAAAAATTCTGTGAAAAATATTGCTAATCCAATGTTTTAATTACACGATCCTACTTAAAATGTTTTTCTGTAATATGAACGAGATCCCATTTTTAGGAATTTACAAATCTGAATAGTAGTTTGTAATGTAAATAAGAATTGAATTACATTTTTACTGTTTTCAGAATTTGTAAAGAATAAACCAACGATTTTAAAAATAAACAAATAATAATAATAACAATAAAATAATATAATAAAAGAAATAATAAAATAAATAATAAACCAACGTCCCAATTGTGAAACAGTTTTTATATGGCCACGAAGGGCTTTTACTTGAGTCAAGAGCCATTGTAAAATTAGTATGATGCATTATCAACATAACTTACTTTTATATATATGTACATATGATTAAATTATTTTATGTAACCACCTAAAACGAACCATATTGGTAAAAGCTGAAATTATTTACTTTTTTACTTCCTTTGTTTACTTCCCATTGCAACCCCATAGAGGTAGATGTTAAAAACCTTAGTGATGAAAATTGTATGATTAGACGTTTAGTAATATAATATAAGCACTAGGACGGAACTTAATAATTGGTTAGTAAATTTTAAAAGCTATTTAACAAAAAAAAATCGGAATCATCAATCAAAAACCCGAATCGTATATTGGTACAAGAATCTATAGTTTTAAATTTCTATATAATAATTTGTGTAGGTACATATACTTTAAATCAAATAAATTTTCCCATGTTAAGCATGTGCCGTAAGCATTGAAGTAAGTACTTCTACAGTTAAATAATGCGACATTTCCATACACAATTAAATAAACTTATTTCAACTTTCACTCCAATATTTTTTTTATATTGTATTTGACATAATTTATGAAGAGCTTTTAATTAATTGTATGTAATATGATGTTTCGTATTAATATGCTGAACCTTTTCCATCCTTTAAAATACACATTTAGCTCCTAAATCCTACACCCCGGCTTTATCGGATTAAGCGAGATGGTTCGACGAAAAGAGATATCGTTCATGAACCAATACAGGCAATCTTTAATGGTGCCTCGTACCAAAAATAGTCTTATAAAATATAAGCTATTACCCCCAGTCTAGCATACGTGAATATGCTTTTTAAATACATCATTTAGAAATAAACTTTCTAAAATGTCACCTCATCCTCTAGGGATAAATATTGAAACACGGTGAAAAACGTATCTCGTTCAATCAAACCAATCCCAATCAGCAAAGGTTTCACAAACTCGATACAAACTTTTACCTCCAATTTTAATCCCTAGTTAATAATATCAGACTTGACTTTGTGGAAATTATAATTAAATTATTAATTTACGGCTAACACTCGCAGAGTCTAGTCTCTCTCGTCTCTAATAACACTCCATTTCGGGGACGAAACCCGTATTGGTGATGGTATGTATGCATGTTTGTATATGGAAGGTAGGGATGTGCCACTAGTGTTGAAAGGGAGTCAAGTCTTCCAAGGCTTATAAAAAGACTCGCCTCCTTTTTGTAGGACTAAACTCAAAATGAAGGCTGAAAATCCAAGTTTTTTTTAATAAGATTCAGTTGTCATATTAAAAGACTAAACGACTAGAGTTGATTATAAAAAATGTTCGCGCCTGAGTCATAACACACGACGCAAGCTCAAAAGTCAAAATGAAATCATTTCAGTCTTTTTAGTTATAAATGAGCAGTATAAAGTATACGTATAAATCATGTTTGTATTCACAGTTATAATGATGTTCATTTTCAATATCTATGAGTTTCAATATCTAGTGATCCCACGCAGACACCTCACAGATGCTGAGGCAAAAGGGACGAATCTTTTTAGTCGTATAAAGCATCTAAATAACGACAAATAAATCTTTAGTCTTATGACTCAATACTCCAGACTCAAGACTAGTCTAGTTGTGAGGCTCTAAAAAGGGATGGAGTCTTTTCAAAACACCTTAAAGAAGTCAGTCTCTTTCATCATTGGTTGCTACGCCTGTCTATAGGTAGATACTATATGCCATCATACGAATACATTGCGTGGTAATTTATCCTTACCCGTAGGAGATGAATTTCTTTATTACTAAATCAGTCAATAAAGTCGAAAAGATTTATATATTAAGACTAGCTATCTGCTGACATTATTTGGAGAAAAAATAATCCTTAAGCATACTAATAGCATGCAACCGCGTTGCATCAATCTGCATTTAAACGACAGTGCAATGTTAGAGTATTAGCTTATCGTCCATTATGATATTTCAAAACAGAATACCTTTAAGGTCGTAAGATTCTCTCATCAGTATAAAGAATATTATAAAATATGGGAAACATTGTCGATTGATCCATTATATATATCCACAATTGTATATCCACAAACCAAAAACTCCATAATTTCAACATTTTATCCTTTTAGAGATTAAATTGAAGTGTTCTCATTTCCATTAATTAGAAATATATTTTTCATATTAATCATTTCAATATCCATAAAAATTGAGTAGATAAACAGAAGTTACAGGTATTAAAAAACTTACACTTAAATATACCACAGGAATAGTTCAAATTCCCAGGTCAAATGATATCCTTGATGTTAATCCATAATTAAATTATGCCAAATCCATAATTAAATTATGCCAAATCCATAATTAAATTATGCCAAATCCATAATTAAATTATGCCAAACCCATAATTAAATTATGCCAAATCCATAATTAAATTATGCCAAATCCATAATTAAATTATGCCAAATCCATAATTAAATTATGCCAAATCCATAATTAAATTATGCCAAATCCATAATTAAATTATGCCTTGTCCCCGGCCTAGTTGAAGGTGGTCACATTTGTGAGACCCCATCCATGTGACTTCACACACTTTGCAATTTCATACCTAGAAATGTTTTAATAAAAGCAGTAATTTTAAATTTGTTTTTATTTCCATTTCAAATATTTTTACGTTACGTTACAAAGCTTACGACTCCTTCCACCACTTGTCACACAATGTCACATTTTATTAACCCACGCCCCTCCCCTTATGACGTAATTAATGCATAGCCCATAACGGAGGCTTCGGTATTTTAATAATCTTCATAAAATAATTCGGGTACTGATTCCAGAATGTGCCAGTCTGTCGACGTTGCTAAAGCTGCATTAGACGTACCACGGAGATTCATCTCCTATCTTTGAACACAATATCATGAAACATAATTTACATAATAATGGCTACTTTAAAGTATAAAATAATATGCTGTTTATACTGTGTGTAACTATGTACTCTTTAGCTACTCGTTACTTCTAAATAGAAGCAGTGGCTATTTCAACAAACTTCCAAAGTTACGTCTAAGTTGCTCCTTTGATGAATTACCTGGCTCCTGATTTGCAGATCCTGTGATTACAGTCCTGAATGTATTTCCGTGTAAGTCCTAATTGAACTGCGCATCCTTGACATTGTTAATGTATTCACTAACAATTAGCCGATTATGGAATAGGATTCTTACTCCACTGATGTACATGGCTGTTTGAAAAGAAAACGCTTCATTGTTTTATATGTTGCCCAACGTTCAATCGTAGCCAAAAATGCAGAATATCGGAGTACAAATGGTTGGATCAGTCACGTCAGTATACAAGAAACATTATGTAGACAGAAAAAAGTAAGGCGTATACCATCTTGAACACTCTATAAGTAGTACATAGTAGTTTATAGTGCTGCGTGTTAGGGGCCTCCAAAGAAGAAAGAGAATTGAGATGTTGTTGAAAGCGGTATTATGTCATGGTCCACTAGGATGAAGACATTGGAAAAAATTAATAAAAAATGAGAATAGTGACCGATTTATTCTCCCTGCCGTCAAAAATATCCCTCACTTCGCTTAATAAAACATACGCTTTTCTTTTAGAAAGAGCACCCGTATTGTTTTAGGAATGGATTTTTTTAGTTCTATGAAGCAGCCAGGCAGCCATAATTTTATTTACTACCCTCTTAATAATATATGAATTAACTTTTATTTCTTACTATACGGAAATAGACTCATTTCGAGGAATGTAAAGTACCCTAAATAATGATATATGTTATAAGATAATAGTATAAGTTAGAAGATAATAACACAAGCCGCATTATACACATATGTATAAGTTACTAATATGTGAAGTATCATCCAAAGCAAGACAGACAAGCAAAAATAAAATAAAAATGTTTTGACCGACGTCAATAACAAAGTCAATATAAAATATCCTTTGTTCAAATTCTAACCTTTTACAGTTTTATTGTTAGTATACATTACCTCGGTGAAAACAGCCCTGGCCGAAATCCAGATTAAAAAAGATTAACAAGGTTGTTGTTTTGATATTTCAGAAAATGGATAATTTAAGCTTTATTAATATATAACTTTAAACTGCATATAGAATTAAAAGTAGGAGTAAATATATTGAACAAAAATTAGATTATAGGATAGAAATAAATAGATAGGATCAGGACATAGAGATTTTGACCGCCCTTAACTATGAAGCCCATAATTACCAATAGATCGTGTCCTGGCAGTCCATCTGGCAGTATCGCGATACTAGTGCCAAATTGACAAGCAGTTTATTACGTGCAAATATGCAGTAACGTTGGCATGCGAGCAATTCTGTAAAAAAAGCGTACTAGACGACACCTCCCACCTACAATATTGCCGAGATGTTGACAATCTTTGAAACTGTTTAATGTTTGTTGTTGTTTGAAGCATATCATGGAAAAGTATGTCTTGATATTCTGGATGATTCTCTTGTAGCTTTTCGTGGAGTCCACTAATTAGAAAAAAATTTCATCATATCATATCTGGACTAATGGCTGATGAGCCATCAAATTCCTTATATAGACGATTTATTATAATACTACATAAAATATCCACAAACATGTGCATATACCTGCGTGCCTGCAAAATATCATACGCCGTAATTGTGGCTACGTTGGTATACACCAAGACGACAAGTTTCAAAATATGGAAATTTAAATGTATGTCATGCATACTTTACTTTTCTGGAATATTTTCTTTGATGTAAGAGCTTGCTTGGGTATATAAATATGCTGCTGAGATAGAAACTCGCTTAGATAAAATGTGCATAACCCTTTAGGAATTATACAAACGTTGTATATACTCGTATTCACGAGGACGGGGCCTTGACAGTTCTGTTACATTTTATAGCGGCAAAATGTAATATTCCCAGTTTCAGAAGAACTACATTGAACGGTGTATTTGTAGAAAGTGAGATTATATAATATAGGTTTTTATACTTCCATGGATTTCGTGAAGTGACGATAAATGTAAAAAGTCATGTGATCCTTAGAAACAAGCCTTTTAAGATTAAAAATGGAGAAAATGATATGAGTACACTAATTTTAATTTTTTAATTCGCATATCTATCAAAGCATTCGGTGAAGTGTCAGTGATAACATATAATTTTGCTATAAGGTTATTGAAATACTATAAGAGTGTTATTCGCTTCTAAATAAATGAAACAAAGAGCGCCATCATGTTAAGAATATATGTTAAGAAGAACAGCGCAGGGTAGCGGTACGAAAATATATTGGGAGTGACAAAGTTTAGACATAATGGCGCGTTTGTAAAGTCCTATAGAGCATACAGCAATGAACTAGCGATGACTAAGTTATTTTTATTTTCAGCCGGTGAATGAACAAATTCTCCCAACTCATTGATACAACCGAGAAAGTAAAATATTTCACGGTTATGTAGTATCCATCCATCCATCCATCTATCAGCTTTTGGAGGTCCACTGCTGGACATAGGCCTCCCCTAACTTGCACCACTCTGACCGGTCCTGTGCCTTCTGAATCCAGCGGATGCCCGCTGTCTTCTTCAGGTCGTCGGTCCACCTGGTCGGGGGACGTCCTATGCTCCTTATTCCGAGACGTGGGCGCCATTATTATTGTGTTATGTAGTATAAGTAGGTTAAAGTCCCCATTGTACCCGAATAAAGTTGTGGTTATACTGAGTCGTAAATAGTCCATCAATATTCTATACGAGAGACCTAACCAATGCCTGGTCTATTAATCAGGCTGTCTATCATGCGTGTACTGTAATAATGGCTGCCGGCATCGCTATTTTTTTCGTGTACTTCTTGTTTTAACTGTGAATATAGAGGTGTATAGGAAAAACGGAAAATTGTTTAAAGGCATCATTACGTGCATTATAGATAATTTTGGTTCACTTATATAGTATAACTTATATTACCAGTGATGGTGTTGGGGGATGGTTGCGCGCGGCGGGCGCTGCAGTCGGCGGCGCTGGCACTCTGCGTGCTTGTGGGTGCGTTGGCCCCTGAAAGACTGGAGCCGTGTGCGAACAGCCCCTTATGTTCCTGCCGCGCCGCCCACATGTCCTGTACTGCGGTGCCCTTACATAGATTTCCAGGTGAACTAAACATTTACTACTACTACCCCCTCTCTTAACTTTAAGAAACGTAATCCTTAAATTAAAAAATCCTTAAATTAATTTTTACCAGAGCTTCCACTAATCTCAACAAAAATTCACTAACCTTCCCTATCAATTGAGGCAGAAATGTATATTTGTGATTGACTTCAACTATAACATAAATTTTATATTAGTTTCTTGTATGTGTCATTCTCTTTTATCTCTACATTATAAATACTCTTGCTGTACGCCGTTTTGGCACTAATTGCGTCAGTTTGTAGTAGTGCGCTTGTAATAAAAATCAAGTGGATCCTTCAAAGGGCAGGGTTTATTGCTGTCTTGTAATGAAACAAAAAAAACGTGTATGTATATACATGCGTATGTTATACTTAGGTGTTTGGAACAAATAAGATTTTGTTACTTCTATTAAAGAAATCGGATACAAACGATCAAAAGGCGAATACATACCATGAATAAGATATTATAACATAAATATCATAGTGAGATTCAATAGAATAATATTTTATATTTAATACACAAAGCTGAGTCTATAGAATATATATTTTGTACAATTTCAGTAATGTGTACCTCGTATACCTCATATAAACTTGATACTTGAGGACCAAGAAAACATGAAATAAGGAAAAAATCGATTTTATAAAAAATACGCTGTTTACATTGCTTCATAATACTAAAAGCCTATTTAGACCACTAGTCTATTAACACTATGGTAAATTAACAGAATTTGATTATTAGGTAAATATACAAATAAGAATATATAGAATATAGGTACTAGAACTACTGTTTAGTCGGATCATATACTTAAGATTAATAGTATGCTGGCAGAACTCGCCGTTAAAAATACATCCTATATGGCAGCAGCGTGCGTAGTTTTCGTGGCAACGTGAAAATACACCGATCAATTTTCATAATATGCCGTAACAAATATAACAACAATAATAAAGCATGGACTCCAGAAGAATGTTATATTTACAATTTGTAATACTCTCCATCAATAAACAGTCACTATTTGAAATATAATTAAAAGTTACTTAAGTAAACGTAACATCAATTATGCAAAGCCTGAATTTAAAAGCTTCAATATATGATATAAATGAAAACGGTAGTTAAAAAAATTACTGGACACGTGTCTGAAATGACAATCTGAAAAGATTGAGTTGGGTTATTGTAAGTTTCTTTTGAGATTTCAATCAATAATGAAGTATTTGTCGATTGGATGTGTTAATAAGGTTACGATATTTATATCAGTCCTGTTTCTCTTAATAATATTGTTTACTTTGCAAAATTTAGCAACACCGAAAATGAACAATTAACAGGGACGATACCAAATATTACGGATTGTTTAGATTGTATCGGCATAAGCATCATGTTCAAGCAAACACTTGAAATAAAGTGAGCTAATGAATAACAGAATATGCAATATTGTAATTTAATTGCTATATTATAAATTGAGGCTATAATTATAATACCACGTCGTATATATACGAATACAGCAAAGCTCTTGCTTCTCTAACCACGTTTTGATAAATTGATCCTTAAAGATAAGCGTTTGAAACGCTAATGTTTTCAAAGTAGTTTTAAATTGTAGGGATTTTAGAAATGGGCATTTGATCCGTAGTTACCTATTATAGTTTACTCAAATCTAGAATCTAGACTACCCCGTAGCCCAGCTGGTAGATATCCTACCGACCAATCGAAGGATCCCGGGTTCAGAGTTACATTTATGTGATAGATAAATGTTTTTCTCGGATCATGGGCGTTTATAATGTCATTTTTGTATACGTTCATGCTACCTGCAACACTTGGAATCCTAATTTGGGGGTGTGAGCATGTGAACATTTCAATCGTGTCATAGCAGCTAAAAATAATGAAATGATTTGTTTAAAAACTATAATATATTTGATATATAGACATGTAAAAAATAAAGATCTTATTAAGAGATAAGAATTCTGTGAGAATAACCAAATGCGCCAACGCAGTACTGACAAAAGTTGGAGCTACGAGTATATCTGCCTAAGAGCCTAGTGTACCTACTTGGTACGTATTTGACTCTGTAATGATATCAAACATTTTAGTGGGTAGCAAATATTGTATTTCATATTTAATATTATTTATATAAGTAACAGGGTTTGACAAAAATTGGAATTATAAATGTAAATTAAGTATAATATAACATACTTTTTTAGTTTGAATTAAATCTGTGATTCTGTTATTTCCATTTTTTTAATTTTAAATTGTCTTTTTAAAGTCGGTTTATTTAATAAAACGTTGTCATTATTTGTACTGTAATAGTAACTTTCAACTTTTTAACGATTTAAAATAATATCGTCAAGTCAAAAAAATACAGTAATTATTTTGATATTATTCCAAATATAACTATAGTTCATAGATAAATACTCAATTTTTATTGAAACTTAATGGTAGCAAATGTCTGAGGTAAAACTCATACATAAGTTTATATATTTTTATACCGATTCTCAGGTGAACAATGCATCGATTATTGAACTCATTTTTCGTTTCGTATTGTATTTTATATATAGATTAGCAAATGCGCTCGCTTCGCTTTGGAAAAACTATCGTACGGTTCAAAATCTCATCTGCATTTTTCTGGGTTTTTCTCGTTCTTTGATTTACAAATTACAATACTAATATATAACTTTTTTATTTATGGACGGATTGCAATGAAACAAACTTTAAAGATTGAGTGACGCTTATTGCATTACATAAGTGAAAACCAGAACGAAATCGGTTATGCCGTTTCTGAGATTAGCGGGAACAAACACACAGGCAAACAGACAAAAATTCTAAAAACTATTCTTTTGTGTTCTATTGCGTTAATAAAGGCCCGTAATAATGTTTTTTCTCATATGTCGTTCATGTACAGAAAGCGATCATTTAGAATTTTATTATTAGTATAGATATAGATTATAAGGATTGGATAACCTGCCATTACAGACGTAAGATATCAACAAACTGTTACATCGATAAGGAATCTAATCGATATGGAACTACGGCAGTAACAAAATTTATTGAAAGTTTATTTTCTTTAGATATATAAAAATATAACATAAAAATTCTGTAAATTTTCCTCCAGTACTTTTTTGGCCTGTGATGTTTTTGGTCTTATGGACATCTATGAACGACAATGCCCACTTACAATTTGGTCGCACCATTAAAGATATTGTCATACCATCAGTTAAAATTGTTATAAAATACTCTTCAAATCCATTTGTCTAAATAAAACTGATATAAATATTTAATACTAGCGGCCCGACCCGGCCTCGCACGGGTGTACTTTATTAATAGTTTCCGCAGCGTACGCGATGAAAGAAATTTTTAAGAAAATTTATTTACACCTTGGTTCAAGTTACTGAAGTTTTGCAAATATCAAGTTATTGTTTTAGTAATAAATATAGCCTATGTTACTCAGAGATAAAGTAGCATTCTAATGGTGAAAGAGTTTTTAAAATCGGTTCAGTAGTTTTTGACTTTATTCGTTACAAACATACAAAGGTTTCCTCTTTATAATATTAGTATAGACATATAATACTAAGAGAAATATTTTATAGCTTTTAGTCAATTTATATGCAATTTATATCTTTTATAAAAAAAGGATGTAGGTAACTAATTATGCACGTACCTATTTCTTTGCTGTAGATAAAGATGTGTAATTAATGCATAAAATGCATTAATTATTTAATAACATAATGAACTTGATAAAAAATTGTTTATATATAAATCTACTTCCAATAATTAATACCACTTACTTAATATTTAATTATAATTAGTCCTTGTAAGCTTAAAGATAAAATAATTGTAAAGATTACAACTGGTAGAATTACTGAATTGTGTACAATTGCTGTACAAATTACATGGAATTTTGAAACAGAATCAATAAACATTTATATGCAATTATTCAATTACATATAGATTTAAATATAAAATATACGTCTTCAAATACCGATCTGACTTTATTAAAATCTCCATTATTTTACTTATTGCTACATTATACCACTCTCCGTACATCATTATACGTATTGGCAAAAACCGCATGAAAAATTTTACAGTACTTTTGAACATTATCATGCTTAAACAGTCAGAGACTTTCCCGCCATGTCAGAGACTACCATGGAGTAATAATTCTTAGCTGTTTTTTGTAGCTAATAATATGTGAACCTACATGTACTATACCTCAATAAGTGTTGTCTCATAAGACATTCATTTTCAGATTGGCCGAGATTAGAACTACAACATCTGGATATAAGTATGTCAAACCTTGAAGTGATATCGGAAAGTGCACTCGACGGACTACGTCTTCAGACCTTAGTTTTAGTGGCAAACAAACTGCACTATATCGAAGTGCATGCTCTTAGGTAATGCATAGCTACCACCATATTATTATTCATATAAATTGATTATTTTAGTTATATACATATAAGTAAACTTAGGTAGGTACTTAAACGTCATTATATAGTACATTTAAAAAATTTGAAGGGTAAATTAGGACATGCTTACATGTCACGTGTTATCTTGACAACATATAATGTATCTAACCAGTATACGAATGGAATTTTGTTTCGGCAATAAGCTAAATAAATATCGAAACGATAAGAGTAATATCCATATGTTACTACAATACAAAACATAATTCGTTTTCAGTTCTATGGCCAGTACTCTGGCATCTTTAGATCTTGGTTACAACGAATTTACTGAAGTACCACACCAGGGCCTCAAAGATTTAAAAGTTTTAAATTGGTTAAATCTACAAAAGTAAGTATCAATGTCATGAGATTTAAATGCTTGAAAAATCTTCTCAGATCATTAATTTTATTTTATTTTGTTCCAGCAATTTTATAGCATATATTGAACCTGAAAGTAAATGGCATCATTTAGAAGAAACTTTAAGTAGCTTATCTCTAAGTAATAATCAAATAACAAACTTGAAGTCAAAAGCTCTCGTGTCACTTAATCATTTGCTACAATTAGATTTGGAAGGGAATTATCTCCGTAGCATCAGTTCAGATTCCTTACCAGCTTCATTAACGGTTCTTAAGTTATCTAATAACTTTCTACATGAACTATCTTGTGATGTTATATTTAATCTTCCTAGAATACAAGTTCTACATGTACGCCATAATTTAATTACTTTCGATGCAAATTCCACTTGTTCTAATAACAAAACGAAAAAAATAGAGAAAGTAGATTTAAGCAACAATAAAATTAATGATTCATCTGAAATCATACTATTTCGTGAAGTCCAATTTAGACAAATAATTTTAGATCTCAACGAACTAACATTTGTTCCGAAAGTTTTGTTTTCAAATAACAGAATAGAAAGGTTGTCAATATCGTATAACAAACTGAGTTCAATATATCGAGATGTATTTCTGACTTTGAAAAATTCACTAGAACATCTAGAAATAGAACACAACAATTTATCCCACTTGCCAGATAGCTTGGCCCAGGTTGCACGCCTTCGACATTTATCTTTAGCTTACAACCAGTTAGAAGAATCTCCGGCGCTCCCTGGGCGGATTCAGACTCTCTCGCTTGCGGGTAATTTTTTAACAACGGTACCCTCCGCGCTCCAAACACTCGAACCTGGCTCCATTCGTTACCTCGACTTAAGCTACAATAGGATAACTAATTTGTTACCCAACGAATTCCGAGACTGGTCCACTTCTCTCGGAACTATTAACTTGAGGGGTAATAGGATTGCACAGATTTATAAGAACGTTTTCCCGGCAACCATGCCCGTAAAGGAAATTAATTTGAGCTTCAATGACTTGTACTACGTACATCCACAAGCTTTCTCAAACCTGACTGGTTCTCTTCACGTATTGGAATTTTCGTCGACTCTTTTTAGCGGTTATTTCCCCTTCGAAATAAATGAAGGACTTGAAAATCTCAATTGGCTCTCATTTGATAATAACGATTTTCATATTCTGCGATTGAATGATATTGCGTCTTTTCCCTACCTAAAATATTTGAATTTGGATTATAATAGAATAGTAGATATAATCGTAGATGACGAACACAATATTACTCTATCGCTAAGTAATATTAGAATTTCATATAATTTTATAAGTTTTGTACGTAGTAGAACATTTTCATGTATGCCCGAGCTAAGAAACTTAGATTTATCGTATAACCGAATCAATAACTTAACTAAAGACAGCTTTAGTAATTTACCTAATTTAAGATATTTATCTCTCGCCGGGAATGTCATCGATTCAATAGAAATAAAGGCATTTGCTAATTTACCAAAACTGGAGATACTCGAACTCCAAGGCAATAACTTAACGTACTTGTCACTTAACATTTTATATAATGTTTCTAACAGATATATAACGTTTACTTTTAATGTAAGTAGGAATAATATAAGATTTATAGACGGAGACTCCGATATTCCCATTCATATTTTTGATGGCTCCTATAATGATTTTTATGATGTGCCAAATAACTTGTTTATTACTGTACAATCTTCTATCAGACAAATTATTTTATCTCATAATAAAATCACACATATTTCAAATGACGTTTTTGGTCTGTCAACATTTTTAGAAATTCTAGACTTACATAAAAATAGTATAAGTATTATTAAACGAAAATCTTTTACAGAACTTATTTCTCTGCAAATATTAGATATTTCTTATAACGCTGTTCCTCAATTATCCGTGGAACAGTTTTGTAATTTAAATAAATTAAGATATTTGAAAATGGACCACAATAATATAAAATTACTTCCTAGAGACGTATTTAAAAACACCATTATAGAACATCTAGATTTAAGTTTTAACGATATTTCGTTATTCCCGGTCACAGCTCTTTCGCAAATTGGTTTTACTCTTAGATATTTAGACTTATCCTATAATCGAATCGAATACTTGGACAGCAATATATTTCGCAATACACAATTTCTTTTGAATGTCAATTTAGGACATAATTTGTTGACTGTTTTGTCCGATAATACATTTTCGAGTCTCGGAGGACTTTGCCGCCTGGACCTAAGCTTTAATGCTATTAAAGCAAACTTTAAAGAACTATTCCACAACCTTCCAAACTTAAGGCATTTGAATCTTGCAAATGTAAGTTTAAAGTCGGTGCCTTATCTACCTTTGACAAACTTAACGAGTCTTAATTTAACCTCTAATTACATTAACAGTTTTAAAGAGACTGATGTCAAACGTCTTGTGAACCTTCGTCACTTAGACCTTAGCCATAATCGAGTTACCTCTATCGTGCCAAAGATGTGGATTAACTTAAAGAATTTAAATGTTCTTGATATTTCGAATAATCCTATAGTAAGAATCTCGCCAAATAGTTTCAAGGGATTGAGTAATTTATCACACTTAAATCTAAATGGACTCAAATACTTAGATATAGTTGACCAAGATTCCTTCCGTCCTTTAATATCATTGCGATCCCTGCATCTACAAACATGGTCTACCGTGAATCATTCTACTCTTCGATTGTCTAATATTACTTCTTCCCTTCCATCTTTATACAAATTAGTCATACATTGGACAAGTGAATCTATAGACCATCAGCTACACGGAATTGACGCAAGAAAAATTCGCTACTTGGAGATAAAAGGACAACGTCTACAAAAGATATCGGATGGCGCATTTGAACCGTTCGCTGCGAGCCAAGAAATATTTATTAGAATAACTAAAACATCTCTATCGAAACTACCTTCCTCTTTCATGAAGCACCTCGGCCAAGTTCCGCAGTTAGGCTTGGACATTAGTTATAATCAAATAACAAGACTTAATCCTGCCATATTCTATCCAAATTTTACCAGTTGGAGCCAAGTCGCAACTAAATTGTTGTCAGGTAATATGTTTCATCTTAATAAATGTACAACATTATTGCAGCGCATACATTATTTTGTCACACGGGCTTAATTTACACTTATAAATTTGTATCTGTTTCCACCCAATTACATCAATTATCATAAAATCATCGCTTTTGAATTCTAAATGTGGAAATATCAGTTATATTCCCGCAGGAAATGTACCATTTGCCTTCATAAGCTACCGTACTAACAAAAAACTATAACAACAAAATTACTTTTATATAAGTTTGCCTTAACATATCATGACAGTGAGAAATCTGTTAGACAAATTACAATTAAAAATTTACAGTCCCACCTCCGGCAGTCATGTATTATATACCTCGTGTGTGTAATTTAAATTAGACGAAAAGCTCTGTCGAGACTTGTGACCTAGCTAGGTTTAATTCTTATAACATATTTTTGAATTATCTGCACTCTTCGTATTTTGTAATTATAAGGTTGTTAATTAAATTATGTTGATTTGATATACAGGTGGATTAATTTTGACTGGAAATCCATTGCGGTGCGAGTGTGAGCTGGCTTGGCTGGGAGCATGGCTTCGTCGGTGGCTTCAAGAAAACGAAGCCGGTGGGGAACTCAGACGAGCAGTAAGAAGCGCCACTTGTAAAGATCCTTCCGGAAAGCGAGTGCAGCTTCTTCAACTAAGGGCTGACGAGGCGGAGTGCCACGCGAGTGCTCTTTCGAGTGACGCACAACCAAACTACACTAACTTAGTATATACCATAACCATTGCTCTTTGGACGCTGCTTTTCAGATGATAACTCCAACGTTAAATGCAGATACCTGAAATCCCACTGGGATTTTTAGATGAAAATATTACTTAAAAGTTATCGGTTTAGTTCTTGCAATATATGAGACTGTAGTGTATCTGTAAATTTAGTGTTATGTAACTACTTTTTTTGGTAATTATGTATAGACTATATAAAAATAAATAAATATAGGTATGTATAAACTGTAAACACGTTTTTAAGCAAAATATTAGGCACAACTATTAAAATAAAATAAGTATCCCTAATCCCTTCATAAGCTTATAATTCATGATTTTAACCTATGTATATAATCCGCCTTAAAAGTGTTTCGTGTTCTATAAAACATTATTTATCGTTTCAAATTATTTCTGTAGTAGTGATAATTTAACGGAAAAAAGCGCAAAGCAAATACTATCTCTCAACTAGACGTAGGAATTTGTGGTGATAATTATATTTCAAATAGTACCAAAATGAGGTAGACATAAAAATAATATTATTAATTAAATCGTAAAAAATATAATAATATATCAAAAGCATTTGATTTTCCTATGAGTTTAGATTGTAGGCCATCACTCACAGCTTGGCGATACCTAGGGCGATAAGGAATCACAGACTACACAATAGCGACGTATAATACTTTATTTCATTTCATACTGCGTGTATTTTTTTCGTCCACACAGGGAATATGTGACCTTTTAAAATTCACCCTTATTCGATTCGAATCGTAACCGCAAGAGACGCTGTATCAACTCCTTTGTATAGATTTCGTATGGACAAATATTTGACTCTCTCTCTCTCTCTAACTACGCTCTCTTGATTCTGCAAACTAATACATAGTAGGTACATAAGTATGATAAGTGATCTTTGAAGTAAAATAGAGTGAGGGACGGGTGGGCGAATGCTATACGAAGTGAGATGTAAACTGCATCCCCCTAAAACATTATGTTATTCTAATCCATAAAGAACCAACTTTCATCCCCATTTCTTATTGGAGGAAAGTCCAAACCTTTGTGTTAATTAATAAATATATCATTCACAAATACATTAGAGAATAAAATTTATTAAAATTTAGATGCCTATAGAATTTCACTTCGACATTTATTTTTGTATTTTAAGCTTTTTTAACATACCTCGATTACGATATATGAGTTCATGTAGTATATATTTTTTGGAATATTAGTTAGAATTATATATAATATATACTTAAAATATAATAACAGTTGCATAATATTTACAATAACAATAGTACGATCGCATTGATTGCATATAAAGCGCCTATGATATAATTAACTACACTTTGTAAATGTAGTTAATAAAGCCGTATCTCCTTTGTATATAATATAACATCGTAAACAAAATGTAATTACAATAGTTACACCATGTAAATATGTAAATAGTAAATATTTTTTTAAAATAAACTAATTTTATTCTCCCCTTAACTTCCATTTACCCGAACTCCCCGCATGAAACTGATTTTCATTCATTGAAAAATTAAATAATGTCATTTAGGAACCCTCATGCTTTCATCGCCACCTACACGTTTCCACTGCTGTGATCACCATTGTTATTCCGAGAGACATACTTATAGTCCACTTCTCTGCTTAACTAAATTTGAAATAAGTGAAAAGTAGTAAAGAAATTGTTGACCGACTAGAACTTGAGTTCAAGTTTCCAGACCTGATGTTGAAAATATCGTGGAGAATTCTTATACTCTGATGTTTAGATGATGTTTATTTTTGATTCCATGAATAGACAAAGCAGTCGCCATAGCACTCACTCAACGAAAAAGTCATAACAGAGATATAAGACACTTTACATTTTAGAATCCAAGCCACTCTACTCTGCTCGTGGCGCAATTTGTGGGCCAAGTTAAAATTACGTTGGAAACCTTATATAACCAATTTTAAATGGAAAGTACTCATGCAGGGTAATGCAGTTTTTCCGGTAACCGTCAATCTCCATCTAAAAAATAAACATGAAAGGTTATTAGTGTTACGTTTGCAGTACTAAAAACCAGTTAAGAAGTTTATAGCTTCCTATTTCGCATACCACGCATTGGTAATGCCCTGGTATAACTGTTATGCACATGGTTATGGTAACTACTTACTGTCATGTAGTTTGTCGGCTTGTTTTCCAGCTGTCACTTAAAAAAAATAATGCAACCAGTTAAAATTATGTAAGACAACATCACTCATTCGATGGATCACATTACACACGAGAAGATCAAAACAAAATTATACTAATTTTAATGACAGCAGGTATTACTAGATCTTTCATTTTCATTCATTAAGTAATTGGTTTGATTTAACCGGTATAAATAAATCAAACCATCGGCAACAAATAACTATGATTCCCGTATCGCTTAAACGCATCGATAACCATCTACCTGTATATACGTCGAAATAATTAATGCAATGTATTTTCCAGTTTTTTAGAAACATTTACTGATTTAGGACATGTTATGATAACTGCCGGTAAGCACGTTGACGCGACCTCTGGTGGTGTGTACTTACAAACAAGTAAATCATCGAAGACTGGCCGACCTCTTGGTCGTCTACTCACTGTTTTTTTAACGGTACCTTTAAAAATAGCGACATGAAAAAGAAAGCAATGAAACCCCTTGGTTTTTTTTCAACAAAGCAATCGAAACAACACCGTAAAATCGTAAAAACGGTATATCACGGTAAATTTTACTACAAGGCAGATAATGCACATCTCCAACAGGCGCGATTATTATGGTAGAATTAATTAAATTTTAAACGTGTGGAAAAAAATATTAGAACTTAGTTTACTGTCTTAAATATATCACAATAAAGCCTAAATTAACTAACACTACACTTTCACAGTTAAATAATATAAAATATAAAACCAATGGTTTATTAAATTAATTGTCCAAAGGTACACTAACTGAATGTTACTCGAAAAACTAACAAGGAACCCTTGAAAGTTAGAATACAGCAATTACATAAGAGATTTCATGCGGTCATATATTCGCCTAAGTCCACCTTACATTCTATTCAAGTACGTTTCACCCTTCCCGGTGAAACACGTTTCTATGACCGCCTACTTAATTAAAACCACATGCGTACGTTGCGGTCAGGACGATTAGCGACGTGCGATAAGATAATACTGCGGTATTTGTAAAATGACATTGGACGTAAGATATGTACCTGAGGTATAACTATTAATAAGGTAAAGGTATGTTTTCTAAAGATAAACTTAAGGTAAAGCCGACAAGTCTTCATAATTCGATTGATAAGTATAAAAAGTAGAAGAAAATCTCTGGACTGTTTTGAAACGATTAGCAGTTAATAGTTTCTGCGTTATCTAATGAAGGTTAACCACAACTTTCTATTTATAATGGTTGAAATTTCGTATAAACGCTCTTAAATACAAACAACAGAGAACATGTTTAAATATTTCCTTGTAATTACTCTTTGAAGGGATGACGTCGGACAATTTATTATGTATTTTAAGCTTCGATTTCGATATAATTAACCAAACAAGCTTACATAAATAATAACAGCATATTAAAATGAAATCTTCTTAACCAAATAATATTTTTGACAGAATTATAACTATAATTATCAAGGTGTTTGTTCTGAATAAATTACAAAATTATTTCTTTATTAAGTAGTGAAACCATTTAGACTAAAATTATTTTATTTATCTGTGGTTTAATCAAGTGGAAATATAATTGTACAATTAAATAATTAAGTACGAACATATATTCAGAAACCCTAATTAATTTATGTCTAAAAAGATTAGGAGCAGATGGCGCTCATTACGCTTACATTACTACCGCTTGTAATTACTAAATGTGATATATCTCGCGGATGACGGCAGCTTAGCGTGATGCCTCTAATGCGTAGATCGGATTTAAATATTCCTACTAAGATTTTGTAACCGTCCAAGCGATTCCAATGTGAACATGAATATAGTGGCACATCCCTGCTTACTAAGTACTTAACTAAAGATAATAAGAAATTCAATTCTGAACTTTAATTTTATGAGATTATGAATACGAGTCGCAAACAGTCGAGACGCAATGCAGTTGTATGAATGCCCTTCGCAGTCGCTAAACTTTTTTTGCCCCAATTTGGTGACGCGACTCAAAAATGTATGTTTACCGACTCTATGTATATGCTTATAGCAATGTGCCCGTATGTGAGGTCATCCATTGGCATGCTAGTTATAGATTTACAAGTAAAAACAATCGACAGGTTTTTATTGTTGTAATATTTTCGAAACTTTGTCATCTGCCAAAAACTTTATAAAATTAAGTAATACTCTTATACACTTCATTTATAGCCTATGTACATCCATTCGGAATCATGTACCTTTCAAACGGTAAAATAAAAAAATTATTATTATTATCAGCTAAAATTGGTTTTATTTCGCTCAAGACAAAATTAACTTCAAGATCCATTTAATGAGTGCCATTTAAAATGCTTAAATTTTACTAGTAACATATTTGCAGGCATTCTAACAGATTTCCATCTCGTGCTAGAGAATCAGAGCCTTCAATACTTCATAATAAGGACTCTTTCTGTCTGAATGAGATTATCTGAAAAATACTGTATACCGAAGCAAAGTGAAGTCAGTCATTATGTTGATGGAAAAAGTCTGATGTAAAAATGTAACTCAATAATAAAAGCACATTCTGAGATCAGAGTTGTTTTATTAACCTTAGTTTTATTTTTGATCTAATAATCATAAGTTGAATTCAGTGGCTTTCTGCCACAATGGTTTCGAAGGAGGTCGATTCGGTCACTGTAACTCATGGAAGTAACAACCATGGCCAATCTCCCATAGAACATTTAGAGTAGTCTCCTCCAGTTGAACCGTAAGGTCTTAACAACATATAATTCTAAAAATACCAGTAGAGGAAGATTTGCTATTATACGATCACTTAACTTGATGGCTTTACTATATCGCTAAAACAAAATGTAATAAAATTAAACTATTCATAAATATTATAACATATGAACTTTATTTATAATAACAAACTAGACTCAGTATTCTAGAAGGAAAAGTGAATACTTTTGCTGGTAACACTGTAATAGTTTTTGAAAATTGAAATTTTTTCTTTCATAATCTTCAGAACCACGGGACTTATTTAAAAAAAAATATTTTACCATTTGAAAGGTACATGATTCCGAATGGATGTAGGCTACATATGAAGTGTATAATTATGTATAATAATTAATTGCTGAACTCAAACGAAGTCGGGACGAGCCGCTATTTAATAATAAAAGTAAGGCAAGTAGTGACATTCCCATTAAAAATGAACAGTAAGCGGATACAAGATATACTTAACCGATTGTGTGTGTCAAAAAACAAATTAATTACATGGTGAGGACTTAAATATAGATATTTTATCAGCTACTCCTAGAGCCACTAGGCTACTTGATTTGTTCAGATGTTTTAATTTAAATCCGCTAATCACTGAACCAACCAGGATATCTGAAACGTCAGCTACTTTTACTTGACCTTGGCCACCACTCGGTCAGGGCTTTACTCCATCGGCCATCATCACGTCTGGCCAGGTGTCCTCGTAATTTATTAACTAAAGATGTTCACATTATTTTGTTGCATGTTATTTTTTGTGAAATACATTCAAATTGTTAAGTCTTAATCAATGAAGTTTTATGTTCAACCCAACGATGACGATACAGTGAGGCAAAGTTAGTGCGTGTGTTAAAACATAAAAACTTGTTACATTTCATATACATATAATAGTTTCGTTAATTTGTAGATATTTTTAACTAATTTACTATTTTATCGGTCAAATAACGGGATAATTTCAGGACGTATAAAAAGTTATAACAATATGATAAATAATTATCATTTTAAAAATTTGCCACCGTTGGACCGGTTCAATAATGAATCGTCGATCCTCGATCGTCACCCGCGGCGTATAGTGCCAGGCACGCTCGCGTAGACAGTCCACTCTTTGGGTGTGATCGAAGAAATTTCTTACCACCAAATTTTCATACATATTTTTTTTTATTTCGTTTTAATGTGTGTACCTACGAAATAAGTAATTATTACAGACGAGTAACAAATAATCTTTACTCTCATATAATAACAATAATACCTTGGTTGGTCACTCTTTGGAGTTGTGAGGTTGGAACGGGAGACGTTATTGACATGACGCGAACAATTTGATGTACTAGTACTGATGTTGCTAGGTTAAATCGTTTCAGAAAATTTACCGTGATCAAATGAAAGCACTGGTCCAATGATCGCAACCTTCCTATAAAACTTTTTGCTTTCATAGTACTCACGAATCTTCGATGATTGACTGAGGTATCTTGCAAATTGCAAGTTTGTATAAAATACAAATCCAGGTGTGGTCTATTTGTGCATCGGCAATCTATTCGTATGCTAATTTTGTGCAAATCTGTTTATCGATTATGCAGTTACAGAAGATTGATGCTCTAGTCGGTACACATACGATTATATTTTAATAAATTATTATTTTAATACAAAATTAGTTCCTACATATGAAACTTAACCGTCAAGATCTCGTTGAGAAGTAATATATTTCATTACCACAAGACGATATCATAAAAATAATAAAACGATATATATATACTAATTGTATAGTACATACGTGCATCATTTAGAAAATTTTGCAAAAATAAATAGTAAAATGCTGTGTTTTAAGTTTTTATCGTGAATTCTTTTTAAAAAACTCCACCGGCATCGATGCTAAAAGTTTTGGTGACTACAAAATTAATTCAATTAAAGCTCCATCTCCGCTCCATCTTTTTGTTAAAAATGATCTAGAAACCCTGTAGAAATAAGTTTACAGAAGTTATTTTGTTAATTAAAACTCAACACAACAGTATTACACCTTTTCAAGTACCTACAGGCCTACAGGGTTCCTGACAGTTGTCAATAATGTTCTCAAAGCTCTATTCATTTACCCGTCTAATTGTCAGAGGAGACCCGAGCCCTGCAGTGGGATAACACTAACTACACAATGACTCGTTTTACATACAATTCTGTAGCTTGCCACGATTTTACAACAAACTCGGAGACCACGATAATTAATTCTGATACTTAAATAGATGTATTGAGTTAGTAATTGAATGCCGAGAAGTAAAAAAAATTATCATTTTTAGGACATACGTAAATTTATGACAATTTCTCTTTTGTTATATTTTCACTGTTACTAATACCATCAACTAACGTGTATCCTTAAATGCTACTTAAATTACAGATGTAACAGACATGTTATTATCAATAAAAATTGGGGTTCCTCTTTATTTTTAGAAAAAGACAAGAAAAATTGTAATATGCTTACATAATCATATTTCAGGTATTCTGACTATTAAACTGAATATAAAATGATATAAATACAAACCTCATTATATAGTGCCCGTCAAAAACTAATTTTCGTTTTCAGACTTAGCATTGCATGAATTTGATCAAAATTTTTGACACAGAAATACGCCAATTTTCATTCCGTTTGACCTAAAATCCAAATCTGCAGCCACATTGAAAATGTGGAGTTTCGTTTGCATAAAAAAATAGGAAGGACGTTTCCAGTATGATTAAATTTTAGATGCATTCGTTGTATTTCCTTCTATTTATCATCAGTCTATGAAGTCCATTGCTGGACATAAGACTCCCCTAAATGAGCGGTTCTGAGCTGTCTATTATTTGTTTATTTAATCTACAAAAATAACAGAATAAAAATGTTTTACAATCATCGGCAAAAGTACAGAGCAATTTGTAGGCCGACAAGACTCAAAATAAATCTTAAATATTTATATTACAAAATAATCGGTATAAAAATATACCGATAGTATGTATACATTTTTATACATACTATCGGTATATTTTTATGTATGTCATATTGTACTAATGTTTAATATTGTATGCTCTTGAGTTAATATTGATTGCACAGAAAATATCTAAGTTATTGCTTCTAGATTCTTCTTATTAATGTAGAGCTTTGAAATGGCTTCTGTTACATAAAGGGAAAGAAAAATAGTTATTTGTACTTTTAATATTTTGTGTTTTTTTAATTTTAGCGAATTGAGCACCTACAAGTAGGTTTATCGACTTAAGAAGTGTTTCGTTTTCAAACATATCTTTGATTCAAGTTATTTACTTAACTTTCAATTGGATGTATTTCACTGATTTTCAAAAGTTAATAACTATTATTATTATTTAGTAACTGAGTTATAAACCTACTTTTTTATTCTATCTACGTAGTGTGAGTGTAATAGTAATCCAAAGGCTCCCCACTGTTTCCTGCAGGTTCACCTGGCCAGTCCACCTGGACGGAAAGTGACCTATGCTCTTATTACATAAGCGTGGATGCTATTAGAGAACGTATATTTACCAGTATAAATCTGTCCTTAATATTTCAAAGCTCCATATATCCGACGAAAGAACGAAACTCTTATGAAATCTTTTACATGTTTTCCTACATGTTCATCTGTTACACGCGACTTTCTTTTTTAGACTTTATTCATCGAAAAAAATCGAAATTTGATCTACTTAGAAGGTTAGATGATCGAATGAAGGATTATAAAATAAATAGTTCAAATTAAAATTTTGCAGATGAATTTCCGAGGGTAATTAAAATATTTAAAAAAACATAATGGGAATAACCCGCTATTGTTATATATATTATTTATATATTATGAATCCTCTACACACTTATCTGGGAAATTACTCAGTATAAAATTAACCGTTACTTTGTAAAATCTACATGAACATCTAAAATTTTCACGGGACACAGAAAATATACCTGAAGTTAAATTAAACACGCACATTACTGACATGAACAAGTATAATGATTTTAAACCCATTTGTCCAATAACATTTCATAACTAATAATTTCATATTTCATGAGCACACCTACCGTCATGTACCCACAATAACAAATGGACACCCCTTGCTAAAATCAAAATTATTATATTTTAAGTAATTACGGTTGTTAAGTGTTAGAGTTAAATAACTCATTGCTACCATCTAAGCCACGTCTATGACCACATAGTAACATGTGAGTGTTAATTTGTATTAACATAAAAAAACACCTATAAAATCAGCCGTAGATATGGTGCTTGCTATACATAACCAATTATAATATACATACATAACCGCGCATGATGAAAACCAAAGAACAAAGCCACGTTATTGTAATCTATTAAATTTCCTTGATAATAATGAAAAAACAAATATTAATGAGCCTTTAAATTTCTATAAACAGCCAGTAATGCCGTCCGCAGTAAAGTAAATCGCATCGCTTTTGTTGAATTCAATTCATCGAACAATAACAATTTGAGAAAAGGCAGTACGTGCTCCAGCGATTCTAACTGAACGTGCCTATGTGCCGCACCCTCTGATACAGTTTATGACTGTACCTAAATTTAACTTAGAATCACAGACAATTTCGCTTTTAACACAGGACTGTTCAGTGACAATGAAAACGGTTTTGCAACTCCATTGTATTTTATTTTTTATGTATATGAATTAATTGAATTCTTCTTATAGTGATTATGAGGGTAAAAAACCGCTGAGTGGGTGGTCCGCGAGTCCCTTATACCGCCTTCTAAAGAGATAGAATTGGGAAATGCTTTTCCCAGTGGTATAAAAGAAATGCACGGCACGGGTTTATTAATTTGTGGTTGAGAATACCTGAGGAGTAATTGAATCCATCACGATAGTTCGTATTACTTCAAGAGTACTCTTCTGGCAATCGGAAGTTTTTATTCCGCCTGAAAACATCCGAAAAGACATGATGATCGCTATCTAACGACTACAACCAAACCTAATCACTTATTATTCCCTCCAATTTTTTCCAGTAGCAACATAAATCTTGTTATTACTGGTTAATAAAAAAAATGTGATAAATATGTATATCAATATCAAAAATATGTAACAGTTCCATCGCGAATGGGTTTTCACCGCATCAATTGAGTAAAAACCTTTGTTTTCCGTATGAGATCTCTCCTAAAATATGAATCAACATTTTTAGATGTTAAAATGTTTTTTAACAATAATAAATAACTGGCGCGTGATTTAAGTCCACATTTTTGGAGTTCGCTGGAGGCAACCCAGCTTAATTGCAATGGAATTAACGTAAAATTAATGATGAAGATTTCTACCTGGTTAAAAACATCTAAAAGTAATTTTTTTCTACGGTACTGGAGATATCGTAAACAAGCAGGTTTACCATTTTTCTTTGAACGCCAAGACATCGATAAGGCACAGGAGGTTGGAAAAGTAGTGGGCAGCGTCTATCTCTCACCATGACGTGGCCCGTCTGCGCTATTTAAAAATATAAATTCCAACAATATTGGATTTTTAAATTATATGTATAATTGCGGACATTATATATTTTAAGTGTAAGGGGTACACACAACTTTAGTGTTTTATACGGATTTTTCAATTGCATGGACCATGGTCATAGCGTCTCATCGATCTTTTTGCGGTAGAATCCAAATCGTGAACCTTGTTACAATTAAAATGATAAAGTTTACTTATAGCACTTTCAAGATAATAATAGCCAGTTACTTTAACATAGACAACAATGTTTGAAACGGGAAAGAGATAGAAAAAGGCACAACAAAATGAAAAGTCAAAAAATTTTCCTTTACTGAATACCTTTCCGCTGGCGCAGTAGAGGCGTGAGCGGTGACCCGGAATTTTTCTCGCACTTGAAATAAACATACAGTTCTCAAATATCTGCAATATTTGTTTAAAAGGCTCGAAATGCCTCCAAGCAAGCCAAGTTATTTAATAACATAGAAATCGTTCGAGTGCCACTTATGCAAAGATACTCGTTCGGAAAGGGAATTGCTTCATTGTAAGGCGATCTTTCGAAGAAGATAATAATTGAATGCTTTTTCTGTATTTTTTATGTAGTTTTTTGGTTAGTATTTCTAAATAGCATTATTAGGTGTAAGTATTTATTGTACCTACTCATTTTATATGCACATAATAGAAATGAACCCAGCTTTTACTATAAAATCAAATATTAAAAAACAATTTTAATAACTTGTTAAGCCTATTCACCAAAACCCCAACCCTCAAGTACCCTCAGGTACAGAATTGTGGTAAAAAGATATGATTTCGATGTGATCCTGTTTGCTTAAATTAATAAAGACTATTTTACGTTGACTGCGACCTTACTTTGTTATACAGATTTTAATGAAAATATTATTCTGAAATACGTCTAGCCACAAAAAAAAATATACATAGGTACATTTAACCGTAGTAGTTGTTTATAATACATTTTGTATTTTCAAAACTCGTTGTAACCCATAGTTCTTTTACCGATTCAACGACCATTTTTATAATTCCATTATATCATAAATAATCGCCGTTGTTTGAACGTTGATATGCCGAAGGAAGACCTAAGCTCGAATCTTGTTCATTACGTCCAATTCTCAAATAATGTGCGTATTACAATTCAATTATCATAGGTGGATGATTCCAAGGCAAAAAGAAGATAGGGGGAAGATATTATTAGGAATCCTATCTGAATTTTGTGCATAATAAGAGTTCCTCCTCATGTTCTTTACGATATATAAACTCTGCCAATCCGCACTTGGCTAACATAGTAGTCAATTACCTATGCTTCTCACAACTGAAGGGAGAACTCAGACAGTGGTGGGATGATTTTTTTATGGAATGTGTGAATATACATTGTGTTTGTTTGTTTGTTTGTTTGTTTACGAATCTCAATATTTAAGCGTACTACATAAATTATAAACTACATAAGTAAAGGGAGAACGGGAATAACAACCAACCGGCCCAAATGTCACCCTCATCTGCACGTGTCCTTGCACAACGATGACAATTGTCATCGTGGTGCCCCCTGCTAGACCAGAGACGGGGCTGTGGCGACCGAACAGATGGCGCTATTCCTCACCTAGTCGGGTAACCGATTGGAAGAGGTTGCAGCGGCCTTGAAGTCTAAATTACTTCTTGTATGACTGGTGAAGAAGGAAACTGGGGCTCCACTACGCTCTTCGGTACTACGCCCTACGCCCTTGCCCTAGTAAACCATCATGTCATGTTGAAATATAAAAGCAGTGAGAAGCCATGTGAAGTGATCAGCACTGGGCGTCGAAGAGTTGCCGGGCTCAACGATGCTAAATTGATTACTGGCGAAGATCAGAAAACAAGAAGAATGAACTTTATGAATAAGAAAAAAGAAGAGTTCAATCTGAGTACATGGAACGTCAGAATGGCTAAACAAAACAGGTAAACTAGAAAATATAATGGTAAGATTGAAAGTACATGTAATGGGACTTAGTGAAATCAAACTAGTTTATAATGGAAGCATTGCAAAGGAAGAAGCCACACTTTACTATACAGGGAATTCGTCAGAACTTAAATCAAATCACCACAGAGTCGGTATTTATCACATGAATTTGATATGGAAACCCAAGGTCTTGAAATACTAAAATCTGAATTCATAGCAGCCCAACATCGGGTAAAAGGCAGGAAAACAGTAGGCCCTGATGGTATAGTTGCGAAGGCATTAAAATTAATACATGAATGTAATGTGGACATATTGGTTTCAGTATTTACAAGTTTTATAATTCGGACGATGTGCTTCCCGACGACTGGCTTTTGTCAATATTTACACCACTACCAAAAAAAGTTAATGCTAAATACTGCGAAAAACATAGAATGATCAGTATTATTTTGTACAATTATCAAAAATATTTTTTGAAAATATTCTTGATAAAAATGTACAAAACAGAATTTACAAAAAAACTGAGGAATATATACAGGAAACACAGTTTGGATTCAGAGCGGGGTTGGGTACCAGAGATGCTCTGGTAGCAATCCAAATATTAGTTCAGCGTTGCAGAGATATTACAATGAATGAATGTTTATATGTGTTTTATAGATTTTGAGAAAGCATTTGATAATATCAAATACGATCAATTAATATCGATTTTAAAATCAATTGGAATAGTTAAAAAGAGTTTGACAATTATAAAGAATTTATGTTAGAAACAATAAGTGAATTGATAAACTAAGGGCTTCTGAAATGTGAATCTACAGAAGAATGCTTAAAATTAAATGGAAAAGTTAAATATCGAATATCAGAGTTTTACAAATAATAAATAAAGATGATTGATTGATGGAGATGGCACGTAAAGAAGAAGATATTATAAAATTTTGTTTGTTGACGATATTTCTTTATTAGTGACATCTGACAATCAAATATTTAAATCGCAAATATACAATACAATTGATTATATAATACTGTGACTTAGATGGAACGACTTAATAACTATAAAAATCAAATAACATGGAAATATTATGTTGAAAGTGTATATATCATAAAATAAATAAATTGCGCCAGTCGTAAATAGACAGTTTCGACGATTGACACAGCTATTACTGCATGTTATGGCTATGTAGCATCTATTGTAAGGTAATGACATATTATACCTACTATGGGATTGGTGTTTTTACGTAGGTAAGGTCTTTCAATGGTTAGGTATGTTGAGAAATTTATTGGGTAAAAAAAATTATAATTTCACGATTGCTTTTACATTATTTTTACAATCATATAATTATGTAAAACATATAATTCCACACTCCTTAACGACATTGGTTTTAGATAATATACATAATTTCATGTGTTACGAAGTTATGCTTACGGCATTTGTTTGAAAAATATATGTAAAATAAATTACCTGTGTTTTTAAAATAACTACCACTCATTTATTCAAAATGAAATAGTTCTTAGATAAAAACCCGTATAAAATAAAGATTTTTAATATTTAATAATCTATTAAAGGAAATTATTGACTTTTAAACTTACTATCTTTAATTGTTGTTACTAATTATTGTATCATCAGTATTTAACTTTATTGAAGTTCTATTGGTACGTTTGGAAAAAATTATGAGAGTGAATTTTTACGATGCGCGCGCACACCGTTTCCTAATATCGACACCACGAAGTTAGCTACACAGAAATATAATATGAAAAATTGAAAATGACATTTGACGTTAAGAAATTTATCTGTTGTTGGTTGGTAGAGTCCATAGATTATACGCTTATAAATATTGATATAGCTACCGTAAAAAGGATTAAATATTTAGTTTGCAGAATATAGTACATATTGTTACGGAGCTTCTCAAAAGGCCGGCCGGAAAAAATAGACGCAATAAAAAAACACCCAGATAGTAAAAAAAAACTACAATTTTTTGCCATTTATTTAATAATAATTAAATATCTACATAATATTACATAAAGTCTTTTAATACTGTCATTTATAAGTATCATTAAGCTACATCTATGTACAAGACGTTAAACCTAACATATAATATTATAAATAGTATCATCTGTTATTTATAGGAGTTAATATTACCCCTATGGTGGAATCTATAATACTACAAAATTAAAAATCATGCGCACGATGTATTATCTGTTTGTGTTATTATAATCGTCTCGTTTCCACGATATTTGTTCTGGGATTGGACAACCTGTATAGTATAAACGTACTCTGTGGTTCTTACAAGCGTAGAATGCTGACACGCAAGATAAAATTTTTGGAGTTATTTTTGTTTCGTTACAACAAAGAAGCGTTGCGTACATAAGTAGACACACACGTTGTTTTTCATAATGTAATGACCATTTATTTATAATTATATGTAATATAAAGTTAGACAATAATATTATGGAGCGTATCATTTTGTAAATTTACATGCTAAAATTTTAGGTGAATAAGTAATTGGACAAGTATGTAACATACCTCTCTCTATATATAAATTAATCAGTACAAGTAAATATTTTATCTTATTCTATCTTCACTCAATTCACATCGCTAAAAGTGGAATTTTCTAAATACTTGGTTAAAATTTTCAGGGAGCCTTTGTGCAAATTTCTACTACGAGCCGTTTTATCTCTCCAACGATAAATAAATCAATCTTCTCTTGTATATATTGCTTACTATGCATAAATATGTAAAAGAGCAATAATTTCATATCGATTGTGTATCGCCGATATAAGAAATCAGATATAACAATTATTTAGTGTAATGTCACTACATAATAATAATGATGCACACACACAAAATACTGACGTAGAAGAGTACAAAGAAACAACGCACTGCACATTCATATACTTTAAAAGAGAGAACGTATATCGCAACAGAGTGAAACAAATTTTTATAATCTAATTAACACCTTAAAAAATCCGATAAATTCGTAAAATGGGAGTAAAGAGTTGGTTAAAAAGCTCGTTCGATTCAGTGTTAACTCTACGAGTTGAAAATATGCATTAAAACTGCGAATGCCAAACCTAATCGAGAATTCTAGCAAAGCTATGTTTTCCCACAATTTCTTTCACCAAATCAAGTGTAAATCATTCTCTAAGATGCAAATAAATTTGAAAATCAAAGGTTTATACGGGATTCGGAGCCCCTGTGTTAGAGAACGATATTTTAAGCAATGCTTATAATAATTTACTACAAATTACATATATAGTAACATCTAAAACATAACAGGCGTGATGCAGGTAAAATTACTTCACAATCACAGAAAAGGCTAATTTCGAAATAAATTTGATTACTTCTATTTGTAGTTGAGAACTTTGAGAGTGCTCGGAATATTAATACACGGGTCAGAGCGAAATTAATTTATCCAGCCAACGTCACTTTTACAGGGTTTTCTATTTCAAATTCCTTTCACGCTCGGTTCTAAACGACTTCGGTCATTTTATATTTCTAATAACTCGGCTTCCCCGACTCTTCGCACAGCTCAGTGATAAAACCCGACGTAGCAAGCTCCTCTCGCGTACGTTTACGATTCCTTAATTCAAATTAATGACGTGGTTTCTTTTTGGTAACTCACTTCGTTGTCGCATGTGTGAAGTGTGCCTCACTTAGTGCGGTTTTATCGTAGCAACAGAAATGTTATGAAATATAACGACATTGAATAATCACTTAATGGATAACTTGATATAAAAAATCGGTATTAAATATAAATCGAGCAATACATGAAAGTTTATTTTATTTCCGTCTCAATAAATGTCATAGTGATAAAGAATAAAGGCAGGTCAATGTTGAAGAGTCCTCGATATTGAATTGAACAACAAAGAGTAAAAGTCGTAAAACAGGCTTTCCGTGATTCATTGCTGAGATAAAGCTCATAATTAATTGCTTTATGATTACGCCCTTTAATGCCATAGGGCAATATTTCATTCAATATTAACCTGACGTTTCATTTTCGATACGAATTGGAAGGAATTATTGCACCTGGATTTTTTCTGGATCCGATTCTAGACTGTTTGATTCTGTAATTGACAGTGGTTTTATCCATGCTACAAACTTTTATGACGTCATAAACAGAAGATGAACAAAATATCTTAAAGACCCAATAAACAAGAAAACTCTTTTAGATTTCGGATTAGGGCTTAACTTCGTATTTGCTGGGGAGCTCTTTTTCATTACGCTATAATTCCTCTAGAAAAAGATATTGCATTTTTAGGGATCCGTAAATCTCCGAAAAAACCGAATCCTTATAGGATCTTACACCTGATTTTCACCGAATTTACTGAATGGAGAAAGTTGTAATTTCGTATGTATTATAGAATTCTATATGTATAATAGTATTCGGAACCTTAATGAGGGACTGACTTGAAATAAGAGGTCTTTTGATTAGTTAGTTAGTTAATTTTAGGGGATACATAGATTATAGACAAATGTTATATGTTTAAATAATATTCAAGGAATTGTACGAAAATTGTTCCTTTCAGCCATTATAAAAAACGTCTTAATAATCCCAAAGTTTCTACGGGAAATAAATAACATTCTTGAACATATTTTACGGAACCTTATCAGACGCGGGTCTTATACGGACGTGATCAGTTTTTTTTAATCTATGATTTATTTTGTAGTAATAAATATTACTTAGGGTTAACGTCTGACTTGAAGTCGTTAACTTTTAGGGATGCTTACGTAAGTACTTAGTTGGATGAGCTTAGCTAAACTTATGATAATTTAAGAGTTACTTTGAGGAAATAACTCTTAAATATATAACTCTTTAATGGTCAAATCGTAAATTAAGAGCAAATGAACGCTACATTAAACCTTTTCCTTTTGAAGAAGTTAATCAATGTAGCAATATAATATCTATTTAAAACCCTTGAGCCTTGAGTTGACATCTTTTTGTTTACGTTTTGTTCCTGAAAAGTTCGGCTATTTTAATGATGCATCTAACATACCTTTCTGTTTATCTATACTTTGACACGGAGACAGTTAAAATATGAGAGACATTAGAAAAAGGATTATAGCTGTGAACAAGATCTACTGTAGATAAATTCCTGGTGCTGGTCACTTAAAGTGAAACTTAGATATTGATCCAGTCTAACGTGATATTGAACTCACGCTTTGGTAATATTGACGTGATTTTTTTTATTTTAGGTAGAAACGTTTTTTGTTAGGTACGAGATTACTTAATGACACGGCAAAGTGTTGTACATAATATCTATCATTTGTGAGTGTATGTATCAACTATGTGACCGTGTGTAGTTTTTAATTATAACAATAACCATTGCGCATGAAACTGTAATAGTATGTAAGCAGTTGTATCAATCGTTTCTTTGATCAGAAATTACATTATCGGGAACCACATTACATACCCAATTTACATACCCGATACATACCCGAATTGCATTACCCAGTAAAAACTGGGGTTAATTGAAATATCTTGTATACAATAAATATTTAACCAGAGATTGTGTGCACATTTTCTAATTCCACTGTTCTACTCTTTCAAAGTTTCCGGCGACTGGAATTATTGTTTATAATTTTTGGCTTAATACAATTATTCACGATAGTACTTTTAAAAGACTCAACGACAACTCTAGAGGACAACAAAGTAAATTAATACTAAATTAATAAAATTACTACAGCAGTTGATGATCAGTTCTCGGCTATAACCACTAAAAGCCTCTTTAGTTAAATTTATCTTTGACATTCAGATTGCAGCTTTTAAAGTAACAATAAGTAGTCTTGAATTAAAATTTCTTCTCAAAAATAAAATTCTGTACCTTATCTTGCCGAAAACTGAACAGAGTCAGTCGGCTGCGTGCATTTTAAATATTAAAAATTAATTTGTTTGTTTGTTAAACCTGTAATCCTATCAAACCCAACTGAAATTAAAGATAAAAGTTGCTGCTAAGTATGGTTGAATTTTTTTTTATCTACCTTATCTGACAGTATAAGATACGAGTATAAGATATGAGTATAAGACAGTATAAGATATGAGTACATGTCCCAGTGCTATGGACCACTCCACGAGTGTTAGTGGCCAATGCTTTTGTTGGAAAATTAAGCAATCATATACTTTTAAAGGTTTTATGGGAGAATATTGTACAATCGTATATTATTGCTTTGCTTTATACAATTTTATTTAAAAATATTATAAAAAGCTAAAGTTAAAGATAGTGTTTTTTTAATTTGAAAATAATGATTACTATTCACGAGCCCTCTACGACAAACCTACAATAATAATAAGTAACAAAAGCAGACACGAATTGTTATTAGTATTATGCACTTGTAATGGTTTACTTAAGAACTAATTTGATTTCGTTGTCGATTTACTAACTTAGTCGTAATGATTAATTGGTTATCGAAAATAGATTGATAAAATTATTTGGAAAAGTGCAATTGTATAAACGTATGAAACATCATAAATCATTGTCGAGGATATAGCTTCAATATGAAAACATAAATGATTAATAACTTATGGGAAATATTATTAAAGTTCATGTTAAAAGCTTGTAGCGATGACAGGGTATTAAAATAAGCAATGTATTTCCTTGTAACGTATTCAAAGGCTGTAAATAAATTTTCGAAACAACGTTGAAATAAGTTGATCGACTATATATTAGTCACTATTATCAATTTACGTAATCCTACAAAAATTTAAAAATGTTGTATATTTTTTCGTTTTCAGCACTGAATTACAAACTTAACTTAATCTTTGGTTTATTTTTGCGGGAAGAAATTCAAATTCTTCAAAAATTCATTTGATGAGTACTTAGATTTTTTGAAACTCAGACCCGAAATTTGATAATATATTATGCTATAGTTTTTACTCCTATGACCAATCACTAGAGTAGTGGAAAGATTTCAGTTGATATCGTTTGCACCAACTAATACCTGTATTTATAAATTTAATTTGTCAAAAACTATTTCAATTTTTTTTACATGGCAATAATAAAAAAAACTGGTAATTTTATTCTATAACATTGTTTCAGGAGAGCATGTTTAAAAAAACTCAATGAAAACTTTTAAAGTAATGCAGCATGTATATGAACGTGACCGTAGCCCGTTCGGCATGTCCATTTAAATGAAACAAAGAGCATGTACCTGCGAGTCATTGGAGCAAAATTTAATCCTCAATTAATTGGTAACCGGCCACCAATTGGATTAAAATATTTATCGTCACGAAAAGCAATTTACAGAGCGGCCGCAGAACCCGTCAGGAACAGCGCGGCTCGCAATATAGCTCGGGTGGGAAACATTGCACATTTCGCTCCAAAAACAATATCTACGATATTTTTCCGTAAAATTTACACAGTTTGCATAATTTCTGAAATCCGTGTACCTGGATTTAATGGAAATGTCGTTCACGTTTAACTGACAATTCAATACAATACAAATACTCTTTATTGCATACCAATTTTACACAGTACGTATATAAAGAGAATAAAGCAATCGGCTGTTTTATTGCTAAAAAGGAATTTCTATCAGACAACCTTAAAAATAGAATTTTGTAAAGGATAAAATTTATCGGTAACGTGTATGATACTCAATAATGATTAATGCAAGATATATAATTTATTTAGTGACCGATTCCCAAGAAAAATATAAATAGCACAAAAACAGGAGGTTATTAAATTCACGTTTCTCTTTAAATGTGTTATTTGTTTTAATGGAGAGTATGAATTCATTGTTTCTTCCTTTAATGTACATATTTTGTAAGACATATTAGTACATATTTTGTACGACAACTTATATATTTTATTATGTAACGAGTACTCATGATACGTTTTATTTATTGCCAATATTTCGACCCAGTTGCATGGTATGGTCACGACGAATCATTAACAACTGTACATCTGGGTCGAAATATTGGCAATAAATAAAACGTATCGTGAGTACCCTTTACATAATAAAATGCATAAATTCCGCAATGATATTAGTTTAAAATCATAAGAAAAAATATATTTAGGTACAATATTAATTTACATGATAATAATATAATTATAGATGTACATAAGTATATTTTCTTTAACTTTCTATGGCTTATTAGTAATTTAAAATTTCAATAACAGTAATTTGGTCTTCACATCAGTAAAGATTTTCTAGTATTGGATCTATTAAAGCTAAAATAATTTAGCTTTTAACTGTAGTGTTACTGAATGAGTCTACTTAGAGTGAAACGGTGAAGAGATTTTCAAACAGCAGTCGAGGGGAAGTGAATGGCACCGGAAGGCGACGGTCCTATTTATCTCTACTTAGATAATTCCACCGAACTGACGTAGGATGAGGGTAAACATCTTGACGTGATTAATAGTAATCCTTAGTAGTTTAATAGTTGAGATTAAGTTGTTTGAATAATATCCGAAACTAACGAGGCTCCAAGTTAAAAGAATCAATCATAATATGATCTATAGCTAACAACAGCGTGGGTAAACTTGAAACAATATTATGAACATTATTTTATGTGACAATTTTCTTTGTTTATGTAACATTGCCAATTTTTAGTTTTTAGGCGTATAATAAATGCAACAAAAAGCAGTAGCACTTTATACTGAATAACTCTGTAATAGAAATCTCATTAGCATCTACATGAACTTTTGAGGTTGTTGTCTTGACTTTTAAAACTCCGATATTCAGCTATGTTACATTCACGTAGAAACCAAAAATCGTACTTTCAATGCTAATCAGTGTAAGGAAGCTTCATTTTAAGACAAGTTTCCGAACGTTTCTGCTCCGTAATAAATTATTAAAATAAAAATAGGAATTGTAACATAACACGTTTTTAAAATATATGAAAAAAATGTTAACACTATGTTTTAGTCTCGAAGTTAGTTAAACTTCATAAAAAACGTAAAACGTAGCGTAACTAATGGAAGTAAAAAAAAGATATTTAATTTTATTTTCCGCTTTTTGGTCACACATTTTCATTTGATCTTAATAATCTCTAGGTATTTGTAAATGTTGATGATTAAGCTTTTTTTCATTCTTTATGTTACAACCTATTTCTTGATTTGTATTTTGATATATATAATAAAGGTTTTTTATAATATGCTTCTTATTTATATTAATTCTTTATATATAAAAGATTATTTTGAATTTTTTAACATATTTTGAATATATGTATAGGTAGGTATAAGCCACTAATTATCACTTTGAGGAGAAAAACATTGTGGGCAATTCTGCATTTATGAGACTTCTCTATAATATTCTCAAAGGTCCACTTTAACTTGGACATTGTGGCAAACGATGGCGTTACCTCTAAATATATATTAGCTAACAAGCATTTTAAGAGCATGTATGTATCCGGAATGCTATCACATAGGGTTAAAAAAAACACCTAAAAAAAGCTCCTCTAGTGGGACGACGAAGCGACGACGATTTGGTGGCTATTCTAGGGTTGTATATGCCTACAGGCGATGTTGATTAATTAAGATCAGGTAGATCAGTCTTCAAACTATAATTAACTAATATGTTAACGAAAAAAGAGAACTTCAAATTAAGGAAAAGAATTTCTTGGTTTTGTTTCCTAATTTCACCCTTTGGGTTTTTTTTTCTTCAAATTTTGGTGAGACCAAACGGGAAGTATACAATTTTCTATATCAGTTAATAAATTTAGGAGTTATAAGGTAACAAATAAAAAACTACAAATCGAATTGAGAAACTCATGCTTTCTTGATGTCGGTTAAAAAATATATATCGGTTTTTTTTTAATGTTAATAGCCGACAAACGAGCACACGAACCACCTGATGGTAAGCGGTCACCGTCGCCCATGGCCATCAGCAAGACCAAAGGTATCACCGATGCGTTGTCGGCCAGGAAATGAGAAGAAAGTAAGAAAGAAACGCCTGGCTTTCAAGGCGCCAGCCCCCGGTTGTAATATTTGAGCGACTCGAGTTGACAATAATTAGCAAATTAAATAACAAATTATTTATTTTCATCAAAATGCTACAAGTGCCACGTTGAACAAAAAATTCTCAGCAACATTTGAACTAGAACTATTCTTTTATCTATTTAGCAGTCACGCAAGTGGGTTATCAGGCTATTGTGTGCCTTTTCTCTTTCCCGGGTCTAAATAAACTCTTATAATGCGGTTGTGGTGATGATGGATTGCTGCAAATGATGTTGACAGAATGACAACGCTAAATGATTTGTAATGAACATTTTGCGTGGCACACATTCGCATGAAATACATTTTCTTCATTTGTATGTGGTTGTATTTTATCTATCCCAATATATGCCGATAGTTAGAATTTTTTGAAATATAATAAATATTTTATACGCCAAATGAATGATAGTTTGAGTTAAATGCGAGAATATAATTGTGAGACCTTTTCTGTTCCATAAAACCTCCAAACGAGCTGAAATAAATCCATCGTAGATCTATTATATTTCTGTGGCGGGAAATTATGTGTCGTTGGTGCGATGTCAAATAATGATGTCGAGCTACTGGCCTAGTTTGGATCCGTATAATGGAATGGTATTATTTATGACGATTCCGTGATGCCTTAATGGGATGAACGAAGCTCACATTACTAATAATTTTGCTTTTATAAAATTGAAAATATAAACTATGTGTGTAATTATGATGTTTAATGTCTGATGATTCGAATGTCCAAAGGTAGCGGTGAACTATTTCCATCAGGTATGTGGCTATTCTACTTATTTATCGATTGTAAACATAAATTACTTTATCATTTAATTATATTATTATTACTTCAGCATAACCAAGTCTATAATTAATCACCAAAGGTTTACCCATAAGCTTATAAACTTTGAATTTGAACAACGAAAAATTTGAAAGTTTGAGATCGGAATCGATTTAAAAAGATGTAAAGATAAGTATGGTATTTATTGTTCGGTTTATTTTTTAAATAACGTTTTGCAAGTATTACAAGCAAAGGAAAGGAATTTTATTTTTGTTTCACCTTTAATTTATATTTAGACTGCAGGAAGATGCGCTTAATGCCTTTTATAATTTTCTTTGTGCACGTAAGGCGAAGGTAAGGACATTGTGTATGTAAGTAGTTGGTACCAAAAATGATACTTAGTGTAATAGAAAATAAGCAGTGATAATCCAGTACTTCTAACGTCGGTCTCCCATAGAAAGGTACTGGGTTCGAGTTCTGCACCTCTAATTTTAAAAGTGTACAATTATTTTTTCACATTCTATTAAAATTACTAGGGATCACAATGGATGGAGTTATTGCCTAGTAGCATTAATATCAAATCAAAATTATTTAATTATTTAGGTATTCTTTAAATACACATATGCACGCCTTGTTTGATTCTACTACCGTTTCAATTAGGTGCTTTAACATTGAGGAGAAGAAGCTGCGATAGAAACTTCTCAACACATCTATTAAAACAACACATGGTTGTTACAAAGTAAGTTTATACAACATGCGTGGAACTGGTTTCGACGCTATTATTTCCATAGGTCCTTGTCATTAATATATTAATCTATGCCATAATATACTTTACCTATAAATTGTGCTTTAACGCGTCGCCTAAAAGTTCTAATAGGTAACTCACGCATTAACTTTGGTATCTTATTTTAAAAACAAACTCCAAGCCCCATAACAGAATGCTGAAACTTTTGAAGGCGATATGAAGACGTAACCAAATTATGCCTATTTCTTGTTTCACGATGGTGTGTATCACTTTTCATTCATTCCTTCATTTGTGGCATTCCTTCTTTTGAGAAGCATCAGTCTACCCACCTTCCAATGACAAAGGAACCATCCCAATTCCAGACAGGCGCTTAGCAGCCTGCTGATATGATCCCCCTAGCACCTTTAGTGCTATGATCCACGCGCGGCGTCAAATTGTATTCGGCTCGCGGCTTTACTCTTTACTCGGAGAGCCGTAAGAACATGAGAGAAAAAATGCTTTTACCTTTTATAAAATTTAATGATTGATATGAATTATAACGACGTAATATCTTTTAAGATAGTTATTTGTTTACCCGAACGAAGAAAGTGCGGGCTGCCAATACCTAATAAAAGTCACTATCAATTATTTCGAGTGTAGTTACTATTTGGAAAAATGAAGTGAAGTGAGACCGAGATTTTCATCAATAATCCTTACTTTACTGTGAAATAATTTAGTACCACATTAATACAAATATCATTTACAGACTCTGGTAATGAATAATGACATGTGTACGCTAATAGGTATTTTGCGGTGGTTGTGGCTTGCATCCAATGTCATGGACCATTCATGTACACCGGTGGTTTCATTGTGCATTCGTAGAACTGGGTACCTAGGCGAGCTACATGACTCGCTATAGTGCTTTATCTTTGCTTAACTTTTAATTATTATTTATTTACATTATAAACTTAAAATAGTGGATTTTATCATAACTAAAAGGTAAGACAAGATTTTTTCATATCGTTACTAATTTTAGTAAACTACTTCTAAGAAATTTTACAAATCATATTAATGGTATAGCGGGTTAGATCGCATATTATCTGATAATAATGGCCGTAATCTTATTTGAAGTATTTCCTGACATGGATAACATTGATTATATTATTGTATGACAGGAGTATGCATTATAATGTAGAATAATATTTTCATTATCAACCTTCCAAGCGTGGGTTGTTGTTGGAAACTTGGAGCAAATAATGTTCTTAGCATCTCTCATCTGCAAAATTCAAGACAATCATAAGAAAACAATTATGACTATGTTGTTATAATTAACAATGTAGAAGAATTTTCTAATTAAAATTGTCTTTGTAATTATCGGGCCAGGCTTTGAGCTTCGTTTCTTTATCTTTATTCAGTAAATCTTTTAGCTTTCCTTTAAATTATTTGTCTGTTTTTCTACTTGGAAACGAAACGTTAAAACATAGTCCCCTGCAATCGGGTCCTTCTATATGACACCAACTTTGTATAAGACTTTGATCCTTATAACCGTCACTTATTAAATCTTGGTGACGTGATTGGAATTGACTCGTGTTCGTCAACGTTACACACGTTTTCAGACTGAATTCAACATTGGATGAAATGCTCACGATGTCACCCTTCTGTATAATGCCTTATTTGATTCATAATATACTCTGTACCTCAAGGGAAACTTCAAATTTCTTCATTTAACCCTTGTTCTCAGTACTCCAACACACACTACCTCGTTTTATCATTATTCCATTATAGCTACGGCCATACACCTTGAGAATCCCCTACCTCGAAACATCCGTCACGCTGGTTCACTCACTGAAAAGTTACAGAACTTTACTGACAACTTTGATTTTATGTTTCCTCTACTTCTGTAATTCCATTTCATTTATTGTTTAAACTACAAGCTACCTTATACTTAAGCTGTTATTTAATTTTATTTAGTACGCCCTGCCATTAGACAACATTCCTATACTCATAACTTCTCACCTTGATGTTGTCTTGAAGAAATCGCTTTTTAGCGACAAGTCCACCTATTGTATTGATCAAATCGTACTTAAGTCATGTCCGTATTATGGTGTACAATAAAGAGTATTATTATTATTATTAATCTAATATGTAATCTACAAATCTACAATTAATATACATTGACAGTAGATACTAAAATTTAATATCGTGGCCCTTTACAATACTGATCAAAACTCACTATTAAAGTGCTCATCTCCAACTCATACCATTTTTTTTGCTTTCGCTTAGTAATCTTTTTTCTTAGGTGTTCTTTTCATATACCGAGAAAAATGGAAGAATTGTGTATCGGACTCATATATTACCACTTTGAATATAAAAAATACAAGCATACATATATGATATTAAAATCATTTACCTTAAAAGCAATGTTATGGATACTAAACAATCTCGTTACGGTTTTATTAAATGGATGGAGTGAAGGAATGGGTAAGTATATTATAAAATGCGATGGTTCTTACCCTCATTTAATTCTTAAATATTGAAAGCCACAGAAGCCGCTTTTCGAACTAAATGATACGTTGAATCGTTATGAAAGGCCTCAAAGCATCTGTGTAAGTAGCTCTTCGGAAAATGTGTACAACATAACATGTGAAACTTTATGTAATAATAGCGAATTGGCCTCCCTCGCTTCGCTTCGAGAAAACTACGCCTTACGCTAAGGAATAGTACCCGCAATATTTTAAATTAATTTATAACTTTTTTTATAGCCGGATTGCAATGAATCAAACTTTAAGTATTAAGTGATGCTTACTGCAATATATTAGTAAAAACCAGAAAGAAATCGGTAAGGTCGTTTCTGAGATAAGGCGCGATAAAAGGCGCGAACATACGCACAGACAAATAGACAAAAATTCTAACAACTATTGCGTTATGTTCTATTGCGTTAATAAAGGACCCTTATAATGTTTTTTTTTCTTATATACCGTTCATGTACAGAAAGCGATCAGTTACAATTTTTTTGTATGTATAGATTATTGAATGTGGTTGATGTGGGTGAGGTTCTTTTGTGTGGCAGAGATGTGTATACTTGTATCTAAGGAGCGCCCGCTATTTCGTTGGAGAAAATGTCTATACGAAGTTTGTCTAATAAATGATGATACATTCTTGAAAGTATACTTTAGATGTAATAGAGGATAACTTTTTATTACCTATACATATATGTAACTTGGGGTTTTTCTTCTATTATTAACTAACATTTATTATTTAAATAAATACTTTAGCTTTTTTTGTGTATATGTATATTTTTTGTATAATTTTTTATTCAACACGATTAAGTTTTTTTTTTCGTGCGTCTCGAGGTAACTCAAAAACGGCTTGACCGATCTTAATAACTGGTATGAAGTGAGAACACATGATTGCGCAGATGATAGATGCTATCTGTACATTACATTTTGTCAAATTTCATGATAAATATTCGTTTTATGACGTGTAAGACGTGTTATAAAATATTTTTCTTTAAAGTCGGTAGGTACACATGTGTATATGACGTAGTGGGCAATTAACTCAAACTCAAACTTACTATTATATATTTATATACATTATATATACTTATTATTTTCCCCAGGCTTATTAATTTTATTGTTAACAAGCTTAAATACGATGTACTGTTTCCAGTATCACATGGTAATCTATTTTGCGATGCGAAAGTGATGGTGTTAGATCTAACCCTAGCTAGGTTAGGTCTAAACCTAAGTAGTACGTTTAAAATACTTGACAATCAGGTACATATTGTTGCTGCTCTATGTTTGTTATTTTTTGCGGCTTTTGATTTTATTTGATGGCACGCCTCAAGCTTTTCAACGATACATTTTTTTGTAAATCCCGTTGTACACGAGTTTATAACTTTTACGAATAAATATCTATCTGTTTTTTATTCAGGTAAGGATAGGATTTTTTTATATAGACATAATCTACCGCTAACCGAAATGCCTACGTCGTCAGATGCACGATGAAAGTGCAGAAGGAGTATTTAGTGGAACGCTTATAGCTTATCAGTTTGTTTCAGTCGTAAGTAATCGTTTGTTCACTTCGAACGCAAGGTCTTCGGGCAGCACAAGAATTGCCGACAATCGGATTGATTACCAAGATTACTATGAGCATGTGTAGCTGGCTTAGTCTTAAGAAGGAACTCTTAAGTTATGAAATATTATATCTTATTAATAATTCAAGTAGGAATCTTAAGAAGAATAAAGTTATAACCCTGGCTGATAGACAACGCACACCCTAAATATATGTGTTTGGAGACCTTAAATATTGCAAAGAAATTCCTTGTGTAACACAGACTAATAGAGGAACTTATGTAAGAAGAATTGGATGATTTCTTTCAAGTTAACGATGGGATGTCTGTCGATCATCTTGTATCATTATTTTAAGACATGCATGCGAGCTCTTTAACTTTGTTGCATGTCACATGTACAGTTAGAGTGTGATCACGTACAAAATGAAGTTTATAAATTACTCTATCATATTAAATCTTAAGAACGTTGAGGCGACTCCGCCACGCACGCAATATTTCGTAAGATTGTTACCTTGTATAAAATTACGTTGACGATAAGAAAGTTGCGAAATGCGAACGCGTTCCGCCGTCCGAGATAACTCTGAATATTCATCATACTTAATGAAGAGCATGTAATTAAGTATGTTTTGGTCATTTTAAGAGTAAATTTACTTGACAAAGATGACTTTTAGATACATTTCAATAACGTTATTTATGTTAAAAAATTGTAGGTAAGTAGCCAACCCTAAAATTTTGCGTTGGGTTACATACATTCAATAAATTTCCATTTTTGCAGGCTTTTTTCTTAATCGACATCAAATGACTTGTTTTTATTTATTCATGAATTTTATGTTTTAAGTTTATTAGGTAGTACTTCATTAGATAAGTTATTCAATTTAAGAGAGTCGACCTAAACGATTAATTATTACTTATCATATTGCATGGTGTTGGATACTTTAAGATGTGATAAAAAAATCCTATTTTAAGCACAGCGATTGATGTTCGACTAATTAAATATAGGACTTGTAAAAGATGCATTTTATTGGCTCGTAGAATAACTCAAATTAACTTCGAACTATGTAGTGAGAGTGTGAAATATTTACAGTTTTTATTATATTTATTTTGTGTTATTTATTCGAACAATGAGCTGAAAGGCTTTTAATGACGGCTTGAACAGATAGCATAATTACACCCGTTTGATCCGGTTACAGCTTCGGTACAAGTGATCCTTGTCGCCTGGCAGAGTTGAAGCATTTGTGTTATCGTTATTAATCTCTACAAGAGGACTGACTTTTGCTTTAACCATTTGAATTATGTTTTTGACGTTTTGTATAACCAAGTTATGTTATTATATTCCAAAATATTCCCTTTATGATGTCACCCTTTAAAAGCTAAAAGAGCAGAATTAGAGTAATGATAAGGTTCCAGTTCCAGTGTTGGACAAGGCACCGACTTTCAACATAAATTTAAATAAACTTAACTGTTTTTTTTTTACTACGAACTAAATGTATTTATGTGGACTACGGGAATAACAGTTTATACATCACGGCTTTTAGTTGAAGAAAAACGTGCAAATTGAATGTGATATTTTTTATTTCTGAGAAAAATCATTAGATTTTTGATTACTTTATTGTGTATAAAATACTAAGGGTTAAATTATAATGCAGCATTTTCTTCCAACCAACCGTCGGCGATGATGGTCAGCAAGGGTAATAAATATTACGTTGCGGTTAATTAAGCACTTAATTATATTTATATGATTAAATAGAATGCGAATTTATTTTATTCTGGTGTCCATTACTGGTACATGCACATTTGTAATTATTTTTAATGAAAAACGAATAAGCCCAAACCTGCACTAATAAAGGGCCGATTAGTTAGTGAAGAGTCTACTCTGAATTAAACAGAATCCCTTCGATTATACAAAATTGTTGTCAGCAGATTTGGGTGTTAGGAGTCGATTGAAATCGTCTTTAGAATGTCAATAACTTGTCAATTTGATGACCCCGTAGCCCAGTTGGTAGTGACCCTGCCTGCTGAGCGTGGGGTCCCGGGTTCGATTCCGATGCCGGGGCAGATATTTATGTGACAGATAAATGTTTGTTCTCGGGTCACGAGTGTTTGTGATGTGATAACTGTGTATGTCCATGCCACCCGCAACACAGGGAATCCTAGTGCGGGGGTGTGAGTGTGTAAACGTTATTAATTTATTTATTTATTTATAACTTGCGAATAAACTGAAAGAAACACGGTAGTCGGTAATAATAATACAACCGAAACATGTGACAATATGTCATGGTTGATTTTAGGCGGTAAGCAAACATTCTTCCCATTAAATATAAGTATCGTCGGATTGAACTGGAGTCTAGAGAAGAGAACGCCATCATACGGAACTTGACACCGTTTCCACGTTCGTTGGTCAGTAAAGTGCACAACTAGCTGGGGATTTTTGTGTTGCTCAAGGTTTATAGAGATGTAAAAACTTATTTTAGTACCAAGTAATGGTGATTATAGTGAAGAAGGCCATAGTGACGTTATGATAAAAAGATGACGGTGGCTTTCCAATTCTTTACAATTATGCCTAATTTATTAACATGTGAAATTGATTAAAGCGTCATCTAATGACACTAAGTAGCGTTTTTGTTGAGGGACATAAAGGGCTTTACCTATCCTTGAATTCAAGTCAACCGTATACTGTAAAACGAACGAGATTATGTGTGTCACAAACATACAAACAAATGTAAATAAAGAGTCTTTGATAATGTCAGATAAATATAATTTGAATTGAAATAGATATTGTATATTTTTATTTTATATAATATATTTATATTTTGTCTTTGACAGGCAAATAATAACTAACAGATAAGTTTTTTTTGAGCTGAATGATTTTATTTGAGCAGAAGGGAACGTATATAAAAATAAATATAATTATTACAAAGTAGCATTCCGATCACTAATTAAACTAAAATGCAGACGGATAAATACGTTAAAAAGTCAAAGTGTTTCGCATCCTCTGTTGATCCTGTACAAATCATGTTCAAGATTTTACGGATACAGAATTTTATATTAGTATTACAAAATGAGACATTGAAGTGAAAGAACAAAGTTTACGACATTCGTTATAAAGACATTGATGTATTACGAAACCATTCCCTTTTTATACAGACGCCATAAAACTGGATACCTCGAAGATAAGGAAGCAATTCGCCGTTCTCGCGTCTCGACACGCACATCAATCTCGCGTAATTGTACAGCTATTTACTATTTGCCGCGCGTATATTCGCCACACCTTGTCTTTAGATATGTTAAGAATCTTTGTTCGTTTCTAACTATTTATGATGATGTGGTGTATGTATTTTTAATTCCCTGTGTATTAACATATACAAATACAAATATCGATCACATATCTTTAGAAAAGATTTTTTTGCAGGTTCCATGGGAATATGGAATGAATAAATGTTATGCAATGAGTTATTAACTTTAAAACTTTAAATTATCTGTGTATGATAGAATTGAACTTTTTTTTTTGTAATTACTCTCAACTTTTGTCATATTTGTACGTAATGCCCTCTTATGTTTATCTATAAATAGTAAATATTTCTCATGTAAGTGAATTATGCTACTCTTATGGGAAATAAAGATTATTAAACAGGAAAACTTTACACTGTATAGTTACAGATCTATAGGGAAAACAAATAATATCAATAAAATTAAATATTACTGTTAATACAAACAAAGTTTTCATGCCATCGTTCGGCGTTCAGGTTGCTTGGGGGTAACAGACTCAGAAAAATCCGTCACTGACTGGCGGTTCTACAATAGTACTGTTTCGCCGCTTATTGATTATTTATGTAGTTTATAAAAAATCACAACAGAGTGATTCAGAAATTGGTATCTAGTTATTTATTTTGGAACTAAACAGTTTTTGTATATCGAATGTTGCACATTAGCACTTAGCCAGACTGCTTATGATGTAATTTTACAAATTCCTACAACCATATTAGCCTTTAACCGTAGACGAAAGCGTACGTATATTCAAGCTTAAATAAAACGCCTATTTATTTAATAGCGTATTGGAAATGAAGGAAACTCATTCCTCATTTGTCATGTCCGTAGCCGGAGGGTATATAAAAAGGGAGCTGTAGACGACTGCCACTTCAATTTGACTCAATATTCGGTGAGTTGTGCTTTGAGGAAGTATTGAGCAGGTTAAATCAATTCTACGGAATGTATGAAGTACTCGTAGTCCGATAATTGCTCTTCGAGTTAACAAGTGTCCGCCACGATCGCTAGATGGATGAGTGATCGTTAGTGGTCTAATTTTTTGATCATTTCCGAGCTCCATAGGGTACATTAATATATCGGTTCTGGTTGATATCGTTGAAGAACAGAAAAAGAATTTTACAATCTTGTGATGGCCGCTGACTTCACCCCTATTCCGCACTGAAAGCCTTGCTCATTAATTAATTTTATTATTACCCATGTTCATTGATGTGTTGGTCAAAATATAAGCTGTTGTTCGCGTTAGTAAAAAATCGTTATAAACTTATCAGTATTAACTAATAGTTAATGTATTTTGTTCTAAAGTACCATTTCTATGGAATACACTCACAATTTTGCTGTAACATTTTAGTTGCCGCCTGTTCATATTACAGTTTCTTATTCACTTCAAAGCAACTAATCTAACGAACATGAGCGAAAAATTACTAACACGTTCAAAAAAAATACATTTCAGACCCTCATCTAAACTCATCAGTCTAGTAACCGCATATTGACAAACATTTTACGAAGGGAAACCACTCGATATTGGAAGACAAAAGCACAAATTTGGGTTAATCAAATTCCAGTGTTGAGCTTATACAGGCCAATGTCTTGGCATCTATACGGTTGCTTGAGCAAAGTTAAGTGTAAAGCCTTATCATCGTTAGTTGTTCCTCACCCCCTGCTTTCCTCAAACCTCAGCCCCGCCGTCTTCTAAAGATTAATGCACGTCTAATGAATCAGCTACCGTGACAAATCGAGTGTCCGTAATGGAAGAGCCTTCCAGATTTGGTGGCATCAATAAATTAGATGAGTGTTAAATTTTGATTTCTAACCTTTCGCTCCGGATCTATCATAAATTTTTTCCATCACGTGGAAATGGCCGTAAAAGTTATTCTTAAGAATTTCCATATAACATTTACGATAACGATTTCATATTATATTCGTACGAAGGTAAAAAATGTGATAATTTTTTTATTTCCTTAAAAAAAGCTCTACATAAAATCAAGAGATATATAGAACGAATAGAATAACGCTATAAGGTTTATCTTTCCTCGTTGTAACTGATTACTTAATATAGAAAACAAGTTTATCTACTCCCATGCTTTAAATCCTCTATAAAAGATAAACAGTTAGCTTACTGCCAACATTAAAACACCCAATGTCCTAATAACCATAATATCATCCAAACAGATGATATAATGTTGTACTGAATTTCATAATAACGATCTCGATGTGTGGTATCTGTATAATTTTCAAAAAAATAACATCTGTATGAATTTAAAAAAAGAACATTGTCATTCACGTGCGTTTCACTACCAGAACGCTGTGCGCCGTAAAATAAAGTAGGTTATTCGATTCCCCGTCATTTTTCTTCGATATTTTTATTGTTTTGTTTACAAAAAAATTAGCAATTAAAGTTTTGACAGGACACCGCCAGATATTTTAAACGCTGCAAAAGACATTTCCAACAAACTACTATCGGAAAAATCAAGAAAGCATTATGAAAAAGCGTATCAAGATTTTATTTTAATGTTAGCAGTAAGCTAAATGTTTCAGAATATTTTATAGAAGATTCATATTATGGGTGTAGATAAAGTCTTATATGCAACTGTTGATACTTAGGTATTAAAAAACTCATGTGATACTATTATTCACACGTTCGTGTTTTAATACCCCTTATTATACAACAATTGCATAAATAACTATTAGATAATTATGAATTAAAATATCTGGCTATTACCTTTAAATTCAATGTATTTGTTTGAAATTTTTGGAACACAAAGAAGGTCACGCCACAATGACGCTAAAGTTATATTACTCCCTCGAGGCTTCCTAAGGTCACGTTAGGTTGATATTTGGTATATGCGTACTATAAACGCTATTCAAGACAAAATATATAGGAAGTAGCTGCACAAAACAATTTTTAAACAATTTATTTAACAACAATTACGCATAATTACGCGATTGTGTCTTTCATCCAGAGTGTTAATTTGTTTTACTCATTTTAAAAATAAGCCTATAAGAATATGTTTTGTAGTAATTACGTAAGGTTTGCTAAAGTTATACTCAAAAACGTAAGTTAATATCGCGTTAAAATCGATGTATAACGTGTCTTATATTTCGCTTTTACTTATGCTTGTTGCTATTTAATGCCTTTAATTTTCCAAAAATCCAAACTTATTTAAAAGTAACAAATATTTATTGCTAATGATATACATGTCATATATACATTTTTATGATAATAGTATTCGGTGTCGGTAGCTTTTCTTAGCGATATCAATTGAAACATACATAATATTATTATTCCAAGAATTTTGGTCGTATTGGAACGGTCTCTTCTAATCCCATGCTGGCCGAACAGGGTGTCTAAGAGGCGACAGAAGCCAACCTGCTCGGTGATAGGGCTTCCCCTACGGATTATATTATCAATATTATTATTAAGTAATTAATAATATTACTGGTATTATCTTTTCGTGAAGCATGCCTGGCTAGCTAGCACCCTTCTACTAAAGTCAGCCGCCAAACGACTCATTGTGTTCCGACTGGGAGGCTTGAGAGCCAGAAGTTTCTTTTTTTCTTCTCATTTCCTGGCTCACAACGCATCAATGATGAATTTAGTCTTACTAATGTCCATGGGCGACGGTAACCACTTACCATCAGGTGCCTCGTCTGCTCAGTTGTCGGCTATTTATATTACAATAAAAAAAGAATTGTAAACGCCGTGAGCTTTTTTTAAGCACATCCTGTAAATACAGCCTCGCATAAACATACTGCATCTTCAGTGATAGATGAGTTTTGTTTATTCATTTCATTAAGACGCACCAACGCTTGATACACAAAATTATATATAAAAACCGACATCACAATAATAGTCGCATTCCGTAATTATCACCTGTAATTCACCATACATCACGACGATCATAATAGGTAAATATGCTTCTTCGTAACTAATATATTGCCTTTATATTAAATATAAAACATAAGAAATGCATACATAAGAAACAAACAAACAATCATAAGAAATGAAAATATAAATTGCGGAAAAATATTTAATAATTACAACACATACAATAGAGACTCAATGAAATTGAAAATATAATACTATTTTATTTATAAAAATTTATAAATCATATTATATGGTTAAATTTATGACATTTAAAAGAACTTCGGAAATTTATGAGCTCTGTAACTAAGTCAACGTAACTACAAAAGATCTCTGGTAGATTATTTATTAGTTTTGTTTTTTGTATTTGTGTTTGTATTTAATATTATTTTCAAATAAGATCATTAATAAGTTTGTACAGTAATATTAGGATAATAGTACGCATCTACATAGTTCTAGTAAAGACATTTTAAAATGTTTTAGATTATTGACGTAATCAGAAAAATAACAATGTATTTGCCGACAAGACAAAATCCGTACCAACTTATTTTGAATCCTTTTATTTCCTACATCGTGGATTCCAGGCAAAACAACAACCGTGTAAGGAACTTCTGACTAATGAATAATAGAGTACAATTATTGCACAGGACAAAACCAAGGGTTTTAAAGACTTTGATTGCAATAATATTTATTACAATGGAGATTAGTACTTAAAGTTATCCTTAAGTGACGGACTTGATATTATTTTCTTTAGTGGAGTATATTCAATTTTGTAAACAGTATCATCACATTCTCTGCCCTCCGTTTCGTTTTAGAAAATCTTATAAAACAACAATTGCTAATGCTTAACCTTAATTTGTTTTCCTTTCACCAGTCAATTAAACCATCTAGGTCCTTCTGAAGTTCCAATGAATCAATGCGATTATCAATACTTCATAATATCTCAAGACCATTAGTAAACAAATAGCATTGCGATTGGATGTGGTCTGTGATATCATTTATGAATATGTTAAATAGGATCGGACAAAGATGTGAACCCTGCGGTACTCCAGTGGTAATCAAGTATTCACAACGACAGATGCCGAAACTTGTTTTCTGACTGAAGCTTTACTGAATTTGCATGAATATCAGGTCTTTTCTTTATGTAAAAGCAGGTATAGTTCACATTACAAACGCTTTTATGTGTTAAATAACGAAGAGACGGAATGGCTCAACCACAAGGAGCTCCAACAGTAGTATATCGCGTGCAGTCGGCGACCGAAACAATAGTACTGTGCGGGTGCTTCGTTCTCGCCTGCATTCTGAATGCACATGTGAAGCTATTCGCGTCTGGCGGATGCTGGCTAGACTGCCACGTACTTTGATACTCGAACTTTTATAGAACGAAAAGTTTCCTGCCAGATAAACATATTGCGATCTATTTGTGAATGTTTTTAGTTCGGTGAAACAAGCCTTATGTTACGCTAAAAGTGCGGTTTTAGTGTCAAATATGTATAACGGTATTTCTTAATAAGTACCTTTTAAAAGTTACCACTTCAACAGCTTTCTGAACCTTATCTATGTAAAAATAAATGTAAATCAGTTACGTGTCTCAAAAACTGCACGATTTACATCTATTTTCGATATTATCCAGAATTGTTAGCTGTGATGTTATTGACCCGCTTATTATAACTTAGCTAGTGATCCACCCCGACTTCGTCCGGGTTCAACAATTATCTATTTTAGCAGATGTTACGCAGGTATAATCCATACTAATCTCAAAATACTATAAAGCAAAGCATGATTTAATAGGATATAGCCTACATACGCAAAATAATTATTCAGATAGATTCCGTTGTTCCGTATATTACTCTCGGCATACACACAACACAAATTTCGCGCTCTCTCTTTATTTTATATATGTATATATATTCTTAATTATATTCTTAATTATTAGTATAGTTACCTGTTAACGCGATAAATATTCAATAAGACTTGTTTGGTACGAACATATCCGAATTAAAAACGCTCGTTTATTCGTATAATATTCTTATACTTTACCTTCGCAATGACCAGTAAATTAGTCTGTTTTCCAAAGAACTCGTAACTTTCTTACTGATTTCCATATATGAACCATCAGTACCATACGAGTCCGCAGCGCTGTGAAACGAGCGTTTAGTTTGATAACGAGCCTATAGCTCAGTTGATAGTTAGCCTGCCAAGTGAAGTGTCCCAAGAGCTCTATTTCCGACTGGAGCAGACATTTATCTCACAGATAAAAGTTTGTTTTTCGGGTCTTAGCTGTAAGTTATGTCACATTTATGTATGATACCCGGTACATAGGGAATACGCAGGTACGGAGCAATCGCTTCTCGTGTCTGCGCTCCGGTACGGACGATTCGTATGGATCATATGCATATGCAGGAAGCGAACTAGAACGTGACTCGAAAGGATGAGAGTATAAATTCATACCGGTGTATCATCAAAGAACTACGTAGAATGTCGGAAGACCGTGAAGTGGTTTAGTTAAATAGATTTGTTTCTAATTATTCACATTACCCGTCTACCTGAGTGTTGTCATCGGTGGCAACAATGTTATAATGGGTATTTGTTAAAGTTACAGTACCTTTAAATTAATGAATTTTCTAAGGAATAGTTTTGTTCTAAACGTTTCCAATAAATCCTGCAAAACTTAGCCATATAGATCGAGTAAAATCCTTTGCGAAGTAACAAAAATGATATATTACGGAAGGTCCCTAGAGTTGTACGATTAGGGCTCTTAAACTTCTGAAGTTCTGTTATAGTACAACTTTACAACAAGGATTGCAGCGGAGTTAAAACTTTTAACAAGTTTCAAACAATTTTCTAGTTTTGCAACCAATAGGGCACGGAAATTCTTCACGGCTTATAACTGTTGATTTTATTGCTAAAATCTCGACAATAAGACGATAGAATAGAATTTGGACAGAACTTTAAGAGATTACTGTTACTTCAAGACGTATGACATACCGTTATTAATGCTTAAAAAGGTAAGAAAATTTGTGTTACGTGTTTACTGCGTAATCACTTACTGTTAAGGTGTCGGTCGAATTATATTTCCACTAATTATTTAATTATTACGTATTAGTGGTCTTGCGTTCAATCTTCACCCAATTATCAATCACGTTTATGTCGTAACACAAGTAACGCTTTACAGGCTTTTTGGGTCGTTATCTATTGATATAATTGTCTGTGTAAGAAATATAACAAAAAAATAAAAGAGTGATATAAAACACTTACATCCTTCATATTAAAATCAAACACGCACTCTCACTCTCTCTCTCTCTCTCCCATACACACTCATAATGACGCGAACTCAGTCTTTTTCTCTCCCTTACTCTCTCTCTCTCATACACACACCTACATACAACACACAATTTGTTTTTTTAGACAAACACAATTGTTAATGAAATTCAAATGTTTTTTCCTATTTAATCCTCTTTTGGTTTTATATTATTTCTTTTATTATTTTAATACAAAAATAGGTTAAGGATACGCTATTGGATTACAAAATAAATAAATAAATATATTTGTGTGCGGGTATCAATCAATCGTTGATGACAGTAATAGTCAAGAGATGCTGTGTCAATAAAATTGGAAATGTATTTTTTATTGCCGAAGGAACGACGACTTCGACGATTGAGTACCAAGTAAACAAAGAAAACATATATAACGTATGATTATTTATGGAAAAGTTATATATTTTGGTTCTGGGGCAGATAAAGGTAATATTTTTATTCTGTGTACCTAGCGCAATTAATATCGGCCATCACACGTGTTAGTTGAAGACGGTGAAAAAAAAAACTATAAGGTGACAAACCTAAATACCTATATACTGCATATACTAATGCTAAATACATATATATTACTGCTAGGATTCTTTATGTTGCCACCTACACATAATATGATTAAGTGATCAAAGACCAGAGATAAATATTTATCTATAGCGTTAAAAAACATTTATGTATACAGACAGATATGGTTGTGAGGCAGACGCTTCGGCCAGAAATCAAACCTTGACAGACTGCTTAGCAAGTAAAGTCACTACCAATTGGGTTATGGTATATTCTAAACTAGAAGTTCCCAAAAGTTCTATTTTTCATAGCATACTTTTCATGTTATCCGGTTTTGGGTAGATCATGTTTAGATAATGTAAATTTTTTTCAAATTTACCAAGTCCAATTATTTACGATTTTATGTCACCGTAACGTTTTTTCAGTCTGTTTGTTATATTTGTACTAGCTGTACCCTGCGCGCGTTGCTACGCCACCAACTAAAATAAAAAATGGCGCCATCTGTCGAAAATTGGTCGTACCAAATCAGAAACGTTCGTGGTCTCATGCAAAACAACTTTGCTAAAGGTTATCACATAATCAAATGCATAGTTTACGATTCTATAAAGGACATACAGACAAACATTCATTTTTATATATATAGATGTGAAACAAAAATCCCCATGATCTTTTGCGCAGATAAAGTTAGACGTCTACTCAACTAAATAGTTCTCGCAGGCTACAATTTATCGTGGATAAAATCTTTTACGCAAAAAAAACAAAACCAGCCACGTGCACATTTGATCCTCACAGTTAAAGGTTCCGCAGTCAGAAAAATATAACGGTAGGAAGAATTATTTTGTTTCTCTTAATAATACCATGAAATACAAAGTTACATCTGACTTTAATTAAATTCATAAAACTGAACTTCTCAAAAATTTTGCAATATACTTAATTTACAATATGCGTAATTATTTTATTCAAAACAATTTTCATTAACAGTTAGGGCTTACAATCAACATTTTTCATTCTTAGTTAGAAATGGGATATTTTTTATGATTTTGGAGATGTATATCTCAATTATACATACATTTTCCTAAAAAAAAATGTAGTAGCAATAGACTGATCACAGGGTGCTATCAAAAATTAAAAGGGGTTTTGTTTTTACTGTTTTTGTCAAAGGCAACAAGCAGGTGGACAACAGATAGATAATAATTGCAATAATGGTTAATTTAAAATATCACAAAATATATTCCTATTAGGTTTAATTGAACACATGTCAAAGTAACATGTGTATTTTAAAAATACATAATCATACTTCATAGGTGGTTCTATATTTTCAAATAAATAGTTGTACTTGTCGATAACAAAGTATTCGGTAACTACAGAAGTACTAACTGTATAAATGGGTTGTTCCATTCATGAAAAGCTAATATTAGGTCACAGTCTGCTTAAATATGTTCCTCTGTTATTGATACCTATTTACATCTCTTGAGCCCCTATTTTACGCACAAACATGGGTTCCTTGCTAATCGTAGTCGACTCTTGGATGTCGATACCATGGTTCTATAGAAATAAGCAGTAGACAAAACCAACATGCGTGATATTCTACACCAGACACCGAAATAGATACAGGAATAGACACCAACTATTATTTTCTATGATACACGCACAACGGGTTAGAGATTATCGAAAAAGCTCCCTGCTCTCCAGCGGCTTTTTAACGATCCGGCCGCCCCAGGCGATTTTCCATTACATGCTTAAGAGAATTATGTTCCTAGCGTAGTGATGTTTATATTTCTCATTTGTATAATATATAGATACTAACAATCAAATTAACTTATTTCTTAATTAAAACTCTACTATCAAAGTCATTGTCCCACTATTGAGCTTCCGACTCATTTCTAAATATGAAATGTGAAAAGCATGACCGAGTGGCCTGTAAAGACTGCTACATTTCGACCTTGCAATAAATTTAATTTTTTTTGCATTTCTTTTGCCAACGAAAATTGGGCAAGCCGTTCTTTAGTTATAACGGGACATACAGACAGACAGATAGACGTACAAAAATTTTCAAAATGGTCAAATTGATGTCAGTATGTCATAAAACGAATATTAATCCTGAAGTTTGATAAAAAGTAGAATGTACAGATAGACAAACATTACGGATTTATATAGATAGATATATGTATTTTATATAGCCTAACATTTGCACAATCATGTGTTTTAACTACATACTAATTTTCATTAAGATCGGTCAAGTTGTTTTTGAGTTATCTCGAGACATACACGAAAATCTCAACAGATTTATATAGTAGTATAGATTAAGTTGTATCCAAAAGTAGGTATGTATGCAATCTTTCTTGTTCGGCATAAATATCTTAAATTACAATGAAATTTTATGTATAGAATATACTAAGGATCGAATAGGGTTCTCTTTTGATTCTTATGAGATTATATTTTCCATTCATGCATTGACGTAGTCTTTATTTGAATACCGTTTTCCTCCGCTTTCTTATTTAAAAGAAAATGTTAACATTAAATATTATATAAGATATTATGGTATTGAATATTTTGTAATATAAAATCAGATAAGATACCGAACAAACCCTTCCAGCCAACTCGTAGCTTTCAGGGTATATTGTGATCCTCTGATTACTATAAATAATTTTAATAGTACCCAAACTTAGCGATCCTGGTTGTAATTTTTTACTGGTTTTATTTGTCCTCCTGTAGATTCTGCCGAGGCACATGCTGTGTCCAGTAGTTGTACCTCGGATGGATTATTTCTCAGACAACATCAGGGAATCACTCCACCACAAGTAAAATTTCAGCAATATTTGTCTTTTCATTGTCTAAATAACGACGATGGTCGAGATAAACTAAGTTATATTTTATTTCTGTTAATATTTCATTTAAGATGAAATTTTATTGCTAGACTTCACCCTCGTATGTATATTGCAGAAAATATCCTGTCAATTGGGTGTTAAATACATAAAAGCTCTTTTGTGTCATTAACTAAAAACAAATCTAATAATATTTTGTTTCAAGCTCTGTATAATTTTGAGATAGGTGTAATAATGATATCCTGAAATATTCATATCGCCCTAAGAGAGATACTGGGTTTTTACTTGAATGAGAAATAAATTTCCTTTTACTGTATATTAATATTATTAAGAGAGATTCCAAGTTTTATGAGTTTGTGTTCAGAACCACGGCACCAAAATCAAAAATTATTTCAACATTTGCTAGTTACATTATACTGGATGTACATATATAGGCTATAAATTGTAAATTATTTATTTAACCCCAGCGTAGTCGGAGCGGGCGGCTAGTTCACCATAAAACGAGATGTTTCAATTGTAAAAGTGCGTTATACCTCGGACAAAATTAAGAATTCCTTTGTTCTAACTTTATGGATTTTCATCGTAGTAAACATAAATGTAAATAAAATAATTGCTTTGACGCTTAAGTAACAACTTGATTGACACAGAACAAAGGAGGTTGTTAAATCGAAAGGATGTTTCAAGGTTGGTTGAATATTAAAAGAATGATTATAATAATATGAATTTTATGAACTCTTTAAATAAATGTATCATTTTACTAGTTAACAAGGGACCCAAAATATATAACCGAATATAACTAAACGAACCGTAGTTGGTATAGTACAATATCTGCTACGTGATTATCTTTTCGTTTCGTTAATGTATTAAAGGCCTGTTTTACATTTACAAATATCTATTAGGCTTGTTTGTTTCTTTGCTTGGAACTTTAAGAGGCATACCGTCCTAAGTCAACACCTTAATGCTTGCCACTCAACAGTTAACTTTGATCCTTATTCATGACCCTACTGGAAGCCAACTTTTAGTGTCGCTTCGTGGATAATGGACACATATTTCTTATTTCAAAAAGATTCGATCAATACACGCATATTATATAAAGTATATGCCCAAAAGGGCAGATTGCTTTCAAATGATCATAGCAACTAAACCCAATTCACTATTTCATATTAAAATAGATTGCTGTAAATAATTTGGTACTTTTTTGTTATTAATACTAAAGAAAAACATGTAGATGTATTGACATAAATACATATATTATTGGCAGATGGATACTATGCGATTCAATTACAATACATGACTTGTGAAACTGATTTATCAAAATTGACACTTTCTACATGTTATTATTGTTATTATTGAGATTTAGAGTGCGATAGAATAGGACAGAATTGAATTTAGAATAGACTTCATTGCAGTTTAAATGTCAAAATGCAAACATTAAGTGATAAAAATTTGCATCCGTCCGTTTCAAGTAATATTTTTCTTTTTATTTTTCTTTCAACTTTTAGTTTTTAAATATCGTAAGGGTAAAAATATTAATTAAAAGGATGATTTTTCTAAATTTCATATTATGAGAACTAATTGGCCTCGGTTTGTTATACGACATATAACCTGGTATATTTCATCATCTAGAAGCGATTTAAACTCTAATAAAACAACATTTTTATATCTATTTAGACCTAACTTTGTGATTTTTTTCAATGCAGTGAAGTAAAGGCTATCGTGTATCAAGTGACCAAAGACGTTAGACTAAAGACTGCTAAATAACATATTTTTTTTTCTGAACTTTATTATGTACCATTTATGAATAAATCACATTCAACACAACATTTTTTCGGAAACCCCCGCCTTAAGTATCTGTAAACTTAAAATAATTTATTGTAAGGTCTTAAACTTTTTTTTTAATCGGTAAGCAAATACCTATGTTCAGGCAAATTATAAATGGGAAAATTATGTAAAAAGATATAAAAAACTTGTGGATAAAATAAAATAATGTATGCTTTTCTGCTATAGTTTTTATTGATTTTACGATCTGCTACATAAATGTAGTATAATCAATTATTGCATAACTGTACTATAGTTATTTTTTGTTTGGTATTAAAATACAAGAAAATTTAATTGTTGCAGATTATCTCTCAGACTACAAATTTGCACGTAAATAAGATCGGTGTGCAGTGGACACTGCGAAAACCCTTACCGCTGGGCAAGCAGCAATGACAATTGTAGTGTTTTTGGAATTAGGCAACCAAGGGTAACAATTGATGCAACAAGGATACGCCAGGATGATGTTGAGTACCAACACGAGTCGATTTTATGGAAAAAAGGAGCAAGATCGTTTGAGGTCGAGGCAATAATTTTCTGAAAAAGCCTCCCCAAAGGACCTACGATGAACGACATAACTAATTTATTAAGCTTAGGCACGTGAGGCTGTCATGCAGTATATACATACATATACATCGGTGTCTGCTTTTACAAGAAAACGGACAACTCCATCCTGTTCATACTGTAATAATAAGGAAACCTATTTTTTGAAAGTGGAGCACCCGCAATACCAAACCAGGCATCTGATTCATTTATCTTGCTTCATTTTCAAAATTTACTTCTTCTTTCAGTATCAAAAGTTCATTATTCGGAGATCTATGAGAAAAGTGTGTTGAGGTGCCACCTTCATCACTGGGGCCGCCTAAAAGTAGGTTTATTTTTGTTGCAAAATAAACAATATATTTAACTGCTACTAACAATATTTTTAAGGCATTGCTTAAAATATATATTGTGCTTGAGGTTTATCTGCATTGGAAATTTTAGTTATTTATTAATTTATCATTATTAAAAGCTATAATTATAGATTTTACAGATATTATATGTGATGATAGTGTTTCCCAGAGCTGTTCGATTTTCTTGATTATACATATATGAAACAATAATTTTGAAATGGTTTTTGAGTGAACTAATAGTACCCGCGAATAGGTTAATGAAATAATTGGGAAATATGTAGACGAGTGAAATAGATTCGATATCCAAATTTTGACTCAAATTTTTCGAAATCACTCAAGGTTGACTGGGAAAAAACTCCTCATGGCATCAAGACCACCTTTTGTTATTCTTATGAATTGTCTATAAAGGATAGACAAACAAGCAAATCTTTGAACATTTTACTCCTATGCGCTTTAAACTATTTTGTTACGCTATTAAAAACCCTTGTGTAAAATATTATATCATCATAATTGATAACATAGCTCGTTAACGTTATATAATTTGATTTTACATGTTCCGCATCTCAACTTAATTTATTTAATAAATATGCTGACAGCGAGTGGCTCAACGATAATACACATTATTGTTGGGTGTTAAAATTTTATGTAACAAAACAAGAAAGGTTTTCAAGGCTTATCAAGGTTTTTGTTTTTCAATCCATTTGTCAGAGTAAATATTGGTTCTATGTTTTCTTTTTCTTCAATGTGTAATTTAAAACAAATGTTATGTTTATATAAAAGTTGAATTTTGGAAACAATCCAGTAATTTAATTTTGAATATCTTAGAAAACACCGTTATATTAATTAAATAAATGAAATCCGAATATGCTGTTCCTAACACTAAAAGTAACTTAATGTTTTGACTTGATTTGATAACCTTGAATTTCGTAGAGGGCATTACTAATTGAAGTATGTCACAGTAAATGGATCAGCTTAGACGTTCTGCTATAGATGAAGTGTTTCGTTACGTGCGTTATGTTTAAAGTTTCTTTTGTACGTCATTATCGATCATTATTAGTACAATGGAAATAGTTATATAATATTTTTATAATACAATAAAGGATATATAAAAAAATTTGTTCACTTCAAATTGAACGTAAATGGATTCATTAATAAAATTAACTTCATACATGTCAATTTATAAAACTGTTAATTTTAAGAAATTTACATTGGAAACAATATGTTTAAAAGTGTGAAACGTTGCCTATTCACCGTAATAAAGCGTACGTTTAATAAAGCATCGTAATAAGCAAGTGCTCCTTCGAGCTAAATTCGATCAAATATTTCTTAAGTACTTTGCTACGGTGTTTGTTCTCTTCGTTTTCCTTTTTAAAGTTTTTCTTCGATAACATTTCAAATATAACATAAAGGAAACCATATTTTGAAGGTAAGTTAGATATATACCTAACTTTCAATATTGAAAAATGTCGCTCCTAATTGTTATTATTTTATTAGTAGATACGTTTATTACATACGTATATGAATAATAACTTAAAGTTAGACGTGATTTCAAAATCAAGTTTGAATTAAAAACGAGGTTAAATTAGAAATCAAATCGATTAGAAATTGTTTTCAACTGAAACTGACAACAGGTACCTAAGATTAATTGGGAGTAACAAAACTTTATTAATGTCATGATATTTGTTTTCTTTTTTGTAGATTAGTATAATAAAATTCATGTCCGATAAAAACATTAAGGAAATTGTAAGAAACCCTCGGAGGCAATAAGCAATAGAAATCGTTTGCTTCGAAAACGGACAATTACTTTCGGGCGCGTAGCCGATTCTTCTCTTGAATTCGCGTATCTTTATTGGAAACGACCGACTATTGTCGATTTAATTCAACGGTTATAATTCAGTTTCATTTGTAAATACCCATTGCTGTAAAAGTAAAAGACAAATTCCTATCTCATGTTGACAGCTTAATCGTTATATTTTTTTTCGCCGTGGCATCAATTCAATCCAGGACCACCCATGCAAATACGAATCTTCGTAATCGTAATGGAAAACGCCTGGAATGTTGTTTACCATATTACATTGATACGAACTGGTATATATAACTCACGGTAAAAAAATATTATTACAAAATTCTAGGGGATCATCACAGGCGTACTTTTTGGAAACGAGTATCTTTATTGGCCAATTAAAAATGAAATGCGTCAATTAAAAATAACATATAGCATTAGGTTCAGTATTAAGTATTAATAAAGGACTGGAGGTTGTTTCCAGCTTGGTTGCATATTCCATAAACTATTGTATGTATTTCGATCTAGGTTTAATGCGTACCTGTTTGCTGCTTGTGTATTTTTACAAAGGATGTGAGTAAGCCTTAAATAATTATTTATTCAAAAATTACAATTGTTTAGTTTCTAATCCGATATCTATTTAGTTAATTTATGTTTTTTTTTTGTTTTGAGAAGTTTCTAATTCAATTGTTACCACAAGTTGGCGCTATATAGGTGTATATTGATAATTTTTGTTTTTAATGAGATGTTAGCAGCTTACTGCGAAACATTGATTTCTCTTCTTCATTGAGAAGCCTAGAAGGTACTGACCCACGCTAAATTAACTAAAAATCGGAAGAACTTATATTATCTAAAAGACTCAGGTCAGGAACATCATTCAAAATCCTAGTAGGTACCTCTCGCGAACTTACTTAGCTCGGCCGATTATTTACCCCTGATACAAGCAGTTGAATAATCTTATAATTAGCTAACATGATTAGTGTTTCTAATGTATTAAGTAGATATATATGTAGGTACAACAGTAATATATTATGTCGATAGACATTGCATATGGGAATTATTTAGTTTTTGGAGTGTATCAAAAACACACAGTTATCTGTTTTAATACTTTTAATTATTTTGTGATCACCTTAAAAAAATATAGCATAACTGTGTATGTCTCACTGTTGGACTAGGACTCTAGGGCTTAAAAAATATTAATAATATAATTTTCGCAAACTTCCGATAACTTGTTTTTAATATCCAAGACTGTAAGTTCCAATTAAACAATGAGCAATTTTTTAGCATAGAATTTTGTAGCAAAAACATTTTTTAGGTATAACTTGAACATTTTAGTTTAACCCATAACATCGCATATTTTATGACTGTCCTTGGAAGTTATACAGTTTAGCTCGATCAACTTTCAATTTTTTTTAAAAGCCCCTACTTTTATGCACCTTTAGTTTATACGAGTATATAGATCCTTTAGTTTGAATGACAGTTCGACCACTAGGTATATGGAAAGTACTAGCCGATTCTAGGAGCGAACTGAAATGTATATGTAACGCGCTAGTCGCTCCTTCTCCTCCGAGAGTTCACATGCCACACTTACATCTATATGAATAATTATGTATGTTGTTAGTTTGGTAGAGAGAAATGACCTTTGGATTTACCAAACATACTCGTAATTGTGTTATGTATTTTATTATGTAACGGGTACTCACGATACGTTTTATTTATTATAAATATTTCGACCAAGCTTCATCAATCGCGGTCACAGCGAAACTACGGTGGTGGGGAGAAATTGACAGGCTAGGGGTAAATTGTCCCTGTAGCTTGGGACCAGAATACGAGCTACGGTATCCCCTGCCTGTCGAGTGGGAGCTCAAACCGTCCACCGTGCGACCCCAGGATGGACGGCGATATGTTCTAGGCCGCATATCGTCATCAACAGCTGAATGATGCCAAAGCTCTCCTTTGCAGAGCCCGACAGGGGCACCGCGCTAAGAGGACTCCGGTTGCGTTCCTTTGGAGATGCCGGGGTCCTCTACTTGGCGCCGCAAGAAACCACTGGGGCGGGGTTTTAGTGCCTTTTCCTTTAATTTTCCTTTAATCTCATTTACATCAAGTTATTTAACAAAATGTCATGAAAAAGAAAATAAAAAATAACAACGAGTTCTAGACAGGTATTTGCACCTTATAACTTGAATAGCTATTATAGTAATCCAGTAACTAGTCTTGGGTCTTGCAAATCTTATAACAAATATATTTTCTCTCTTAGCTAGGAGCAGGTGTCCTTCACTATCCCATTGTGAGCGACCTAGTAAATTTTCTGAATCTGGATCTGCCGCGTACCTTTACTTATCTTATTACTTTCTACATTGTTATCATTGCTGATTCATCAAATTATACATGGCGTATTTTCTTCTGTTATGGTCTCTGACTTATAAACAATGTTCAAAGTATTTCGCATGTATATAAACTTAAGTAAAATACATTCATACATTCATACATTCATACAGAGTACAGCAGTACTTACTAATAATAACATCCTAATTTTGAAATTAATTTATTTAAAAATCATATAAATTAAAATTTCGGTAACAATTTGCTAATAGAAAATGGTATTTCATTTATTGCATGTACTGAACTAAATTTACGACGTAAAAACTAAGACAACTAATCATATAAGAAATATATACAGTAAAGTTTAAAAAATATACACCCCAAAACGAACTAAGTACCTTAAACTTACCTGCAGGATTATTAAAGATTATTAAATATAATCACGAAAAATGCAACATACACTCAAAGTAGAGTTATTAGAATTTGTATTTTTACGCCATAAAACATAACTTTTAATCAGCAAAACTGTAACAAAGATAACTTATTCCATCTGTTGTAATAAATAAACCAACTCCATCACTAATGAGCCGTATAAAAACTGTAGAAATATGTAATGGCGCTGTATTTATGAACATGTTACAATATTGCAAACCTTTTGTGGGAAATGGGCGCGCTACACTGATTAATGTATTATTTGGCTTCAGCGATCAGCCTTGTTGATCCTTACTATTTTCAAGATTGTAATTAGTGTTATTTAGCCATTGTTATTATAAGAGTTACGGCTTGTTTATTTATTTAATTTACTGCACACCAGAAACGTTTATACGTTTTTCGAAAGACAACAATAAAGATTTTATTATGATAAATAGGTAAGTTGTACGTTATTAATCAAAATTCACCTACAAAAAATAAATAAAAATAAACGTATACATAATATACGATACGTAATATTCAATTACAAATATATAAAATACCGTTACACCATAACGTCTTAACCGTTCACAATTTCCAATATAACGATAATATGCAATAACCGATTAGAATGATCTCAATATGCAATGCATAGATTAATAAATATATATTATTTATACAAATACATATGAAAAATTATATATATTTATTTATATATAAAATTAATTAATTCTGCTAAAAAGCATACGAAGAATATGAAGTCTCTTCTGTCCCTTATAAAATTATATACAAATTTACTATCCGTGAAAACTGGTAAAAGACCATAATTTCATCTTATTTTATTAGGCATTTTAACGTTTCTTTGTATTAAATGAAAGTTTACCAAGAAAATAAAATAAAGGATTAATAGAATTAATGAATACATAAAAACAAAGAAATATTTTTGTGTTAGTGTTGAACGCCAAGTCGTATAACGTATAATGTAGCGATAGTCTATACCGTAATTAAACAGAGTCTAATCACAAAAGTTCAAAGTTATTTCTAAATTCAAAACCAGTCTCGGTAACATTTTAGTGCGGGTAGCGGTTATCTAGCCTGTATTTTTAAACTAAATTAGATGTAACACAATTAAAAAGCAGTCACAGCCTACTGGTCCCACCGTTGATTTAGAGCGCGGGGCACCTAATTTCAAATCCTGCTAACAAGTTTTATTTTTCAAAGTTGCGTAAGTAATTAAAAAATATTTATTACTTGCTTTGGTTATGGTAAACTAAAGTTGAAAATGTGTGAAGATGCTAATCCACTGTGACCAACATGATGATGCACAGAAAATAATAAATAAATATATAAAATATAGCTTTAAATAAACCCTCTCAGCGTGAAAAGAGACTCGATAATACAGTGAGACAAATATGAGTTGCTAGGGTGATGACATTTTAGGAACGAACACACTCCAGGTCTGGCGTGGTCGGTAGTTGAATAGGTTATTATGTAGCATCAAATCATGGGTCCTGGTTGTCATGGTTACAAAGCGGTTAGCCATGTCAAAAGCGCATGAGAAGATGCACATTTGAAAAATAGAAGTTATGTCGTGTCGAAGAACTTTGGGTGGCACGAGTTTATATACGAGTACATGGTTTGCAACTAACCCCTCGACCAATCGGCATTGGAACTGAGCTGTGGAATTTGTTTCACGCTTCCTCAATGACCTTTATTAAGCCACTCGTGGATTAAAGCTAACCATCGGAAACAAGTTTTACAAAACATCAAATCAACAAGCAATGTTTATGACTGTTAAAATATGAAAATAAAATTTTACTTACCTACATTCAACTAAAATAAAACTTATGTAAATTCGCTTTGATAAAAATTTAATTACTTACCGCAAGTACTCGGAAATGGGTTCCGTGTTCAGCGTCCCAGTTCTTTTACTAACTAATTGGTAATTATTAAGAAGACGCTTCTTGGGGGCCCGTAATTATACATACATATATTAAAATCAGATGCAGTAAAATTAATTGATCACACAACGTTACAATATTTATGACGTTCATCGGAGACTTCATTTGTTAAGTGAAATAAGAAAGTGATTCTCTGCGTTGCTTACCGTAACATTATATACTATGGCTATGGCAATCTTCGTGTCTGTGCGCGTTCTTCGTATTTGGATTTTAGTGATGTTGATGACTTATAGAGAAATACGAATCATCCTCAGAAACATTAAGACAATAAACGCACTGTACAGAGGTCGCTAATGAATTTTTCTTTCTTTTTCGGGGGCACAGAATATTCTATACTTTTATTTGCCACCGTTTCCTTAAAAACCAGCAATTTGCAATAAAAGCATGATGGTAGATATTGAACATTTTTTATGTTGAGGATGTACGTTTATTCATGTTGAAGAACGGAGTCTTGTCCAGCTGGGCCCTTTACATTATATTTACATGACATTACAAATTCCATTACGGTGAACGCCCCAAGAAACAATTCGAAGAATAGGCCACGTCATCCTTCCGTCATCGTACCATTCGCCAAAAGATGAAGTTCCATACACATGTTTGAATTCGTATTCAACAAATCCTTCCCATCCGATTCTCACGACCAAATTATCACACCCATATGAACTGAGGTTAGTGCTGACGAGTTTATTCCGCCGTTTCTTCTCCTCAATGTTAAAGCACCTTTTCGAAGCGGTAGTAGAAGCAAAAAATGACGTGCAAGTATTTACAGTATAAGTACAATACCTAAATAATTAAATGATTTTGTATTTGAATTTGAAACTTGAGCTCTACGCTAGGATCGCAATTGTGAGTGATTGTTCTAGCATCACACATATACGAGTAAATAGTTCATAAGATAATAACTACTTATCATTTTTTAATCTACCAACACATTTATATATATGGACATTTATTTCCAAAGGCTTTTTTTAGACATAACATTTTTAACTTTGTAATCATAAACTTATACGACTTCATAACTTGAAGGCGCACATGAGTTAATGTGCGCCTAATGAACCAGATCCGGTGACAAATCAGAGCGCGGTAATGGTATGTCCATTTTCCCCATAATTCTGATGCCTGAAACTGACCTAAATTATTTACTTAGTTTTGACTTTGATAGACTAATCGCCTTAACGTTACTCTGCGTGAGTTTTTTGAAAACAAAACCTATTTATTTGTACCAAAATCTAAACAAATAGATTCTCCGTATGAAAAACATAAAATACGAACTTTATTTCTTTTTATGTTATTTTTAAAGATTAATTACTGTAATTTAATTTATAGAACATGTTTCCTTACGAGACCTCAAAAAACTTTGTACGTTTTAAATATAACGGGACAAGGTACTGGTTGTGGATTAGTATTGTGAAATATTCACACTTATACTTTTTTCACTCACACTTCTACACTTTCTAGTGTGGTCACAAGAAACCTATGAATTGATTTGCCTATCACCATCTCTACCGGCCATATCTAAAGTCACTTAAGCTTTATCTATCACAACAATTGTAACAAGTACCTACCTATGAAGACTGTTAACAGTTTTATTAAAGTTGTAAATAAACTATCTAATATTATTGTAATTAAGGTGTGGGCATAATTCTTGTGTCGCGACAATATTCAGGACTGGCCGCAAGGGACTGGTGGATTCAATCAATAATTCTCGTTACGGTATTGCGACATGCTCTGGGCCTTTAGGGAATAGACTCGCGAATGTAATATCATGAAAAAGCGTAATATAGTCAACAATTTAATAACTTCACGTTACGCAATTATGGTGGTCCCGTAATTTAATTAAATGTGTCAAGCTTGTTATGAATTAAATTTCACCTTTTGTAGAATACATGCAATTAATTATGAGTACATTGTTAGTTACAGTGTAACTTCTTAACGAACATTTGAATAAACAAATATTTATTTATTTATTCGCACAACATATTTATTTTGTAAGATGGTACTCGATAGTGATGAAGTCACGTTATTAACAATTCTATTGCACGGGACATGACAGAAATTATTATGTTATTAATACTTATTGTTCATATGTCAATGTTTATAAACGATTTCTAAGCCAGCTACTAATATATTGATCAAATTAATTTCTGATTTAATTTTAACCCCGTTTGAAAAAAATATGCATATATAAATGAATGTACTGCCGTGTCGATCCAATTCGCTACTAATTTGCATAATTGGTACACTGCATCTTTTCAGTATTGCAAAAAGAAATCCTCAAGTTTTGCAGCAGGTAATTTAAAACAACTTTTCCGTTGTTTTACATTTTCCTTTTATGCTATAGTAACATTTCCCAGCGTAAAGCTGTGTCGAAATTACATTAACACCTGAGACGCCCACTGTAGATCGACCATTACAAATATAGAGTTTAATGGTATATTCTCGATAAATGAGTACAGTTTATTTACGGCACACCAGATTACGCAGATTTTTTGTGAAAAACAATTTTTATATATAAAACAACGACCAGTTATAAATTATTTTAAATATTATATTTTTATTTTCTTTAGAACTAAAAATACATATATATGTAAATTTAAATTGAACGTTTCCCTTCCCATTTTTTAAAGGCTAAAACGAAATATCAGGCCTAATTAAGAATAGATTTGCGTCGTTTACATAATATCTTTGTGAACTGGACATGGAATCAATAGATAAAATATTTTTGTGGCAAATGGTTGCCACTGGTATAACGAATTTATAAGTAGTCGAGAACTTTGACAGCTGAAGAAAAAACCGGTAACAGTAACCGTTTGATGGGTGTTATAGAAGAAAATATGCGGTGTTATAAAAGAAAACATGCTAGGAATGAAAAAAAAATTTAAGACAATATGTGAATTAGATTTGAAAAAATTCCGCATCCATTAAGATTGGACCGAGATGTTACATGAGCACCTTCGAATAAGAAGAATAATTTTGTGTCGGGGGCGCACCACGTCAACGATGTTCAAAGGCAAGCCTGAATGGAATGGCGCGGTGACATAATTACAAAATTTGAAGCTGGCTCGTCTCGGCGTGTTACTACATTAACACAGGCCATGACGCTTAACTTTCTTAATACGATACAAAAACAAAGCGTCAGTTGCCTGTTTGGTTGATTAAAAATGATCCAAACACTACCAAAATAAATATTCAAAAAGGGCAGAGGAAATTAGATTTGGTTTCCAGTTTTCTTCAATTTAACAGATTATGACATTCAATTCCATTGGGAAATAAAAATAGAATCAACGTCTAATAGTCCTTTATAGGGTAAAAATTCACGCCATATTCACTACTATGAACAAGCGATCAAATACGGGATCCCGAGAGTTATAACGTCACCATGACAATGTGCCTACGTACTCACGCTCAAAACGAAAGATTTCCTGGGTAATACTCTTAATATAATAATACTTATTTATAAATAATATTATTATTTACTTACTTACTGTATTGTCTTACTGGATAATATCGATAATACTCTTGGGTCACCTTTTTGTAGCCATGACTTCAAACCACGGGATTTGATCTAAAAAAAAATTGTTAAGACCGATGAAACTTTGTATAAATTCTCATAGAAAGTGCTTGGAAAAAGTAGACAAATGAAAACATTAACTGGATATTTTTAAACGTTAGTTTCGCAAAACATTCTGAGTTTCCCACATACATACGCTCTTAATTGGGTCACTAAACTCTAAATTTGGTACACAATAATTATTTCTTGTTCACTATACGTGACATTTCGTAAAAATCGATGACAAACCGAAATCTTATAGAATTAGCCACTTCGTATATCTATCTGTTACACACCACTTTATCCGAATCTGTTGAACAGAAAAATATTCAACTCATGTGTACATAATTTACAACAAAATGAAATGTATTTACACACATATATTTATAACTATCACATAAAGAAAGTGGATGAATCATGATAATTTATATTGCCTATACATTATTGAACGAGTATTGTCAACGGACAATACCCAGCCGGTATAGATAGATCATCGTGTTAATGAAAACACGGACAACAGTTTTATGGAATAATCCGACCACAACCTCCCTATATGAAATAGCAATTTTATAATATTGTTAACTACTGTTATTAGGAATTAAAAGTATCCTGGGTACTCAGATGATACAAAATTACTTCTAGTAAAATCAACAAAAAAAGCAGCATTTAACTAAATACTATCATGTCGTAGAAGTAACGAAATACATCATAATTTTCACATTAATACTTAACTTTATTGTTTATGTAACATCAGCATTTATTAGTGATTGTAATCGTGATGTCAGTTAAATCACGTCTCCAACTGACTCCGGTAAATATGCTATATCCACTGGCTGGTATTGCGCCTCCAGTTGTCCGCAATGAAGTAAGGAAAACGTGGCCAGGTGAGAGTATTTACGCAATACAAATGTGAGCTGTTCATGCGGTGCGGTGCAGACAATGGCTCATTTGATATCGTACCCTGCGTGTCGAAGGTTTCTCCCCATCACTGTAGTTTCGCAGTGACCACGATCCATGCAACTGGGTCGAAATATTGGCAACAAATTAAGCGTATCGTGAGTACATTATACATAATAAAATGTATAAATTCCGCGATGACATTAATTTAAAATCATAAGTTGCAGCTCAGTATGTTAAAGTTAATCTGAAAAATATAAAAAAATAGTTAACATAAATCGTTAAATTAAAATAAAAATAAATTAAAAATAATTAATCGTTCAAAGTTACACCCCAATTTTTAAATTTTTTTTAGTGATCTGTTAAACATGCGATGTTAGACAAAAAAACGTAATAAAATTACGAAATTATTTCAAGAAAGGCTAGTTAAATAAATCTTTCACATCTAAAAATCAAACAATCTGTAATAAAATACATACGTTTTCTGTATTTAATTCCGATCTCTTCCACACACACTTTTTTCTTAGTGACAGCCGCGAATAGAAAAGGTGCTAAAGTTTTGAAAACTTATTGACCGTTGTCGATTTTATGTGATATTTGCCATTTCAAACATGTAAATGTTCTGATTTTTATAATTATTCAAGTAATTATACTAAAGATGTTTTGAATAAAAAAATATAAACCTTCAAAGCGCTTAAATTTAAAGTTACCCAACTTGACTGTAAGAAGATCAACATTTAATTATATGTACGAAAATAAGAAATAATACTTTATCGTTGTGCTCAAAACATTTTTTGATATCTTTACTACAACAACCATCAGCCTCCCTCCGTCTATTGTAATGAGCTCTATTTTTAACACTATATTGTAATAAATAATAATGAGGAATAATAATCGGATTATTTTCACAGAAAATTGTTTTTCAAATCTATGAAAACAGAATTTTTAATAATTAAAACAAACTGTTAGTATATGTATTTGCAAAATCCTTTTATTTACACATTATTCATTCTTTGTAATGCGAAAACAATTTACATTGACAATTTTTAGATATAATCCCGAACCTTTACTATTGTCAAATATCATAAACTTGCAAAGATTTAAGATTTAATACCCTATAAAAATAATATGAAGATAAGACAAGGCAGTTATTTATTTTGAATTTATTCAAAGGTAATTAATTATAAAGACGCCATAAAACTGAATACCCTGAAGATAAGGAAGTAATTCGCAGTCTTCGCGTCTCAAAATGCGCATCAATCTCATAAAATTGCATTACATTTGCTGTGGGTACCGTGAACGCTAGAAACCGCTATTTATCATTTTCCCTTCAATACCGACATTATTTCTAATATTTTTCGTAATCTGTCCTTATAGGATCTGTTAGCATTGCATTGAATGATTGATTTTGCACTATCATACCCAATGTTCCGTAATCTCATTAACTTTTAAATAAATAATCAATAGCCTTGTTCATGTTTAAGTGCAAATCTATAAAAGGCTCAGAGAGGCTGAAGGTACACTCATAGATTTTTAAATACAACATAATATTTTGTAACTTATGATCAATCCCAAAAAATATAACTTTAATTGCATATAGGTAAACTAGTACCTAATTCTTGGGACTGAGTTGGTACATAGCATATATAGTGTACCACTTTGACCGTAACGAGACGTACAAATTTCTGTTGTCACGCATGCAGTTAAATTAATTTAATAATTTAGACATTTTTAATACACTTAGGTACGGAAATAATTTTTTGCTTCTGTTACTTTGAAAATTACTTTCTACTTCTTAAATAAAGTGCCTATTACAGAAGAGAAGAAACGACGAAAGTACATCATTATATAGAAAGTTATTACAAAGAAAATTTGTCATTGATGTATTCGTCTATCATCATATTATTATCCTGTACATACAAACTGTACTTTCACGAATCAGTTCAAATTCTATTAAGCTCTACATACGGAAGCAATGGTAACAATACTGTTTCTTTAAACTTTTTCCGTAATGGTCCATTTCAATTTATAACTTTAATTTCTCTTTACTACAACATAAATATTGAATCAACGTCAATTACTTTGTCTAACTTTAAGAGGCAAACTCACTTATACCTAAGACTTACAACTAACCAAACTATGAATGTATACTTGTATTCGCCTAGTTTAAATTCGGCCCCAATCATTCATTTTTTTTTCTATTGATAATACTAAAGCTAGTCAATAGACACCAAACAAAATAAAAAAAAAGAAAATCGGTTGACAAACATATGTAAAAAGGGGTACAAAAGTTTCTTTCCACGTATTAATATATACCAATAGATGATTGTGAATCCAGCTATTTCTACTTCAATAAACTAGTTTATTTTCCTATCTCACTGAAGTATGCAATTTTCAAAAATTGTTGAATGACTAGATACTAAACCTTAATTTGCAAGTTATCTCATTTATTTTTTAAAATTCAATATAAAACGCATTAATAATTTCAATGCTTGAATAACTCATTTGATTTGTAAATCTGGCATTTCCACATTTGCATGAGTCCATGCTCACGGCGCGATGTCGTCCGGTCGCCGCAGCGCCGCAGTGCTCGCCCCACACTCAGACTTCCTCGTTTGGGTCGCAGCTCATATTTGCAGATTTCCATTTATCTCATACCCTTCACATCCTACATTTACATAGACTAACGTGTGTATGAGGACATTATTGCACAAATCGGAAAATGTTCGTAGCGTATATATACATATAGGCATATACTAGGCATTTTTGTATTTAAAACTAGCAAAAATCTTATTATTCTGTAACTATCTCTATTATATCTCACAACCTAATATAGAGCCTGTGTCAGGTCCATGTTCACTATACGCAAAATTTCGAAATTAATTAAAATTCGATGGCTATTTGCATTCACCCAAATATTAACACTTGTAATGCCGAAGTTGTCAAACGACTGTATACCACCTGCTAATTGACTGACAGAAACTAGTCAGTTAGGACGATTCACGGTAACATTTAGACATACGGTTCGACCGTTGATTGAAAAACATACTTCCTCTGCTATCCTATTTCATAGGAACAATACTAATACATAATAAGGACCTCTCATGTCGAGATTCGCGTGCCGTGTGCTCAAGCAGCGATTATGTAATAAATTACGTTGTCCATAAAAAAACTGCAATTCTAGACAAATAAAAAATAAAAAAAACATAATAACTAGATGCTGTGGTTCGGAAGGTTTGTCTCGGTGTACCTATAAGCTCATAAAATTCGCAATCTTTCTTAATAATGTTAGTATCGACATTGAAAAGATGTAATTATAATCAATAAATGAAGAATTAAATGACATTCTCATTTCTGTGGAAATTCATAAAAATGTAACAATCTGGCTCATAAGATACATAGCTACTATCAATTATTTTAAATAAAGAAAAGCTAAATAAGTGGCACGGTATCTTTTTATTATCAATGAGAACCACTGTCATTATATGAATTACTGACATTGTATTTCGGAGTGAAGAGTGGTTCCTGCAATGAATCATTGATTCACTTGCGAAGATTATAGTACAAGGCTATAACCTCGCATCGTTTGCGTAAATAATTCAACAGCCAAAAGCTAATCTAATCTGTACCTCGTCCATAGCATATCATTATTAACTTTAATTACATACAAAAATGCCATTAATATATTTTGTAAAACATAAACAATGTAGTCGAGAAAAATATATTAATTTTTATTCTGAATTAATTTGTCGTCTACGCTAAGTTACAAGTGGTACTGGCTGCGAGTGCCACTTGAACTGAGATGAATGAGGACATTTTACACACTGATTATTAAAAATACTAATCCATTAATACTGCCGTAAATGATTGCTGCCGTGTAAGTATGTTGCTTATATCTGTACTAACATTAAAACTTTTCTAATAATATTAAACATACCTCCGCACTAGAATGCCCTGTGTTGCGGGCGACATAGACACACAGTAATATGACATAACATACACCCACGACCCGAGGACAAACATTTATGTCTCACAGAAATGTTTGTCACAGCCGGAAATCGACCTGAGTCACTCCTCTGGTCACTACTGGGCTACGGCGTCATCAGATCTGTCGGACTGTATCTACAATAACATAAGCAGATGTAACCTAGTGATTTGAACGTCAATCTCACGAAGAGAAGACTTTACTACGAACCCTACACGCACCGATAATTTCTGAGTTATATACTTATTACATATTAATTATTACTTGCCTTCGGGATAAGAAATTATCGTGAGGAAACTTGCATACCTTAGAGTTCTCGACGGTGAGTGAAGTGTGTCAATCTGCACTGCATCTGCACTTGACACATTGGCGGACTATAACCATACCCCCTTTCATTGTAAAAGGAGACCGGGGAGCCTAGCAGTGGGTTATTGTGGGCAGTTTGATTTGATTTCGTTTTGGAAATTTTAAATGAAACAGATCCTTTTATCGACATTACTATATACAAAATGATCCCTAATATTAAGGTGCATTTCGCTATCCTAACGATTATCTGAATAAAGAATAAAGAAAAGTTCATAGATATGAGAGGTTAATTTATCCGCAGTAAAATCTTATCCCTCACTGTTGCCGGCGACCCACTTAACCCTGGACATTGTCGGACTAAATCACATCTAACGAATCATCTGAACTAGTCAAGTATTGATAATTCCTTTCAAGTCGTATACTTAAAATAAATGACGTGAATGTTAATTTTTGTCATTCGCTTTCGCTGGATGTGACTTAATTCAAAGTATCAATCTTTACCTACTCATAATCATTTATGAGTAGGTAAAGTCCTTTCATACGAACTTATTTGTAAAAAAGAAACCAAACATCATTTACTTCAGGCATTTAATTTCAGAAAATTTAGGTAAAAGTTTATACATGACGAAAACTAATAATTATGTTTTTTTTTTATGTTAATAGCCGACAAACGAGCAGACGGGCCACCTGATGGGAAGTGGTCACCGTCGCCCATGGACATCAGCAATACCGAAGGTATCATTGATGCGTTGTCGGCCAGGAAAAAAGAAAAAGGTTAGAAAGAATTTACTGGCTCAAGCTCCCAGCCGGAACACGACGAGTCATAAATATATATGTCTCATAAATAGGCAAAATTATATACATATCTTGATCGATAGATAGGTATTAAAATTTTATTTTAACGTAGTAACTAATCCTTGCTTTGCTTTGCTTTAAAATTGTAGTCAATGAAATATTGTAATATTTATCGCTTACTCATTATATTGGACGATTTATAAATTTGTTTACCCAACCTTATCGTTTTAAGAGTAGAAACTTAATGCATTATGAACATACTCATAATAACATTAAAAATATTATTTACTAACCGCTTGCCACAACTTTCATACAGCCGTATATCTCCTATTCGGCGGAAGCTTACTCATATAATAAGATGAGAACTATCTTACACGATGATGCTATCACAAATAGACATCAATTAAAAGATGTATATGTAAGTCGCCATCTATATCGACGACAAATCCAACATATAATTAGATTTAAAAAAATGGCTGATTGAAACAACCATATAAATCGTGTCAGTATTCTTTTTTTTTATTGGTATAGTAAAAACGCATTCTAATGTATTATTTTGTTTTTGTACATATTTTTATCTTAAATCGACAAACAACGAAACAACTGATACCTTGGAAATTTTACATTCAGTAAAGATCTCGCTTTATGCTCCGTAGATCAAACCCACTGTAAATATTACATGAATACCAGTTACCACAATAACGGCCGCGATTCCCGTGAGATACATTTAGATTCCGGTTTCTGACTCTCAGTTTTATTTGCCATTAAAACATTTCAAAATTCTTGTTAAATTTGGGGCTTGAAACATGCTGTATTTAGGATTTTATTGGCATATTGGTACGAAGGTAAGTTAAGTTAAAAACTTATGGTGTGTTTGATTATCAGTAATTTGTGACATTTTTGTTTTCAGTACGAGTGTTTTTATTATCTAAATAAAGTTTAAAAACCATATTTTCACAAAGCAAGAACAAGTGGGTATTCCAAATTTTCACTCGTTGACGCTTTACTAACATTATCTAATATAATATAACATATCCCGTATAAAAGTTACCAAGTATACACAACTTACATATTTGCAGAAAATGATGTTTTAGTTCCACATTTCTTTATAAATGACATATCATTAGTGCAAGACTAAATCTAACTTATACTACACCGAAACCACATCTTATTTTCTTCAGCGATAGGGTTCGTGGGATAAAGTTAACTAAAACGAATACACCATTATTATTAGTGTAAATATTATCGTAAAAACTTATAGAAATGGTCAAGAGAAAACTGGCCAAGGTTGTTATTCGAACATTGCGGAAAAAGAAACATGGCGAGTCACTAAACGTTCATTTCTAAATGCTTTCGCCTGTCGACTTCAACGGGCCCTGAATTAATGAGTTAACAAAAATAAACAGTACATTTTTTGTTATGTATTGTACAATTCCAAAGACCAATACGTTAATAGTAATTTAACATCATCAAGTTTACTGCAACGTTTAATTTCCCATTCGTCTTATAACATTTTGGTTATTTAAACATATTTATAATATGAACATTGTACCCGAGTTGTTAGTGACCCAGCCGAAGCAAACATTTATATCACGTCGTCTCATTTTCATATTCTACCCGCAACACAGGGACCAGGGACCGCTCGCTCTGCAGGCAGTGACACTACCAACTGAGGTACGAGGTCGTCCGTAATCAGTGATATCTGATATTTAATAGACTGTGATCCATCCGATTAGTATGGATGACTTCAAGTCAAAAGTGAATAGGCTTTTTTTAAGCCTACATTGCCACTTTCCGAAAGCCTACATCTGAAATATCTGTATGGAATTTCCTAATATTAGCAATGATTCTCATCAATTCTTATCTTAAAACTATGTAAAGTTTCTTACAAAACGGGATTCCGTTCTGTGAGGAAATCTAAATGAACTTGTATGAGAGTTGCTGACAAAGGTAGTTTTAAAAGATTTAATTACGTTACATACTTCTTGATTCTTCTGTTACTATAAATGAGTTTAATATGTTCTCTTCTCAATAAAAGTTCAAATAATATATTTATATTAATACCTACTACTTTTAAGACTATATCACATTTACATAAAACTTGGTTACAGAAATCAAATAACACTTTGTAACTCCTAACACTTAGTTAAATGTGTATTTACATAATGTTTTAGATAAGTACCTAATAGCCTTTAAGCGATCGATTATTGGGCTATTTTGCCGGATAACTAAGCCTCCTTTGGAAAGAAACTTCAGTTGACCCAAAAGTTTAGCCATGTAACAAAGTAATTAGCCAAGAGTTTGTCGAAACTTATACCAATTCTTAATCCTAGGAGTCGGCTCACACAAAAATTTCAACCTTCTGCTAATAACTTAATTTCGTTCGTGTTGAACGTTTTCAAAAATGAAACCCAAGATAATAAAAACATTTCTTATCAAAAACTTACACAGAGTAATTGGAGTAAATAATGAATACAAATTAATAAATCTGTTAGATTTCTAATATGCGTTGGATTTCAAGTTTTTTTTTAATATATAAATACACTACATTCATTTCGTTTAAGATTACCTTGATCTCAAACTTAACATCGAAATTTAAGTAACATTCTTGCATTTACCACCTTTTTTCGAGGGGGAAGCCTTCAATTGTTACCTGGTGCCGTGGGAGTGACGCGCTATATAGAGGATTCAGGTATCTCCATAGGAACGCAACCGGATCCTCTGAGCGCCGTACCCTGCCGGACTCTGCCGGCAATGGCAAGATGTCCCGTCCCGTACCATCCGATCTTATCGACGGTCGCGGCCACACATACCGTCGTCCTTCCCGGGGTCGCTAGTCGGACGGTTCGAACTCCCACTTTTACCGCCCGTAAACCCAGTAGTTCCCTTTTAGTCGCCTCTTACGACGGGCAATGGCGTATCGTAGCTCATATTTTGGTTCTGAGCAATAGGCACCCAAACTGTAAGAAATGCCAATATACAAATTCTATTTTCAAAATAATTTATTAATATAGTTATTTTATCAATACTTATTCAAGTATTTTAAAAGATAAATAATGTGATCTTCCACACGTAACTGACCGATCAACTCAAACCTGACTTTTGGCAATCATAATAATAACGATGATATATAACAGAAATCATGCCAACACTTGATTAAACTAAATACGCGATTTAATTCAAGCAGTAGAAATCACGTATGTATGAGATTAATCCCCAGCGAAGTTTCTTGCAAGTTGCTGAAGTTGTTAGCAATAGTGGTCACGACACTTGTTTATTCCAGAGATTTCGGACGTCTAACTTAATTGTTTGTTAGTTTTGAGGACGATGCGTAAACACGCCCTCGCACAAACATCCAGCACCAGCGTAACGAGCCAACTCCAGCTCATTGGGGACTTCAGTATTTTAAGAGGGAAGAAAGTTCAAATGTGCGACGCGGGAGGCACTAATACAGTAGGTACCATCACTAAGCGATTTACGAAATTATTTCATAGATCGGTTATTATACGATTTCTTTACTTATGTGAATTACACTTGATTACCCGATAATCTAATGCTAATGCTACGACTAAAGTTTCTTTTTATCAATTACGCTGGGAGATGTCAAGATTTTTTTAAAAGGTGGCAATAAGCAAATTAAAATAGAATTGATACATTTTTGAAATCTCCATAGGATTCCATTGAGCCTTTTTTTATGTTAGTAGCTAACAAACGAGCAGTCGAGCCACCTGATGGTAAGCGATCATCGTCGCCCATGGACATAAGCAAGAGCAAAGGTTACACTGATGCGTTGTCGGACAGGAAATCAGAAGAAAAGAAAGAAGCAAGAAAGCAAGTCCTGGCTCTCAAGCCCCCAGCCTGAACACGACGAGTCGTTTGACGGCTGACTCACGCAGGAAGGTGGTAGCTAGCCAGGCAGGCTTCACGGAAAATTAATAATATCAGTAATAATATTAATGACTTAATAATAATACTGATAATATAATCCATACGCGAAGCCCTACCACCAAGCAGGCCGGCTTCTGTCGCCTCTTACGACACCCTGTTCTGCCAGCATGGGATTGGGGGGAGTATTCTAAGCCGCCCCAATACGGCCTTGTGTCCAAATCAATCTCCGTTGGTCATGATCCTTAATAATCAATCCCGCGAAGGTTATTAGGCTATGTAACTGCGTAGAGCGTTTTACGAGCACGCACCTAGAGTACCACTCGCCTTCAGAATGTACCGAATTTTCAACGTTTTGTTTGCAATTTCGGAGAGTTAGTTAAAATGTTAACACCCTGTTTCCATCTTATTCGGCACCGCGTCGCTGTTGTTAACGTTCCATTGACAAATAAATTGGCAGCTATTTAAATAAAAAAGACAAAATATGAATTGTATAAATATCGGTATGTACTAAACTACTAGTTATTGTTTTTGAAATGTAGACAGTTGAAAAACAATTAACTGTCATGATGTACATAGTTACATTTAGTTTCACGTTCTATATTCGATATGCCAATGTCACATTGTATGGGAGTTTGTGCGAAACCCTATGCAGATATATTCTCAACCACTAAATCATAAGTTTTTTTGCACAGTCGAACAAAAAGTTTGTAAAGTGTAAGAAATATGTTTTATGCAGGATTACAAACAAGCTTCCGTCTTAAACTTCATTTACGTACTATATTATTTTATATACAAAATTCCCTTAATGTCTGTGACAATTACCTCACGTCATAAACCTATTAAAACGAGTAATGTCGTAATAATGTTCAATAATATTACTTGATAGGCTTACTCCAATATTAAAAGGAACAACAGTTTAGACATAAAGCGCAAAACTTTCGCTATGATGAGTAATCAATACCTACATCTTCGTCGCTTTGACCGGGCCGAACACACGATTCAATATTCACATCTAACAGACTTACCTACCCAATAGTAGGTAATCGTACAGCTGAACAAAATACTTTTGTTACAAAGCGAAAAGTTTATGTTCAGCTGCGTACGGTTTGTTCCATTTGTGCTCAGAAATGGATTTTGCATTTGAAACTTTCCGCCGGATCCAGTGTTCGTATCTATTTTTCGAAAAACACATTTACCTCAAGCATGTTTATTCTTCCGTCATAGTGGTTCACTGATTTAACTTTGATTTAAAAGGAAGCCAGATGGAAGGAAAGCAGATAGTCTAGAAACCTTTTAACAACTTATTAAAATTCAGTATTCCGTCTTGTTAACCTCAGTTACTTAGTTTTAAATATTAACCCTCCTTTCATCTTTAGACACTGAAATGAAAAACTTGATAAATTGAAGAAACACAGTAATTTAATTTAGATAGATAGATTTTAACTTTTTTTATACCTTTATTGCATTATGAATTTTTTTTAAACCAATAATAGATCAAAATACTATGACAAAAATTCGCGAAGATTTAGTGGAAATCAATAGCGGCCATAATTAACCAGTTACTAATAAGACCTACCTCAAACACATCAGGCAATTTTCGCCCTTATTTACCCATTTATTTGCCCATGTATAAAAGTGCGATTATCACATAAATGGCCGCCTTAGTCTCTATTGTTCGGTGACAAAAATCTTTTGGCGTTTTTCGAACCCGTGTAAAATGACACGGAACAGTACTATATATAGGTTTTTTCTTTTATTGAGAAATATTTTGCAACAAAACCGAGCGTCATGCATTACTAAAAATACTGTTATTATTAATATTGAATTAAATAACTGATTATATTGTGTGACCTTCGCAAATTAAAATTGCTCTATATTTGGAGTTTTTATGACATTGTTTAGCTCAAAAATGAATTAAATGATTATTGCATTGTATATATATGGACAGTGAAGTACCTATAAAATATTCTTTACTACAGAGGAGATATTTCAAAATATGTGTACCTCATTCACGTGTATTTACAGTATACTACAAAAAGACAACAAACAGACATACGTTAAAGAAGTAAAATTTGCAACACAGGAAAAGGCTATCAGCTTAATACAAAATTATTTTTCAACTGGAATTTTAATCAATTCACATATTTATTTCTGAAAAATAAAATGGCACCTGACTATTGTCAACAGTTTAAAAAAAGAATAGTGAAACGTCATAGTTTTGAAAATAATTCAAATTGAATATTTACTATGTATGTACTTCTCGGAATTGTCTCTATTTTTCCTAATTCCGTGGAATTTTCCAAATTTTTTGAGGAAATGTGTGGTCCATTTTAAGACCTCTTCATTCTGCGACAAAGTTAAATTTCAGATAAACATTGGCGTAAGTTGCAATAAATTATTTCAAAGCGGTTTTAAACGTAAAAGGTTTTTCTTGTATTTTTTTAACAAAACCTGATCTGATCTGATATACAAATGTAGTCATGTTAGAACTCATTTATTGTACATAGTAATAATGACATTCACGCTATACAATAAACATATAGTTCTGTTTCTTGAGTAGTACAATTACCAAGTCGTTAATCGCGCAAGTTGCTGAATGGCATTTATTTGTCCGTCCATTACGTAGCCGTTAATATCTACGAGCAACCGTATTATCAGACGAATTGCTTTCTAATGAATCAACCAAACACCATAAACTTAGTTAACCTGATGAATACGACAGGAACATGCCTCTCGAGAATAAAAGTACAACGTAAGGGACAATCGTTACTAACATTTCGATACAAGTTACGGACCTTTTAGCAATGTTTTAGTGTTGATGTGAAACCCGAGAACAATGTTGGAACACTAAAAAATGGTTTTTTTTATGACAATGCCACATCTTGTGACTTTTATGTAAATATCTTTCTAAGTATTTTTTTTTTCTCACTTTTTATAGGTCTTGAATTGATAAATGACGATGTACACTTAGATGATAAAGTGTATCAACTTTAAAAAAGTCCATTCACTCTAGACTTTTTAACTCGTATACACTGTAATAGGATGGAAATAGTTTAAATTAATATTGTTACGATTCGTAGTTAATTTCAAAATGCGATTTATTGTTGCCATTGGCGCCTGCTACGCACCTTATAACATTAAATGCGTGGGATCATATGACATATACCTACGAGTGTGAAAAGAAATTCCTAAAACATTGCGGATAGTAATTCTAAATATAAAACATAGGTATTTTGTAACGAAGCGACGGCGGATTACTAGTTTTCAAATAATGACATTAACAAACAACTCATGCTACACAAGTAAGGCATAAATAAATTGTGTTTATAACAAATTTATCCGTAAATTTATTATCATTACGTGCTCACATCAGCTTAGCTTTGTAGTTCATATTCCAGGCAACGCCGAAAACCGAGAATATTTTTTGCTATTGGCAAAGACTCAAAACGAAACAAAGAACCTATCTTAAACTGTGACGACGCGGTGAACAATAAGTTTAACATAGCAAAATGATTAAGTTAATTTCAAGTCTTTATTTTGCAAAATTTATACCAAATATTTGTCCCAAACTCAAACTCAATTTAGTGTATCAACGCTCTTACCCTATTCAAAACTTCCATAATGTTTGTTGAAAACACCTCGGTCGCTCCGTATAGATATTTCGCGGTATAATGCCTCATGAGAAGAGCCATATTTCACCGGCGAATAAGTAGCGTATTATCTTTCGCGAGACAGGTGTCGCTCGCGTGGGCCGCCTGCATTCATCTAGACAGATGCTGTGACGACACGACTAATCTGGCCATGACGTGAGCACTACGGAATAATACTATAATGGTGGAGCATTATCATCTAAAACTCAGTTTATATGTCTTTGTTAGAATTGAGCAATGAATTATTATATTAAACTTTAGACTCTTTCTTTACCTTTATAATATATGTATGTATCTTTACGTGAAAAATCTTCATTATTGTTATATTTTGGAGATCTCACTTAGTTGTTCATGTATTAATGTTTTAACAGAATGCGTCAAAAATATTACTAAATCACATTATTGTTTTACGTTCATTTTAGAAAACATCTATTAATATTTTAATCCTACTATGTGCATGGAAAACTCGAGATTGCTCGAAATTAGTCTCCGTTGAATGTGGGGACAATTTTAAAATTAATTTTGGAGATACAAAGTGTATTTTAGATCCTCCTTTAAAAATGGAAATGATTTAAATGTTTAAAGTTGTTTATTTACGGTAACATTGCAAAACCAATAACGTTATGTTCCGCCTTGGCACCGACTTCAATAGGTAACGCATTAAGAAATTTCAGTAAGTAGTACATATAATAATATTTTATTTAAATTTACAGGTTTGGACAAGAACCGTCACTAACAATATGCAGTTTCGTAATTTGAGTTAAACCTATGATACCGTTACTTTTCAATTCAGCTTTTTTGGTATAATTTTGAAGTTTTTCTATTGAAAGTCGGTTTCATTGTTTCTTTATGGTTTTTTGTTCTTATAATATATACCACTCGGCAACTACAGGGTCTGTTGTTGAATTTTTTATGTTGCCGACACTAAATTTTTAACTGATTAAATAAATAAATAAATTCCATTTTAATTTTTGTAAATCAGTGACAAGATTAACATTTAAAAACAGGTTATCAGGTCATTTTATTCCCAAACTATCTATTTCTGGTGTCGGTATTGGTAAACTTCGTCTAGGTGCGAGTCATTTTGTCAGAGATGTATCGCTGGCATACGATAGAGCGTGCCACGTGCCGAGGTGTGTGCGGCGGTCGATCAATTTTCGACGACAATCTAAGTCAAGGGACTATCAAATCAATTGAAATATGAAAAAGAACATCAAATGGAAGAGTACATTTTATTTCCTAATCACTAGTTCCTTAAAAAAGTGTTTTTTTTTATCCATAAGCAACAAAAAACTTCCTCATAAATCTGTAGATAATACATAAATTTCTTCACGAAATGGAAAACATTCCTGAAGACATTCAAAATAGTAAACTTTAACTAACCCACACAAGTTCGAACCGAAATATTATTGTTTTCATAAGTATACTGAAGAGTCAAACTAGTAGGAAATGGTATGTATATAGTTTTTATTTTATGGTTTTTATTTTATGGAAATAGTCGACAAACGAGCAAATGCGTCACATGAAGGTACATAGTCAACCTAGCCCATGGACGAAAAGAAGTCATTTGGCGGCTGACCCAAGCAGGACAGTAGCAGGTTAAGCGAAAGAAAACAATACCAGTAATAATATTAATGTCGTAATAAGTATATTAATAATGTAATCGTTTTGCGAAACCCTATCACCAAGCAAACCGGCTTTTGTCCCCTCTTACGACATCCTCTTCTAACAACATGGGATTGGGGTAGGCATGTTAGACCGTCCCAATTCGGCCAAATATTATTTACGCCTTTACATTGCATTTGACTTAGCAAAATATTCCTGTTCGTTTTTCGATTCTGGTTTCTTATGTATATAAAATATAAACCTAAAAAACCTTAACATTGTTCGTTAATTGGATTAAAATATATTTCAATATCTTCCTTATTATCCTAGCCACTCATCACCACTCCTCTCAGTAATAAACGTTATTGACATATATGATGTTAATAACTCCGCATAACGTTATAATTCAATATAATCTCGAAGCAATATAGCGCCTAATAATTTTCTTGATAAACTATCAAGGAAAACTTATACCAAAATCTGCTTAATAAAATAAAATACAAAACGAAAAATAACAACGTCATAATGACGTTCCATTAAATGCTACGTCGGTGCTACATGATCTCGTAGCTAGTGTACCTCATCGTTATAAAAACTGCCAGCATCTTAAATAAATTAAATGGACCGTATATTCTATCCCTAGGTAGACTGTTGAGTTGGCTGCTAAAATTATAAAAGTAGTTTTCTTTGTTGTTTAAATTGCGTTTCTATATCATTTATACTGAATGGAAAGTAAAGCTTTGTCTAACTTTTGGAATAGCCAATATTAATGATTTTTTTGGTTATGATAAGGAACGCGGAAATTAATTGGCAGTCTAATATTTTTCCCTTCCAATACTATTACTTCTGAATAATCACTTAACACTAAGTGCATTTTTGTACATTTGTTTCCCAGTTAAATACAACTTTCCTAAAACTAACTGTACACACAGTTGTTACACTGACACAGTTTTTATTCTGTCCTCATGTCTGGGTTATTAATAGTCTACAAACGTGTAGGATTGTTCTTGTAAAGACCGAGTTATCTATTTAACCATATTCATAGAGGCAACACATTATCAAGCAGTGTCTTAAATAACTTCAGAGCTAGCCCCCCTATAACATAAACGACGCCATATTACTCGTATTTAATATAAAAAAAAAACTTAAAAATATATATCGGTTATTACTCAAGTATGGCATTAAGGTCAGTTCATGTAATTGCAAGGCCATTATAATTGGTAGTTCTCGCCAACTAAGTAAATTAAACCTTAATTGCGTCTTGCCTGTTATGTTTTAAAATAATGTTCTACCTTTCTCATCCAATGTCAAAAATCTTGCATTGTATATCAACAGCACTCTTAGTTGGTCAGAATATGTAATTGAGGTCAACCAACTAGTTATCATGAGGTTGCGCACTTTAAACCGTTTTCATAAATTTTTCTTCACCTTGTCAAGATTATATTAGTAAAAAAATATGCTTTTTACTCCCAGAATGAGTTAAAGATACCGAAAGGGTTTTATTCTTGTTCAGTATTACACAGAAACTCAAATTGAAAATATCTATAATAATTTAACCGGCAAAGAACAGTACAAGTACCAACGTCAAAGTAGGCTGTCTGGAACAGGAAAATCTATCAACAAACTTGTGATTGCCTGTATTGAACTGAATAGTGACAGTTAAATAATATTGCATGTGCTTCTGACAGCCCGTGAGACTCTTCATTTTCGATTTATTGACACAAATCGTACGGAATATTTTGTTTATTTATATTTATCAAAGATATTTGTGTAAAGCTACAGTTAATTACTAATTTGTACTAAATGTATTCATAACGCTAATCAGAAAGAGATCAGTAAGGTAAAAATAAGAGTCTAACATGAAACTAACTCACATGGGATTGCGTTTCTAAATAAATCCAGAAGATTTTCTGTGTCTTGTGAAAATGTTAAGACAGAATTTTCGTAAATTGTCAGTAAACAATGAATGTAGACTTCTACTCGTACCATATACGTACGGGCCACTCATATGAATATATGGAATTTCAAAATAAAACGGTCTCAACCATCTATTTTCATGAGTTTTTCTTCTAATGATTATACAATAATCTTTTTTTCACAATTGTTTTTTGTATTGTGGCGGCTTAGAATACTCCCTCCAATCCCATGCTGGCAGAATAGGGTGTCGTAAGAGGCGACAGAAGCCAGCCTGCTTGGTGGTAGGGCTTCGCGTATGAATTATATTATCAGTATTATTATTAAGTCATTAATATTATTACTGGTGTATCTTTCCGTGAAACCTGCCTGGCTAGCTACCACCCTCCTGCTTGAGTCAGCCGCCAAACGACTCGTCGTGTTCCGGCAGGGGGCTTGAGAGCCAGTACTTGCTTTCTACCCTTCTTCTCATTTCCTGGCCGTGATACCTTGGTCAGTGATACCTTGGTCTTGCTGATGTCCATGGGCGACGGTGACCACTTACCATCAGGTGGCTCGTCTGCTCGTTTCTCGGCTATTAACATAAAAAAAAACTTGTTAACGTTTCTTTGTTGCATAGACACATGTTCAATTTATTGTGAAATTTCTAATGGTAATTTGTTAAATACTCATTCACAGAGTACCATTAGGAATTTACTCATCGATTGACCTGTCAAACTGAAAAAACAATATTTCCGTTTCGTTCAAGTTGGTAACTTCAAAACAACAATAAAAAATGGTTACGCATATATGCACAGAATTGGCCAAATTTCACACGTTTCTTATTCTGGCGTTCTTAATAATGTCAACTGTTATCTATAAATTGGACCATAAAAACATTAGCAGTCCTTTAATTCACACTTATTATTATACTTACACTTATTATTATCTCAAGCCGATATAAGTGTCTGAGTATGTTTGAATTAGACAAAAAAAAGACGAAAAAACGAAAGAAGTGAAACTTCAACGGACATAATATATTAAATTAAAAATTAATAATAAATATATATAATTAAATGTTTTTTTTTAAATTATTAAGTATTATAATAATTATATTATTATTGTTTATTTAATAATTTACATTTTCATAATCTTTTATTATCAGTAACTTTATGACATTAATTTAATTTTAAATCAAAAAATATTAGATCACATTTTACCGAGACAAGCAACGGAAACAATTGATGTATGTAATACTTATAAACAAATGCTAAACAATAAATAATTAATATTATTTCATCGTTGCCCTCTCTTCGCCGCCGCCAGCATTTCTCTCCTTCAACCGCTGTCCGCCTCTCACCACGCGATATATCGTCTACTCCCTCCACGCGGCCGTAACGATTTTTCGTGACAGAAAAAAATCCTAATACCCCGACTATATACAAGTTTCACTTCAAAAATCTTTTGATAAAAAATCTGAATAAAATATCTGTCATTATTATGTTAGTATGAAGAAAATATCTATAAAAATAATTATAAAATTGCTTCGGGATCTTGTCTGCGTATTATACATACTAGAATTTGAAATTCAATCCCAATCATTAAATATCGTTCTGTTTCCATTCTTTTACTGATAACACTAAAGCTCGGCAACAGCTACTAAATAAAGCAAAAAAAGAAAATGGATTAACATACAGACGAGAAAAATATACTAGATGGCCATTTGATATGAGTTTAAATCAAATTTTGCTAAACAAATTCATGTTTGAGACAAATTATATTACGTAAAATGTAAACTAAAAGTTGGATTTATGTTAAACGGAATTTCTTACAATTTTAATACGGGTATATCTACATAAAACAAAAAAGGCACGCTTGTTGAATAATTAACTTCCTAACGGAGTACTGGAGAACTAGCATTTCACATTTACAACAACTACACAACACATTTATTTAAACAACTGTAAGCACTAACGATAAACAAAAACAATAACACTTAAGTGACTGGGCTGAAAGCACACTTGCCTTAAACGAGGACTCTTTTTTCCATAAGCCATCGAGAGGCGTGAGAAAATTTTGCTTGTTTTTACCTTAAAACACACATTGCAACGGTGATGCTTGTAGTCGTATGTTATTCTATTATATGAATTCCCTTCTTTCATTTGATGTACGAAACTCTATGAAGCATAGTTTAGAGTTTAGAGCATAAAAGAGCACATAATTTCTAGACTTGCTTTCAAGGATACCGTAGGACCCCATTGACAATAAAATAATCTTTTTGATCTCTTATTCTGACAACATACCCACACCGTAGTTCGTTAGTAACTAGAATTTGCTCTCTTCAGAATAAAATAATGTACATTGAGTGTTTTATTATTTCGTGAGCTTAACAGCTTAATTTAGCTTTTCAGTGTTACTTGTCTGAGTACAAAAACAGGATTTATTGTTTACAAGGAAATAGCTGAGTAACGCTAAGACGATCAGTCTGTCAATTTCAGAACTTAAACTTCGTAACAATGTATGTAAACATCAGATCTATTATTCAAAATACGTTGTTGTGTACTAATTCAAGTGCACAAAATATAATTAGAAGATATTACGAGTATTATAATATATGTAATTTCCATAATTTACTCCAAGAGCAGCTATTAAGTACACTAGGAAAATATTTCCTAATCTTACAACAAATAAAAGGTTTAAAAAAAAATTAACCCACTTCAAAAAGATAAAAACTAAAAAGTTGTACAAATTAAAAAATAAATTTAAATAAAATATTTTTATATGCGCTACGTACTCTAATGTTTGAAGTCGTTGCCAAGTCCGAAATACAACAATGCATAACGATTTAAACACTTTAATTAAAAATGAAATACTATAGTTATAAAGTCTATCGTATCTACCAACTATTTTATTTTTAGTATTCTTACAAAAAAAAAACTACGGTACTACAAAACGGTATCATATAACTGTATGAGCCGATCACGCACATAAAATTATAAACGTCACATCTAACCAAGACACTTGTGAGTACACTACACATAACACTACGGAGTAATTTTTGTCGACTAATATCAGTGTTATATCCTACCATCTCAATCATTAATCACCATCATTCCAGCATTATGTAAAGATGACTCGTATACGCATTTTAAATATGGCTTTACAATATCACCCTATACTACAATACACCCTACAATAGCACCCTGGATCGTGCGATGGTCAGTAATAGACTGGTTTTGCTATGTTAATGTTACCAAAGCATATATATTTAAACATGGCTGAATTATTGCTGTCCGTTAAGAAATTCTAAACCCTTCATCAGATCCTCATCATATTTAAAAAGAACTAACTCCGAACTATCCCCTATACATAAAAAAACTCATCAAAATCCGCTATTTTTTTGAAGTCAGTTGAAAAGGATTTTCAACAACATAAACATTTTCCAAATAGACTATATACATAAATGAGTATGTACGAAGACATAATACTACGAATAGCAACATATCCGTTTTTTATCATAACCTAGATCAATGTGAACTTATGCAGTATGAAGTAATATCTCTTTCTTACCAGTTAAATTCATAACAGATAAAACATGGCACTGAATATTTCTTTCTTATCTATTTTTTATTGCACCCTGACTCATGGACGAACTGTCATGTGTCATATGATGAACTATCATAATGAAGACCGTTGGGCTCTTCATCAATCAATTTAATTCCGATTATCTTGCGCTATGTGCTGACAACTTCACATAAATGAAAGAAGACACCATCGATTGCAAGTGGTTGAGCATGGAAGACCGTACTGCGATCTATAAAAGAGTGGTAGATTAGCTATAGTGGGGATGTAGGTAACTATAAAATGAGTGACGAACTTTGTGCGCGCGCATTGTGAAGTTGTGTTGCCGTTACATCCTCACGCTGCCGTAATAGTTTCCTGTTATATTTTGAAGGTATCCACCTCGTTAACAAAAAAAAAGGTTAAGCCTCTTTAACTACAAGGAGAAAGTGTCATTGCAACCATCGCCCTGAAAGCCTATATCACATAGCATAACCCTGATGGTACTCACGTGATCCATCAACCTTTGAAAGGCCACAGTTAGACATGGGCCTTCATTATTTAGCGCGACTTTGACGGGTCCTGGACCTTCAAAATGCAGCAGCTGTTTTCTTTACTAGTTACTGTTATACTAGTTTAGTTAGTATATTTATTTAGTATATTTTAGTTTAGTATATTTTACTAGTTACAATTTTATAGTTACTACTTAATAGTTAGTTTCAACTGACTATTAATATCTTTCTACTAGCTACTACACACACACATGGTTGTCGGATTTTAACATGCCTGGTTAGTTTGGTGGGTACCAACCTCTTTCTCAAAATAAACCACAAAATGTTTTAACACATATCAAACATTGTGTGACAGTATGTAACGGTGCTGGAATGCTAATTAACAAACGCATGTACTGTTTCCTTGTTGGTGAAAACGCGTAACCATAAATTAAAAGGTTTCAAATATATGTAATGTACAGATAGTGCGTCTTTTCTTGTACTAAAATTTACTAAATGTTTCTTGCTAAATGTTTCCGTTGGGTGTATGTGAGATAAAAATAAACATTTTCTTACGTATCTGTAATATATGACATGTGCTTAATTCCCCTTAACAAATTCCTCAAAAACTTCCCGATTCATGAGTTTCCGCACAATCTCAATAGGTGACCTAGGAAATAAAATTAATTTTGTTCAAGTATCTTCATTGTGTTGTCGTATATTAATTTATTGTAAGAAGCACAATTTATAGAAATATAAAATTCAGGCAATCACATCTAAACCGTGTACATCGCGGTCTGTTATTACAATATAGATATGTCTGTCTTATTTATTTTTTTAATAATTTATATCCACTGAATACATAAAACAGTTAAATTAAATAAGAAATTTTGTACAAATGCACTGCTTATTTCTATAAGAAATCTCTTCCAGCAGACCTAGGAATGGACAGTTAATGGGAGTGAACCAAATTTACGTGCACAATGCATATTACAATAATATACTTAACTGAATTCTCGATCCTAGTAACCAACAAAGTCATATTTGAAACTTATCTTAGTATCAAAAATATGTCAATCGTAGACTACGTTCGAAAGGTTCACAGCGTAAATAAACTACTGTACGCGTATGTATGATGGTGTCTCGACTAATTTAAACTACTAATACGTAAAAATACACCGGTGTACATATTCTTAAAAAGATGTCTCCGATGAGAGGGTTCCCTGAATCGATTAAATGTCATAGCTGAATTACGGGCCATTTAAATCATGCTTAACGGCGAATACGCATATTCTCCAGCGAAATTTATTGGTCAGTAATGGTAAAATGGAGTACATCAATAACGTTATAGAGGCTACCTGCTCGAAGATTCTGGTTAGGTACCCACTGCGCAACTTTTCATAGGTATTTCATTAAGGTTTCATAGGTTTTTCTATTTTTATTTTCATTTAGAGATTACATGCATACAAAAAAAATTAGAAAGCCGTCAAAATCTATATTACAATTTAATGAAATGGTAGTAAAATTAATACTGAACTCGACATAGATGTAAAAAGTAATCCCAACAGATGAATTATTATTCTTTTGTAATCTATCTATACATATAATAAAATTATAAATTATCGCTTTTTGTACATGAACGATATATATGAGAAAAAACATTATTATGGGCCTTTATTAACGCAATAGAACCCAAAACAATAGTTATTAGAATTTTCGTCTGTTTGTCTTTTTGTCTCTGCGTATGTTCTCGCTAATCTCAGAAACGGCTTAGCCAATTTGGTTCTGATTTTCACTAAATTGCAGTAAGAGTTCCCTAATACTTAAAGTTTGTTTCATTGCAATCCGTCCATAAATAAACAAGTTATAAATTACTATTGTGATTTGTAATTCATAGAACTAGAAAAACCCAGACAAATGCAGATGCCATTATTAACCTTAAGGTAGTTTTTCCGAAGCGAAGTGAGGGCATTTGGTGGTTTAGGTAATATAATTAAATATTGCAATTATATTTTATCCAAATGAAAACGTAAACCACAGCAAATGACACGTGTACTCAATAATAAAACTATCTGCGCATGTACAGTATGAAGCTCCAGATTGAAAACAGCAAGGAAATAGCAATTTTCCTCGACAGTAATTCGTCGGCGGCACGGCATTTTTCCATTATCCAATATCAATATTGTTTCGTCTTCTTCCCTCAGAAATGGAATTCTAAGAACTAAGCTAATGATAGTATTGCATGTTCGGAACCAAAAATCTTATATTGTGCCTTCTTCGTTTTTATTCTATGTTTATGTGTAATGAAAAATGAGTTGGACACTATTACCTGTTGGATGATGAGCGTTGGGAATACTACTAATTGTGTGAAACACGTTGTAATTGGATGATTTGCCCTTTTCGATGGCACGCTTTTGAACTGATAGCTAAAAAACGCACAAATAATAAAAATAGTAACATAATTGATATACCACTTTGAATTTCACGTATTTTTCTATTGATTTTGAACGATCAAATTATAATACGAATTATAAATAAATTACCACACAAATATAAATATAATAAGTCAATTAAAAGATTTTGAAGAAATTTATGTTCACTTAAATCATTTCTTCTAGAAGGTTGCAATAGGCCAATATCTATCTTACCCTTCCTTTCAAAAATTCTTGAAGCCGCGGTTCATAAACAAGTATCCTCTTTCCTTTTTAGCAACAATCTCCTTAGTCCCTTTCAGTCCGGATTTCGGCTCTTCTTAAGGTAACAGATGATATTCGTGATGGCATGGAGAATAAATTCGTCACTGTTCTCGTTCTAATAGATTTTTCAACATGGTGGACCATGATATCCTCCTTGCCCCATTACAGCATTTCAGGTTCACTCCCACGACACTGGATTGGTTCTCTTCTTACCTTAGAGGTCGCCGACAGGCAGTTCGAGTTAATCGCACTCTTTCGGACTGGTGTGATCTTACTACTGGCGTACCTCAGGGTGGAATACTATCTCCTCTTCTCTTCGTTGTCTATATAAATTTCCTTACTTATTCACTTGATTGCTCCTACCATCTGTACGCGGATGACCTGCAGGTTTATGCACAAGCGGATGCGAATAACATTAGTCAAGCCGTAACCACTATCAATAGGAACCTCCACAGTGTAAGGCAATGGTCTCTTAGGTACGGCATCAAAGTAAATTCTTCAAAATGCCAGGCTATCATTATTGGTAGCCCCAGGCAATTGGCGAAATTAAACCTAGCATCTGTATCGCCTGTCGTACTTAACGATTCTGTCATCCCATACTCAACTAGTGTCAAAGATCTTGGATTTCACATTGATTCCACACTGAGCTGGTCAGTTCACGTCAGTGAGACTTGCCGCTCGGCATACGCTACGTTACGTAGTCTGAATCGCCTTCGGAACTTTCTTCCTATTCGGGTTAAAGTCACTCTGGTGCACAGTCTTATTTTCCCAATTATAGATTATGCTGATGTGTGTTGTTCCGACATGTGTGGAGACTTTCTCAATAGGTTGGATCGTCTCATTAATTACGCCATTCGCTTCATCTACTCTCTATGCAAATTCGACAACATCTCTTCCCATCGTCGCCAGCTTAAATGGCTTCCAATTCGTGAGCGCAGACAGATTAGATCACTTAACACTCTTTATACAGTATTATTTGACACCACGTCCCCAAGATATCTGAAACAAAAGTTTCAGTATCTTTGTAATGATCATGAGCGCCGACTTCGTTCTTCTGATTCTCTTGCATTGTCAATTCCACTCATATGCCAATATATCCAATGCCACACATAAAATAAATAATTTGTAAAAGTAAATACATTCAAGCATGCAAGGTCTAAATACTGAAAACACCAGTCATAACGATGTTAATTTATACGAATCTACCAAACCACTCTTTTACCCGAATTTTCTATTTCAAATTCCGCACTCGTTCATCTATTAAATACAAACCTCAGATTTTCTTTTTTGAAATCTATAATTTTAAATTAATAGTTTTGAGCTTGTATGGGAACTCCTTATATGTTTTTTCTCGTAGGCACTGAAAATAAAATGCATTTATTCGCAGTTGTTACGGCTACAACCATAAGTTGCAACTAGAGATTACGTTTGAATGAAAGCTATTCAAATTTAGAGTCCAATTTTGATATTACTCAGTTATCAAAGTATTTCTTTGAGCCCTTGTCCTTTGTAAGACGTAGACTTCGTGAGCCCATTTTATTCATCGACTACATTCTCTGAAATCTTTTTTTGGTGGATCTATTTATGTTTTTTCATACACGAGGGAAAGTAATCATTATAATTTTTTTCTGTTTAGGAATGGCTTTCGCTATTCTCTGTTTTGCGCGTATATTCGTAAACCATTCTTAAACAAACAAGTAATATTAAAAAATATTAAATCAATTTCTACTTAAACCAAAGAAATATATTTTAGTTACTTTTTATTAAACTATTAAAATTAATATAAATATGTATATTCATATATATCTTGCTAAAATTTTATATAAAAGATTTTTTCTCCCATACAAAACTAAAATTATTTAATTAATTAATTTAAAAAAATTATTTAAAAAGAAATTGAGACAATAACAAATGAAATCTAAAATTCATAATTATTTTTTTATAATTTGTATTAAATGCTCATTTTTTGCGGCAGTTGGTATTAAATTTGGTATTAATTACAAACTCAAGGAATGAAAAATGGCGATGAAATCTTAGATGGTCAACGCATTAACATAGAATGAGTCGTAAGAAAACAACAAAAAATATCTCAAAGTCAACTTATTATGGCAACTCTGCAGCTCATTTACGGACTGCTATCTGCCATTTACTTACTGCCATCTATCTATTTATTTACTGCCATCTGTCGTAACAATCGAGAACTAACAGTTATTCGCTTTTCCTGGTTTACAGCTATGCTCGCCCATTTCCAATAGACATACATAAGTGGTACTTGAGAGATCTCACAGGTTCTTAAAATCATTTGTAACATTTTCGAAGATTTGCTCCACTAAAATGCTTAAAACCACGTATCTATGTATAATAAGTAATTTTACGTAAATTAAAATGAATATTGGGTTACATTTTCAATTTTCGAACACGTGCCGACATGTGTACGTGCCACGCGCTGTATTAACGTCGACTGTTAACGTTACGTTCGTGTACGTAATTTATTTTATATTCTAACTCAATTGCACCCACCGCAATTTTATTCATGTTCGTACAGAAAAACGCGTAATATGTGTTATAAAAAAAAACTAAATTTATTTAGTTTTTCTTGGATTCTTCTTTTAATATTATAGCGTATTGTTTTATTTATTATACGCTGAAACTAACAAAGTAACAGAGTAAATTCAAAAGTTATCAAATATCAAGGAGTAAAGTCGTAAAAGTACCCCCCTCAATGTCATTGCTTAGATAACTCTCATTAATAATTGCTTTATGATTAAGCTCTTTACGACCAAAAGACGATGTCCCAAACAACCTAACTTGAGAATCAACATCGAATTTCAGAAGTACGTCAAAGGTTTAATGAGACACGATGATTAGTTAAAATTGGCAGTATATTTTTGACTAATAACTTGAATATTAATTATAAATAGGAGACAGAATTCAAAAGAGATCGTTATGGTGTCTTTATAATGTACATCGAATAAGGTGGCAAAAAGGAATTAGTAACAATGTGTAGAGCTTGTAGTGCGAAGAACCAATAATTTTGGGGTATAAATGTTCTCACATATCCACCACGCCTTATTAAGTGAAGTGTATTAAGGGCATCCTTTAAGTGACCTGATAAACCGAAGAGAACAATATGCATCTGATTAGACTATAGGCGCTCTTTAGATATTTACCAGTGTATCAGCAAAGGCAGATTGAATTTATGAAATTAAATCAGTATGATTTGAAAAATCAATAGCTCAATAGAACTTTAAAGAAAAAAGAACCCACAATGTTTTATAATATCTACGTTTCGTGTGTGCTTTTTATTTTAATTCATACATGATAATGAATATTTATTTAGTAGTTCGCTTCAATATTTCTATTTTAATATTGTAGTTATTATTATTTTCTTCGTATTGTTACTATTTACTAAACTTTTTTTTTTATGTTAATAGCCGACAGACGAGCGGAGGAGCCACCTGATGGTAAGTGGTCTCCGTCGCCCACGGACATCAGCAAAACCAATGGTAACACTGATGCGTTGTCGGCCAGGAAATTAGAAGAAGGTAAGAAAGAAAGAACTAGCTCTCAAGCCCCCAGCCGGAACACAACGAGTCGTTTGGCTACTGACTCAAGCAGGAGGGTGGTAGCTAGCCAGGCAGGCTTTACGGAAAGATAATAATACCAGTAATAATATTAATGACTTAATAATAATACTGATAATAATATATAAACTTGTTTGTGTGCATTAGTTATTGCTCAGCTTGTCTAACCGTAAAATTAATAAAAAAGTCGGTTAAAAAAACTAAATTGAATGTCGTGATATGTTCAAACGTCATTAGCGTTCGTACAAATTTTAGTAATGTAAGTATAACGCAGTCCCATACAAATGTTACAACAAAGTTTTTCATAGTTAAATATGTATTTAATTTATTGATTAATGCCTAAGAGTTGTATTTGTCAACTGAACTTCCACTGGATTTTGCACTGGATTCAGTATTAAAAATAAATTTTCGAACGATTTTGTATCAAATTTTATTTGATTGACAAATACTTTTAGAATTAAACTGCTTTTAGTCTCTGTTCGTTTGTTCTGAAGAACCCGGGAGTTCTTTGAAAAATATAATCATACTTATAAGAGATGTTGTTTCATTTCAAAATATCATTTAACAAATAATACAAATTTTACTTTCATAAAAGTCTATAAAAAAACTCGCGCAGGGTTCCAAATAGATTGAAATTTCAATGCTTTCCAAGTGATCCGCTTGCCGCGCGCTGAATCTTCCAATTAGCATTTAATTTAGTTTTTATATCCCACTTCGTTCCGATGCCGGAACATTGAGCCCTCGTCACTGAAGGCTTTCATAAAATAACAGACAGGTAAAGTAATGTAAAGTATAAAAAAAAAGTAAAGTTATGTATAGTTGTTTGTCTTTCTTTGCCTTTTTTCGTGTACTGCAGCCGCGTCAAGCAACAAATTATTTCGGGTAAATTAAATGTAATCCTCAAAACCAGCAAGCACTCTGTGCCTTATCTCGGTCACGAACACTCGCCACAGTAAGCTTGTAATAAATACCGGTTTTAACAGTTTATAAGAAATATTACAAAGTATAATATTTATAGTAAACTCGGTTATCTTACCACTAATCTTATATTCGATTCGATATACAAAATATGAAAACATTATTTCATGACGGACTCAACGTTTAAAAGCTGTGTAATTAAATAACTAGCAATAGTTTTGTGCTAGCAGTAGTATTGTATTGAATTGTTTGCTTTTGTCTCCTAATAATACAACTCAAAAACAAACATTTTGTTAATCAAAACGGTGAAATACTTAAGCTATTCAAAGCCGTACTACCGTTACATCATAGGTTGTTACGTTGTTACTATATAGCACATTCGGATAATCTTACTATCGCGACCTCAACCCCGTCATTATTACCCGCAATGCGTTCTGCCATAGACTACTTAAAGTTGCCCACAGAGACAACAAAATGTTTTAGATACGCCCACGATACAGTTATGAAAATGAATCAAATGTAACAAAATTATACAATTTTTTGTTTATATCAATTTAACGAACCAAGATTCACGACGCAACAGATTCACACGTATCACACAGCTATACAACGATAAAAAGTAGGTTACCAATGATAATGTAAATCCAAAAACCATAAACATTCAATAAGTCTCGCCATAACTTCCTGTAGACCAATGCTTGTGGTGTAGTAAGTCGAGAAAACGTCGATGTGATGACCATTCGTGCACGACGACGCTACTGGTTTCGTTGTGGCTGTGATGCAGTCAGAATGCTGCACATGGACTGCAAAATACAGTTCATATGAAGAAATCAACATCGCCTTGATGACGCCTGAAACATAATCCGCTTGTGTAGCTAATAGCAATTTGGTTTTTTGCGACACGTTTTTTGTATGTATATTATTCTCTTCATCCATCCATCCATCCATCAGCCTTTGGAGGTCCACTGCTGGACATAGGCCTCCCCTAACTTGGAGTTATAGTTATTTATACGTTAGTAGTTAGTTATAGTTACTTGTTAGTTAGTTTTGTTTCCCCTATTATTCTCTTGGTATGAATTAAAACATATAAATCAAATTACTTATAACTGAATGAGACCCCATGTTTTCGTGACTTAAGTAAGTGAGTACTGAAGTGAATAGTTTGTTGTATTGAGTTATAAGTGTTAATAATTCAAGTCATTAGTACACAGTAATGATATTCAGTTTAGTTTGATAAACGTGGATATGCACCTATGAAATACTGCAGATATGTTAAATAGTTTGGCGACCTGCCACGAAAATAAAGAATGTAAAGTTATCTATAATTGGATTAATGCCTCGCTAATTTTATTCATATGATTTTTTCTTACTTGAACTTAAGAGTATTGTCACTATTGCCCTTAATCAATAAACTAATCCCCAAACCATTAATCTAGTCAACAACTAAGTTCATCTGGAACAAACACAACAAAATTTATATGTCCTTTACGTAATTATGTAGAGACTGTAGTTATAAGTCAATCACCAAATTCAAATTCCAAATCATTTAATAATATAAGTATTCAGTAAATACAGCAGAAGTAAAATACGGTACAAGAGTTTATTTGCAACAATTTATAGTTAAACTGATTTTATCTGACATCACATTCACGCATTTTCGTAGGCGCATGACTGGTAATTCAAACAGTATTTTAACAATATCATTATAATTCATTATTTTAACAATAATTATAAACATAACGTGTAACAATTTATCGCAAAGAGACATTAGCTTCTAGCAATGTTGAAAACCAAGTGTCCTGCCGTAGCTACCGCTCGTTAGTTAGACTCTGTTGTAGAACGAGTTGCCGAGTGTTGAGCCATAGCGACGATGTAGCCATCACTCGTCATGTGCGACATCACGTTAAGTTACCGAATTCATGCTTGACTGCGACATATAAACATTAACTTTTATATTAAACAATACAAATGAGTGTTAATATTAATTGCTACACCCTAGCAGAGCTGACGCACTAACTTATTTAATAAGATCTTTGATGCAATACATATGCATATACATGCGTTGTACATTCATATTTCACCGTTTAATAAAGTATTTATTAATTTCCTATGCAAGTTTATCCCAATAAAAACATTCTGTGTAAAACTTGTCAAATCTCGATGGAAATATTTCCTCCGTTAAAAGTAGTTAACTGTAATAAGATCCTAACGGAATATAAGGAAATACATTATTCTTGGACAATAATGTGGCGTAGTATATATATTCGCCAATTCTATTTTCCGTTTAGGAAACTCGCCTTTTCTACACAACTTATGTATATATTTCGTAATTATAGTACGCTTTGTAAATGCTTAATGAAAATCAGAGGTGACTTATTCAAAATTTTAAATTATAAAAAATAATTTTGAAGCAGCCGGTTGAATAAGTATTCGATGTCAGATCTTAATTTTTTTAATATCAACAGAAAACAAGAAATCATAGGAAACACAAGTTATTGTTTATTCAGAGTCCAATTTCTGAAATACGGTTAGCAGTTGCACTAGCTCTCGAAATAATAACTAAATGTCTGTCTTTAAAGTATGTGCATGATGATTAATTTTAACCCAGCTTTGTTCATAACGACACAATAAAGATCGCACAAAGCGGTATCCATTACCGCGCGCTGATTTGTCACCAACTGATTCATTAGGCGCGCATTAATCTAGTCAGCGGCGTGGAGTTTGCTTTGCTTTATAATGTATCTTGATACCAGTTCGCGTTCCCCAAGTAAAATGTATATAAAGGTCTTGTATTCGTTTATAAATAAGTTTAATTATATGTTCTGTGTCGATAACAACGTTTGGCTAACATGACTCTCAAAAAATATTAACCGATCCGACACGGCCTTCTCAATAATAAAAAAATATTCGTATACTTCTATATATTTAATATTGGTATACTTCTATGTATAAAGACCACTGGACGACGGGATGGAAGTAACAGCAAAGGTGTAATGAAGTATGGCGGGATTATAACAGTTATATTTAATAATTACTCTGTGTGATGTAGTGTACATGTAAAATAAGCTGAAGTAAATAATAATTTCAAAACTGTTCACACCGAACGAAAGTTTAGTACACTAATACACTGCATGGAAATAATTTTACTCACCGAAATATTATACTCCCTGTGGCCAGTAAATATATTTATAATAATTTAGTATTTATTAAAATATATGTAATTATTCACGTATATGTATGTGTTGATACGTGTGTTACGTATTGGAACTTTTGCTCTTTAAGCGATGCGTTGAAGCACAGCTTATAGATAAAGGATATTATGGTGTAGATGAATATATTAACATGTGTTAAGGAGTTTCTTTCGCCGTTTCTTCTCCTCAGTGTTAAAGCACCTTTTCTAAACGGTAGTAGAAGTAAAAAATGACGTGCGTAAGTGTATTTACAGAATACCCAAATTATTAAATGATTTTGAATTAAATATTACACATAAATAAGAAGAGCGGAAAATAGTAATAGTAATAGAATAAAACCTTTAAGCATCAATTAAACATAAGTAAGAAAAAAAGTTATATATTAATATAAAAATTAATAACAATCAAGCGTAAGCATATGCACAGAAAAGCACCCAATAATCCATGTCTTCCGTACGGGGGGGGTCGGGTCGAGACAGGCGCACAATGAGCTGCGCAAGCGTCTCTCGCTGCCTCACGGTAAATAATTGTAAGGAGCTAGTATAAGTATAACTTATATAGCGTTATTGCGTTTTTAAACAAATGGCGGTGATGATACGCCACAGAAGCATTGACGGTCAAGAAGAAATTGGGATATCCGTTTATTAAATTCAAAGAGCCATGAACCTGCAACTAAAACACGTTAAAAATATTTCAATGTGGATCCTAGAAAAAGAAATATAGATATCTAGGCAAATAAAGAACCCTAAAGCGATACATGAGCACCATGAGGATTAATCTTCATTATATAGATTTTAACACTCCAACAAATAAATGAAGTCCTGACTTTAGTTCTCAAACAGTCCCGAAGCATGCGCAGAAGCATGTATGAGCTGAGTTTAAGCCTCTGTCATTAGTCACGTTGTTTTTGACGCGATATTCTCATAAGTTGGCAACACTGCGTGAGAAGATTAAGTGCCCTCGGTTTCCAGCTGCGCCCTGTCGACTAAACATAATTTACATACGACATCTGCCAACACCTTAACAATGTAGCAGATTATAACTGTCCATAATTACTTCGCTCAATCTATGTTTACCTATAGTTGAACATTATAAGCGTAACATTAAATGAAACCTAAACAAATAGGTATTAAATGTAATCTGAAAACTTGCTTACAAAACAGTACTAGCACTGCAAAATTTGTCAGGTTTTTTAAAGACGGAATAAACGCTAGCCCGTCCTCTCGCTGCAGATTTATATCCGGACAATGAACTAATCCGCTGACGTTAGGATCGCAGAGGCACCTGCTGCTCGCCAAATGGAAACGGATTTTTGTAATGTTTTTTGTGAGCTAAGATTGGGTTTAGGATTCGAGTAGAACACGGAGATATATCTTATGAAATTCCTACTATTAGTTTACACACAATTTTAAATATTAATTCATTAATTGAATTAAATTTAATTAATTTTAGTGTTACATGTCAGAAAAACAAATCGCTTCTATAAGATATTTAGCAGGATATAAATGTATATAAATACATATTTATAATAAAAAACAACTAATTTTTTTTTTACCTAAGTAGGAACTGATTTTTTATATTATTGTTTTCCATATACGTTATATTTAAATACAAGTGTTAAATACATACATATGTCGTTGTCTTCAATTATCTCTATCAACAATATTTTGAATTTACATGAAATAGTAAGTTCTCTTGTAACAAAATCAAATGCTCAGGTTTTATAAATTATTCAAATCGTATTTTGATTCCAACAATCGCCTCTATTTGCCACAACACTCACTTGTAGTATTTAGGTCCTTACATGCTTTTACATACGTAACATTTAGGTACTCACATACTTTGCAACTTTTAAAATATTGCCTTGTTAAATGTCTTTTATAATTTTCTGTACCTTTAATCATGTTATTTTTTCTTGCATTAATTTTATCGTGATGAATATTTTGTTATTCTTGTCAGCTATTTGGCAAGTGTCTTAAATTATGATATCATTGTTACATTTATTTTTAACTAGCGGCTCCGTTCGACTTCATTCGGGTGGGACTATTATATATATAGCCATAATTATTAAAAATGTCATATATTTTTCCTTGATTAGACATAATTAGTTTTACTGATATTTTATACAGCCTATCATCTGAAGAATCACGTGTTCTCACTACATACCAATTATCGTAAAGATCGGTCAAGCTGTTCTTGAGTTATAACGGGACATACAAGCAGACAGATATAAATATGTATGTTTTGCCCTCCTTTTTAACAAGATTTATTAAGTTGACGAAAAATTTAAAATTGGATTTCTGAAAAAGAACGTTGTAAAAAATCGTCGTTATGTGTAAAAAAGAAGAGCTGTTTGTCCAGAAAGAGCAGTCTCCTGAAGTTTGCCACAGCGAACAGTCTTTAGAAGTCCTTCAAAGCAAGCGATCTCTTGAAGTCTCTCAAAGCAAGCAGGCACGGGAAGCCTCTCAACGCTACCAGTCTAGGAATATCTCGCAACGACAGTCTTAAAAAAATTTTCACTCTCGACTTCGAGGTCTCCGCACACTAAACGCCGGAAACTTCATACATCTCGTGCGCCGAAACGCAGTCTCCTGTCACCGAGGTCGCCGTACGCTAAACGGACAAGACTCCGATCGTCTCGTGCGCCCTTACGCATGCTCCTGTCTAAGAAACTTCCGCGCGGTGCGTGCCGGAGAAGTGACGGGCCTAGCCAGAGGCCAATACCATCTTACCAAGTGATTTAACTTCTCTTCCACTTTTGCTTCTGATATGCTTTTGTAATTTATTTCATTGTAACCGCTAATAATAATTTAATAACATCATCTTGGAAGTTCTATCTTTTATAACAATACACGCTGCTATCATTATGTTTTTTGTTCGTGAGGATATACTCTTGGACACTTGCTTTCCTTAAAGAGGTGCGTGAGAACACCGCACGCATCACGTCGAGGTCGTATGTTACGATACCAACGAACATTCCCGTGTTTGCCGCCTAGACTTTCTACGTTTTGTCTTAACTTAACTATCTTTGGATGGGTATTTTGATTGGAATCTGGTTATACATTTGTGAATAAGATACGAGACATTTTTATAAAATATAACATAACAATAATAATTAATTATTAATAACTATAATAATTATAACAATTCATTGTACTTTCTTATTAAATCAATACCTAGTTTAATCGCTTGTAAGTACTATTTATTGACGTTGCAAACCGACCCAAGATTTTCCTACATTGAAGGTACATGTTTCTAACTAACATCACCATAATACCTCAACTTGATAATTTAAATTGATATTTGCATAAACAAAACTCCTTTGAGCCTCTGGCAATAAACCATTTCCATCATAACAATGTATAATTGTACCACTACTAAGCTCAGGTCTCCCTTCACAATAAGAGTGCTTAAGGCCATAATCCGCCACACTGTCCACGTACACGGCTAGGCACTCTTCACACACCGTTGAGTACATTGTGAAGAACTACAATTCCTCAATGCTTTCCTTCACTGAAGCAAATATAAATTATCTGACGCACATGCAAGAATTCTTACTGGAGTTTCGCAACACCGAATTTCGAACCACTGAACATTCCTTCCAATACTAGCAATGAATAATTGAACTGTTTATTATGATTATATATATGATTATATATATATATATGCATTGTGAATGAGCTATGATAAAAATCGCTATTAAGCTGCTTCTGAAATTGTATCATATGTGGAAACAAGTACAAAAATGGAATTTCTTCGTATGATAAGGAGAAATTTGATCATTTAAGATAAAATAAAGAAGAAACAGAATCCTAGAGCAACAGCTTTGAGGAATTACCATTTTACTTTAGTGCTAAATAGTGGGATATGTTCATATTTGCGGAAACAAATAATAAATCGGACACGATTGTCAAAGAAGTTTTTAGGTTAATGAGTAACTCTAATTATCTTGTACCTACTTATTATTAAACATACTTATTATTAAAACAGCAAAATCCAAATACACGTTAATATTAAACGCGTGTAAAACTGTTATTTTAATTTAACTGACTTTGGAACTGCTCTGAATATTAATACACGAGTTTGAATGAAATTAATTTGTACCGAGCTTCGAGTGGGACTTTCGTTGTAATTTTATGTATTTGGAATTCCATTTGAGTCCAATACTTAATTGCGGTTATATGTAATTAATTCCGTTTTATTCATAACGATGTGTATATATTACATACTTACATACTGATTCGAGGATGTATAGCTATGTATAAACATACCATTAGTGGCCCATTGGCAAGCTACGGATACCTTCTAGCAATTGACGAGATCTGGAGCATGCTTCGCTAAGTATAAAGCTCCAATATGGATTGTTGACGTAATTAATAATCGCTTTCCTTAATAACTTTCTTATGTCTGAGATTGACCTTGAGACTGCCAAATGTCAGTTTTTTTAAAGTAACTTTGTAATTAATACCGTCTTAAGACCTAGCTAACCGTACGCATTGAATTTTTTTTTGGAAATCAATCTGTTTTAAATCGTTCATAAATACATTTGTATATTATATTATTTGTAATATGATTACTTAGCGCGGATTGACGCAAAGTGTGAGCATAATTTTATTTCTCTATAAGTTATGTATCTTTAATAAGATGAGATTGAAGCAAATCTAATGCAGAAGGTCAGAAGCCTCAGTATCTGGAACAGTTTGCCCGGCCCGAATTGGTCTGTATCCGGCAACATAACATTGCTCTGATTCTTAACGAACAGGCTCAGTGTACACAGGGCACCGTCTATACCTGAGCTCAGAGCCGCCCTTGGTCGTGTTACATCCTTCTGTGTAACGATAAGAAAATGACGCCAGTTACTTGTTGAACATTATTGGGTTTTAAACCAAGCAGCTAAATTTCGACACTGAATGATAAAATTCTTTAGTTGCATGCTGCTTTATTACCTTTCACGTTCTGTCTAAAAGTAAAGTATAAAGTATTTTTAACGCATTTCATACAAAACATTGAAAACTAAGAAAACAACCGCTTACTTCTTATTTTCAACATATTTCGCATGCAATGTTCAAGACTTGTTATCTAAATGAGTTCACCGGTTTCTTCTTCACCGTTAAAACTTTATGACCTGCGTGATACAGCTGTCCATGTCAAGTGGTGGCTTCTGACAATCACATGATCCATCTGCTACTTTGATGACTAGTAATATATAACAACGATGATTCATAGTTGATCACAACGGCCATATAGCCCAGTTGATAGTGCTGCGAGAGCGAGGGGTGCTGGGTTTGATTCCCGGCTGGGGCAGACATTTATGTGATTAATACTTGTTCTCTAGTCATGGGTGTTTGTGATGTCATATTTGTGTACATCCGTGCCACTCAGAAAACAGGGGATCCTAGTGCGGTGGTGTCAGTGTGTTAATGTTTATATACAACCTATATTTATTATTTTAATAAAACTTACAAACGAATAAATATCTTAACAATCTTGAGAATTAATATCAAGGTAAGTTAGGTAAGTTGAGATTGAGGTTTTAAAACAGACTGATCCCATGACAGTGGTTGTATTCGCGCTTCAAAGTTTTTATGACGTCATAAACACGAGATGAAATTATATCCTAACGACCCAATAAACGGGAAAAACTCCTCCCCGTTACTGGTTATTACACAGAAAGGCCCGGCTAGGTATTTGCTGGCCAGCTATATTCCTGTTTATGTTATTACCCCTCAAGAAGATGATATTAACCCTTTTATACAATCTGACATAAAACGATTGATTGCCAAATTTATTACAAGCAGTATATAAATAACGAGAATACATAAAACAGATATATTTAATTCCCTCATATCACACTAACGAAAAACGCATTCTCCTACTTGTGTATATGCGATCTATTTGTATTCCTAAATCGTTTTAGAAAACTCTGAAAAAAATTAAAAGTAAGGTTCCGTTTTCCGGAACTATATGGACTGGCTTCAGTACAATATTTGCTGATAAATGAGCCGTCCAGTGATAGTTTGGTTAACAATAACAACAATATAAACAAAATAAACCGCTTTTAAATGAAACTACAAACTTATGTTTGTACTAGCAGCCCCGTCCGACTTCATTCGGGTTGGACATTATATATATATATATATATATATATATATATATGATTATTAAACATTTCATTTTTTTACTTTGACAAAACATCATTAAGTTCACCGATATTTTATATAGTCTATCATCTGCGACATAACGTGTTTTAACTACATATCAATTTTCATTGAGATCAGTCAAGCAGTTTTTGAGTTATTTCGAGACATACACAAAAATCTCAACAGATTTATAGTATAGTAGTGTTGACGTATAAATATATAATATTCTTACACTCAAATTCCTAGAGATCAATAGTGAAATCTTAACCAGTTACAACATAGTGGTTGGCTTAAATTACTATTAATTTACTTTGCAAAAACCGCTTCGCGTATACCACTCGTAGAGTCTACTACCCTGATGATGCTTTGTTTCGGAGCGAAACACGAGTTGGTATAGAAATATATATTATCGTACATTGTTTGCGGATTGTTGCAAAGTAAATTAATAGTAATTTAATACAATGAATTTCCGCAAAGTAACGCCTGATACTATCAACTATAGTGGTTGGCGCTACCCATTCGATCTGATCGTATAAAAGTATTCATTATTGAGTTGAGTAAAATTAATGTACCGCAACATGAGTTAAAAAGAGGAGAGTATAAAAAAACTTCACCATAAAACTCACGTACATTTTAAAAGACTGTCACGTTGGTCGTTCTATGAATGTGATAGGTAAATTGATTATGGACTTCTATTGTCACCTGCCCTTCTAATTTTATAACGGTTGAAAAAGTGCTAGGTGGTGTCTTGCCTCTCACTGAATAGACCCCCGTAAAGTGGCGCTCACCTGGTAGTAACATTCACGTGAGTAGCTAATCGTGCGACACCAACTTCACCGTCTAGGGGGATTCAAATCCCATCAGCCGGTTTTCTCATTATTTCGTTATTAGATATTTCCACCCCCGAGTATAGCTCTAGAGTGGAGTAAGTTTGACCGGTTGGTTAAGGCAAACAGAGAGGTGGAGACATGTTCCTCAACCTCCATTCCGTCTTCAGTAGATGAGAGACAAGGGTCCCCAGGGAGCATTCGAGTCCCTGCCTCTGGGTTTATTATTATTATTATACTCAGTACTTAAATCGGCATTTATATGTGACATACTTGAAAACATAAATATAAATTTACTGTAGGTGTACTTGACATTGTTGTGTATCTTACTAGTTTAATTAAGTATAAGTTAATTCCTGAAATATTAAATAAATTGAATGTACAAAATTCGTCAATTAGGTGGCACTGTACAGATAATTATGATGTTGCACTTGCAACATACAATTAAAATTATAATGACAACCACCAAGAGTGGAATCAGTGCACAATTTCTTCCGGTAGGGCCCATGAACCATGTAGTATAAAAGGGAAGATAACTTTATTTATTTTTGTTAAAAAATGTTTTTAAGTTTCTTGATTTCTTTATATTTGTTTTTAAATATCTTTATATTCTTAATAAGGCTAGTTAGTGTGTAATGAATGATCTCGAACTGTTGATTTTGTAAGACATTTTTACATTTAAGTAAATACTTTATTCAAAGTTTACTTTCCATAAAGGATAATAAGTTAATGTCGCATCACTATAATAAGAACTTAGCTCTTTCAAAATTTGTATCGTTTCTTACAATACCTATGTGTTATGAAAAGGCTGAATCGCATTATTTTTATAAAGGGTTAGAATACATATGTACGAACGTACATAAAGATGTGAACAAGAATCTATGATATAAGTTTTATGGTTTATTTATTTCCTTTTGTGTTATTTGGCCTTTCATTCAAAACTGGCTCCTTTATGCCGCTCTTCTCCATTTGTTAAATAAAAAGTAACTCACACTTCATCACAAAAAAAGTCTATTGTATAAGAACCTATTGTTCGTTAGAATTAAATTTACAGATCAAAGAAACTAATTTCCTTTCTTTTCCTTCTACTTTCGCATTTTCATCTTTTACTGATGACCAATTAATATACTGTTAAGATGTATCCTATTGTCTTTTTGATGTCCTTTTATTATTATGAATTTTATATGTAATTCGATTCTTTACACATTTTATTACGCAGTACGTACTTGAACACATTAATACCATCTATTACCTCACAGATTACTTTTGCTGTATTGATAATGTAAATACGATATACTAACATAAAATAAGCAAGACTTACCACGTCATAGAATATAATATAATAAAATGTTTCCTCACTCTAGAAGTCCCATTAATAAGCGTAATACCATAAATCAATACTTTAATGCTAGCGTTGGGATACTCGGTATGAATACGAAATCAAAAATGATAACGTTATTGAAATTCATCGTATGTTATGGCAAGTTTCCATCAAAAAATTAGCAGTGATATTAAATTTACCGAAAGTTACCGTTCTTAATGTCGATTAAAATGTACAAACTTTAATATTTGAAGATTTTGATGACTTTAATTTATATGAAAAATTTAAATCATTTTGAATTTGAATTCAGTAAGTAATAGTGTGTAAAATTTATGGAGTCTTCCTAAATTCCAGAAATTTTTCAAGTATTCGTGCAAAATTTGTTTTCGGAACTATATTAAAATTCCTTCACATAAATCATCTTCCAAATTTCAGATTCTAATGTATTTTGATTAATTTTCTTCGAGATTGCAAGTGATGAAACTGAATGAATATTCATAACGAAACACCGTAAAAGCCCCAAAGTGCCATAGAAAAGAATTTAATGGTGGCAGAACAAAACATTCCATTTTGATTTTTATTCAATTCAAAAATTCGTCGCACTCGAACGAATCTTTTTGATAATTTAACATTGTAAACAAGCATAACATAGTGTTAATATTATCTTAACTTCGACATCACTATTATATGTTTTCTACATCTAGAATTTCCAAATGTCCCAATTTGCATGAAATGCCACGATTTAGTATTGTAATTTTATAAGGCGAACAAAATCTCATTAAAAACTAATCTTTACATTGATTTCTCTATTATTAACAATACAGAAAAAACAAATGTAATTTAAGAATCAATCAAAAACAAAAAAAAAACTAACAATTCTATTCAATAATTAAAAAAACAAACGTAACCGTTTATTATTTATTATCTAATATGTAATGTTAAGACAACTTTAAACTGTAGTAAATATATTAATTTTATAGGAAATAAAACCGCAATCCTAGAACCAGAGGCGGATTCACTGAAATTCGTTTCAAGTTAAAAATAACAGACAATTTTAAATAATTATTAATGTTAGGCGCTAAACCTTATACACGTCATTTGGGGAAAGGTCATTGAGGCTCTAATTTTGCAGATTAAATATGTTGTTTCAAGTTTTGGCCTGGGGCAGCCTAGAATACTCCCCCCAAACCCATGCTGGCAAAACAGGGTATCGTAAGAGGCGATAGAAGTCAGCCTGCTTGGTGGTAGCGCTTCGCGTAAAGATTATATTATCAGTATTATTATTAAGTCATTAATATTATTTATTACTGGTGAAGCCTGCCTGGCTAGTTACCACCCTCCTGCTTGAGTCTGCCGCCAAACGACTCGTCGTGTTCCGGCTGGGGGCTTGAGAGCCAGTACCTTCTTTCTAACCTTTTTCTCATTTCCTGGCCGACAATGCATCAGTGATACATTTGGTCTTGTTGACGGGCATGTTGTCATGGGCGATGGAGACCACTTACCATCAGGTGGCTCGCCTGCTCGTTTGTCGACTATTAACATAAAAAAGTGACTTTATCTTTTACAGTAAGGGGGTAAAAAACGTAGACCCTACACTGGCCAATAATATAGAATGACAGACATAACAGGCATTCATTTTTCCTTCACAAAGTCCAGTTATCTATATACCTATAGTAAAACTGTAACCAAGCCGAATGTGAACATCAAATATTTTTTTAGAAATGTCAATATACAGGAAAGATGATCATGGTCAGACATCTCCGCGGGCGAATAATTATTCACGCAAAGTAATGTTTCTACAAGAATTTACTCTCAACAATAATTAAACACGAAACGTATAACAGTCTCTCACATTAGTATGCCGTGCCGTAGCGCTTGTCCCTTGGCTAGGCTCCGTTGTAGCACGAGTTGCCGACTGTTGAGTCGTAGCGATGGTGCTGCCATCACTGGATCACGTGCCGCGTTCAATTAAGCAACCGTATTCATGACTATATCCGACATATATATGCTTTGTTATTAACATAGAATCGAAAATATTTTTTTTATATTACTATTTGTTTGTAGAATTGTTTCAATCCGATATCTATCGGTAAGGCTGATAGTTTTGAAGAGAAGATTAGATAAATCGCTATTAATTAATAAAAGTAATTTTGGCCCTGATGTTCTATACATTATCACTTAAACTAAGTCAACTAACCTATATGTATTCCTGAAAAATGAATGCTCACAGCATATGTAATGTTCTTGGTACAAGCTCGTCAGGCCCGAGCACTCATAACGTTTACGGAGCGTATTAACATAAAGGCCACTCTCATTTCGTAAGCCGCGAATCCCCGAGGGTAACTAAAAATTTCATCGCGAGAGCAACTGGCATAATGTACCCTTTCAATCTCAAGGTTGCCCTTACCCACGACATTAATTATTTCCAGTGCTTACTTATCATATATAGCCTCAAAAATTCTTGTTCGTAGTAAAACACTTAATAACATTCCTTCTCTACTGCTCAACCGAGGAAAACTATTGATAATAAAATTCAGGTACGATGCCAAATCTATTAAATATGAAAGTGTGTAATCTGTTAATAAAAAATACTTACACGTAAAAACCGAAAACATAACCGAAAACAAAAACATTATATAAATTTCTTCGGGAAAAAGTACACAGTTGTCCTCGATAATACAATTATGTACACATGCTACAATCATTATTTTAATTTTTAAAACCCAGTAAAATATATGTATCCAGGCATAATTTATCTGAGAAAATTTTGAAACTTGGGAATTTTGTATAGGTTTTCATGTAACTTACAGATAATTACATCAAAATTTTACGTAACGTAAAGTACTGATAGAGCTAACTGTACCATGGGAAACAAACATACCCAAAGATCACAAGACTATAAAAATAAATAAATACTACAACCTAACAAATGAATTAACCAAAAATGGGTATGTCGTTAATTTATATGCGGTAGAAGTGGGGCGAGAGGTAAACCAGGAAAATCTCTCTATTTAAACTTCTGTAACCTTAAAGACATTGGCCTGTCGAGATTTGCGGTAAGTACTATTTTAGAACGAGTGGATATCTAAAGCTACTCTAACAGATGGACCACACACTCGCACGGTGAATTCATGAAATGCTAAGAAGTTTTTTTTATATTAATAGCCGATATACGAGAAGACGAGCCACCTAAAAATAAATGGTCAAAGCAAGACCAGAACTAAAGGTATAACTGATGCGTTATCGGCCAGGAAATAAAAAGAAAGTAAGAAATAAACCCTAACGAATTGAAAGAATCCAGACGCGCAGAGAAGTTTTTTTTTTACATAGACTTTGTATCAATCCGTCACAGAATCAAAGTAGCATCAATACTGAATGTTTCCAGCAATGTTCACTACTAAGTGCAACAAGCGACTGAACACGAGATTCCGAGGACCACTGCTTCACGTAAACAACGCGCTCGCTTACTCACCGTTCAATATGAAGAACTACCTGGACAGCCCAACAATAACAATTTTAGGTCACCCTTCTCATAAAAGTAGTCAGTTATTAACTTCTTTTTATAATATAAAATAAAAAAATTGGATTCAACAACAACAGTTACACAGTTCACAACGCAAGTATATGCTAGCAGCGTTCAAGCAGGCTATTGAAGAGGTGTCTGAGTTCGACGGGAAAAAGATTTCGAAAATTGGTTGAGATGTACGAAAATACAAGGATATAGAAGGGAGTCCTTTGCAAAGATTTAAAAATATAAACTTTAACCATAAAATTTAATTTATAATACCTTCGACACATTTTTTTGAATACGTAACTAAAAACCGTTAATAAATTGATTTTGTTACAATGATGTTGCTCTAGTCTGCTTGTGTAATCGAAAACTAATCGTAATCTGCAGGATTTGCAGTAATATCTATCCTATTTGTTGTTTCCAAAAAAGATTCCGCTGGAACCCTCGTCAAGGCGGATTTGTTAACTGAAAAAATGTACATTTCCTTTTGGTAAAGTATTATAGTGTCGTTTATTGAGATAGACGTTTCAGATGTAAGATATATGATAAGAATCATATTGTTTAACAACTTGTTAATACCTACTCGACCAAAAAAAAAACACTTTTTCCTGCGAATTATACTGTGAGCTTCGTATCTGTTTCAATATCTCCCAAAAACCAAAATCATAATCAATCCTATATATGCAAAAAGTCTTTGTTAAGTTACATTAATACATACAGTAATCTCGAGTAACATTAAGTTTTTTTTTCTCTTGTAAACTATAACACACACACACACATATATATGTGTGTGTGTGTGTATAACTAAGCAAAAAACGAACTACGATGAAAAGAAATAATCGATTAGTCAACTGATAACCTTGGTTTCACTCAGTACCGAGAGTTCTTCATGGTAGGACTATCGTTTGGGATAAGATAAATTGGGTAATTCACACAATTTTTAGTTTAATGGTACAGTAATTGTGACAATAACCATTATTCTTGTATTACACAACCCTGTAAAACAAACAAAACAATACATAAATAAAAGTATTTGGATAAGCGATTCCTGTAGAACATACAAAAAATTGCAAAATTATTTTAGTACATATTAGCGGTGATTTCGTTTATTACAACATTACAGAGCACAATACCTGTACGGCATGGCAAGTCGGCGGAACTCTCGACAGGACCCTAGATGACAAGTCAAAATACAAACCCAAATTAGAGGCTTTTTCGTTTACAAATCTCCTCTGACAAGGGTCGCTTTGAGGCAATAAGAGGAATCCAAGTATTGTGTACCGCATTCATAATCTTACCCCTTATAGAATTTAAGAAAATAAAGCAACACAAACAACAATAGGTATAATATACGATAATCACTCTCATTCACAGAATGACAAGCAAGATAAAAAAATATGATTCACATTGCAATATTGCGTATTTGGTTAAATTTCGTTGATATCGATGAAGCCTCTCGATTCGGAATAACGACATTCGATATTCAAAATAAACTGGCAAGTGCATGTTGGACAACAGTAAAAGTTTCGCTATCATGATGAGTGCCGACTGCGATTCAATTTAACTGCAGCAAAATTAAATTTGTATTCTATAGCAAATACTATAAGAAACAAATTTACTTCGAAGTTCCTAAATTTAAAGTTTTAAAAACTACAACGTATGAAATTCAAAACAATTTCTGTTGTAAATATTTTACAAGTTGTATCGCCTTAGCTTTTGAAAACATAGCTACCATTGTATATTAAAAAAACTACAACAAAAACAATTAGAAACCCCTAATATAGATGTTTATAGCGCGTAGTGTCTTATACATCTTATCTATCTTTCTAATTTTATTTATGTAGTTTTCCGTTAAAATCGTTGTAAACATACAGACAAAAGGACATTACAAAACTAAAAGGGTTATGTTTTTGCAGTTTGATTACAGAACCAAAAAAATTAGCATAATTCCCTCCATGTAAACAATTGCAAAAAATATAATTTGATTGCTTTAAAATTCTTAATAGTAACAAACCCTTTGGTTATTTATTTGTATCAATGTACTTTTCAACGATCCGCGAGCACAATGTCTGATGATACTCTATATACCTTTAGACATGCGGAACACCTCCCTGTTTCCGTCAGAAGTAACAAACACTCACAAACACGTGTTTCGCCCCACAACGTACCATCATCAAGGTAAGTACGGCTACAACTGTTTACGCAAAGTGATCGCCTGCTACTGAATACAGACCTTTTATATCCAACTCAACCATCAACTAACCTTGCTGTTGATAGTCTGGCACACCGATATACACCGGGATTGATGTATTTTGGTCATGTTTATTGCTAAAAATACGCAGTAATAGGAGGTTGGGTACATTTAACACTGTAAACTATTATTAACAACCTTTAGCGCAGTTAAAATATTATAATAATGGTTATAACTATTGCACCCTGTTCCATATATCCAATATTATGAGATGTTTATTAAATTGGACTTCGTTTGCAACCGATATGTAATCGATTGCAGGTCGCAATCCTCGTAATAATTTAGTTATTAGCTGCTTATATCTGTCATAAACTGGGATGAAAAACTAAGATATCGATAAATTATGTTTTGGCCATTAGTCGGATAACAAACAATACGTATGTACGTGAAGAGAAATTTTGAATTTGAATAAAAATGTGAATTGAATGCAATGAAAAGCTTTTGGGTTCATAGGGCTTAGGACCGGCCAAAGTGGCGCCACTTGGAGGAGCTCTATGTCCAACGTTGAGCTTTAAAAAGCTCATATTTAGATTGTACCATTTCGGCCTCGTCACTGTTATATTATTAATATCAATTGCTGTGTGGCGTACCGTCTCCGCCACTCCTTTAAAACCGCTACGCAAATTATAATTAGCCGGAATCGCTAATTCTGATACTTCGAAATATATTGTACATTATTCCAAATATAAATTTATTATGCAGACTTTATAAAGTACTATTGCTAATGCTTCAGGAAAAGCAAAAATAATCATTCGATAAGCGTTTTATGAGGGCATGAGCGGATCCGTTAATCACATTCGTCTGATTCGGCTCAGGTGATCCTCGCTGCCAGATAAAGATTGATCGCTTGTCATACGGTAATCTCTATGAAAAGGGTCACAATGTTAATGAAAATAAAGTCATTTATTTTGTGGAGCACAATATTTATTCTAATTTTAAAGCATTTTAATATTTAACTATTGATTTTTAACTCATTGTGATTTAGTTTTATGTAACATGACTTACTTTATTTATAATTTATATAAAAATTCTAAATACGTAGTGCGATACATGGGTTTTACTAAGATGCTAGTAAACAATTGCTTTCTCTAGGAAGCTCGAGGTCCGGAGACTTTTCGTCTAGCTCGCTTCGTAATTTCCTGACATCGTGATAAATGACATTGGCGAAGTATCGCTTAAATTTTGTTTAAACATATCTGCAGTATAGAGAAAAAATGTATAGTAAAGTATGAGTTAAATATGAAGTAAAATACAAATATGTGAAAATTACCACATGGTATACATTATTACGCGAAAGAATGTATGTACATTATACATAAATCTAACTAACTCACTAACACAACATTTTTTTCAATGTCTATTGAATTGCGCATATATTTTCTCCTACATTACCGGTTTAACTAAAAATTAGTAATATACTATATAAAAGAATAATCATAACTAAAAGTCACAAATTTCCAAATTAAGTTCCATAAAAACTGAACTTTTAATCTTTACACGCCATTGAAGTACTAAATTGTTTGATCTTGAGAATTCATAAAATTCGGTACTTAGTTTAACGGTACTTTCGGTTCTTTTGTAGTGACAAATTACAAAAAATCTGCAGGAAAGAAACAAGACGTTATTAAGCATCGGGTCATTTCATTCCCAGAGAAGTTCAACGATCCATCACGCGTAATTGCTTCAGTTTTCCGAGTGGCCATCTTCTCTGTTATTTGATTATTACTTATTCATTTCTCTTGGGTACCTCGTTACATCTCTTCAATATTACAAACTGTGATTAATCTAATTAAAGAATTTATAGTCACAACTTAAATTTAAAATATATTTAGAACAATTCGATAACATTAATAGTAGTCACCCTGGCATCTGCGCAAGGGGTCCCGGGTTTAATTCCCGGGTGTGATAGATAAATGTTTATTCTTGGGTCATGAATCACTGCGATGTAATGTTTATGTGTATATTTAAAAAAATTAAACCATTTCTTTTCACGGGAAACATACCAAAAGGATTGCAAAATCAACGTCAAAATTAGAATTTTCGACATCCGTCAAACGAAAGCATACAAACTTTGAACGAGAACTGTAACTCAATTCACTAACGAGTGAGTGCACAAGTGAGAAATAGGGTTGCAGGTACATCGTAGAATAATTCAGAGCATGCAACACACAACAAGTACATGCAAGGATTTCAAGATTACAAGCACTGAAAATACAAAGATTAATGTAAGAATAATAACGCAAACAAGACGTTGGTCATATTATATTTTTATTACCTTTGACATAAACATTAGTTCTTACTTAACTACACGCTATCGGAAAGCTATATTGCGTTACCATCTAAAATTATAAAATTGTATTGTGTCCAAAGAATAGCAAAGTAAAACATTTAGGATTAAACAGAAAATGTGTCAGGGGAATGCAACTACAAATTAATAGTGAATTGCTGTATATTAAAACATTATAAATAATTATCCATGTTTAAAAAATTATAATAAAGAAATGCGGAGATTATTTATATCTGCCGGAAGTCGGAGATTGCGGAATTAAACGAGGATTTCCGGCGACAGCCGGAATTCCAACGGTTGCAATAGCAACCCTAACGCAAGCAAGCCGACCTCTACGAAATGAGCTGCTATTTCTTTATATAAATGTTCACCGCGTTTATCGCGGCTTATACTTCTGCGTATTTCTTCGGATGCTACATTTTTGTGGAGTAACGTTTGTAAGTTGTTTTTTCATTGCGAAAATTTGATTCAACGTAAGATAATGTATGAATAAATTGATAAAATAATAATAACTTCATTACATTAGATACAATCGAAGAATTACAATAAACCTATAAAAATATGTCAATATTCCTATTATCACTTCATCCGAAATATTTAATACCTACCTCGTCCAACATTAGAACGCCGTCAATCAATTTGTGTGTTGTTTACCACCTTGGAGAAAATTATTTTTTTGCCTAAATATAAAGACAAATTATATTTACAACATTGGTTTGAAGTTACAAAATTGGCTTGCTTTACTTTTATTAAGATACATATAACAAACAACTTAATTTTTCTAAGCACAAACTATTGTAAAGGAATCATATTTCAACTTATTTGTTTTAACCAGATCAAATTATATTACTCATATAAGTTTGAAAAATCTGTAGAAACCTTGTTTTTGGTGGTTCTTAAACCGTATATAATTATTGATGTTCATGCTTATACCTACTTTGAAATTATTTAATGCGTTTACTATAACATTCCATACTAAGATTTACAGACTATTTCTGCCTTTATAATTTGGATTTTCAAAAATCATTGAAAAATGATGCAAAATTTCAAGGTGCTGAGGTTAAATTTTAAGAAAAGGTTTATTTTTAATTTCAACTTATTTTTTAATGTGTAAACAGGTGCCAAACGAGATCATGTGCCACCTGATGGTAAGCCATTACCGTAGCTCATGGACGTCAGTTGAACTAAAAGCATCGCCAACGGACCTAGCTGACCAGAATGGAAACGGTCCCGGTTGATACGTATAGATGTCCAATTTCCATTTCCTTAACTGTTATTTCACATTCTTTCAGATCTACAACTACTTTCAGTTACACATACCACAATATTTACTACATTGCTACGAATTTGGTAATAACAAAAAATTATAATACAGAATGTTATAATTGGTTTAAGTAATTAATTACCTTTACTAATAATAAAACTGTAACTAGGCTAAATACTTTATTAATGTTTTAATATAACTAGGTTTTGTTTTCAATATAGAAGTCAAAATATATTTTTAATCCATCTGGTTGTTTGTGCTCGTATAAAGGGTAAATCAATGAATAGATTTTAAAGAAATTTAACATATTTGTATTTTTATTACGGGTCTTAATCTAGGACACGATCGGGAAATGTCCTCAGGAAAAGATAAATAAAATGTAGTTTACCAGTTTTGTTTTAGCTATTTTTGTGCAGCTATTGCAATAAATTAATATAAGTACTTCAATTAATAGAAGGAAAACATTACATTTATTAAACACCTGAAAAATTAATATTAGGTCAATGTTCCGGGCGCAGAACAAGACGTAGGTTTTCTAAAAGAAAGCGAAGACAGGTTACTAATATTAAATGAAGTTTCTATCTCTGCTCATATGATGTACAGGTACAATTAAATTTGTTATAAATAAAATTAGAAAAATGTATGTAATTTACGTTTATTTGTAACTAGAATTTTGCAAATTGATTCTAACCTCAATCAACAAATTACCATATAATACTAAAAAATTGATTGATGCAATAACAGTACGACTATGTCCTAGTGGTTTTACGTTACAAATTTTAATATGATCAGCTGTCCAGAACAAGGTCCTTATAACAAGATACATAAATAAACACACGATACATGTACTCTTACACTGAAATTATCGTATTAAGTGTCCACAGATCTACGTGACCAAGCCGTAACAAATGAGGGGGTTGTGGGGTTAGGAGTGAGTCTTTCATTAGGTCGTCTCAAACCTGTGAAGAAAGTGCCATTAATTACTTGTGATCGAAAAACTGTACTTTTATATCCTTAGAAAATTCTAGACTGTGCATACATATATTAATAGTTGCTCATTAACAAATTTGTTTGCGAAAAATATTGCTAAGTTTATAAATAGTAAGTTCGTACTGGAAAAAATTGTTGCTATATTGGATTTTTTTCATAATTCTCTTATTCACTCTATTCATTTAAAAAAGCATCCAAAATAGGTTATCCACAGTAAGTTAAATCACAGTAAGTTAGAAATATGATAATCACCTATTTAGTACTTTAATTGAACCATGAGAAACAAACAAAAAAAAATATTTGGCTTTTAACTTAATACATAACAAACCTTGCACCAAAATCTTCAAAAAAATATTCAATATACAGATTCAGCCCCGTTACACTATTGATATTAGGTAGGATATAAGTAATAATAAAAAAATATTACAGAATGAGGTTAAATAAAAATACTTTGTAATGGGTAACTATAAAGGTTTTAACGAGCGCCTTGTGTACCATTTGCCAAATTACATCAATTCCCAAACTGTATAACTATGATATAGAAAATTAATGTATACATCTTAAAAAAATTAAATTATGAATAGTTTCACTTTATGTAAAGATTGTGCTTTAGTAAAAGATGTGCTGTGGAGTTTTTGTCGCAGTTTTTTTTCTTCAATATTAAAGCGCCATTTCGACACGATAGCACAGGCAAAAAATTACGTGCATAATTGTAATTACAAAATACCTAAGTTATTAAATAATTTTAAATTTAAATACATCAAAAAGAATCCAATCCATCAAAGGGCGGGATCGAAAAATTAAAAATTTAGATAGGTAACAGCTAGTGGCAAAACTTCATTCGCGCGTCAATTCTATTATGCATTATATTATATTATCTATGCATAGTATTAGTTAAACCTTATCGAAAATCATATAGGAACCAATTTACCGGAATTAGTATCTCTGCTAATCCACATTGGAGCATTTGGAGCAGCATAGTCAATATGCTTCAGGTGTTTAGACCTAAGCCCAATTGTGGTAAAAGACCAGTGCTCAACAGCGGAACATAAAAAGGATTGCAACCAATCTAAATCTACCCTCTACGTACAAAATACATACACTAAATATTTAATAGCTTTACTATGGTTCTATTTTCCTGACCAAATCAGATTGAAACGAATAAAATATGGATTTAGAACCTTCATTCCTTCGTGTCGAATATTTCCTACCTAATAAACAATAAAACGTATATCGGTAACAACCCTAATCGGAACATTTTAAACTTCGAGTACGGTAACGGCCATGCCTTAATGAATATTCGAAACAGGTATTTTTAAATATTAAGACTAGGTGGAACAAGAATTGTTTTAACCTAATCCGACTCATCTGTATATAGTTACGCTTATAATTACCATTTATTTGAATATTGTGAATCTCAAAAATTCCTCACACTAACAATGACTGTTGCCTGTTCTAATGGGAAATGACGAAGAAAGTTTTCAAAAATGTATGGTCTTGAGTAAATTTTAAGAGACTGATGTATGAGGTTTTCCCTTTTTCCCTTTCTCACTCATAATTCGGGCTTTTTTTCACCATGGGGTTTTAGAGTAGGCTTTTTTAAGTAAATTTATAATAAAATCTGGAATTTCAGGAATTTTAAGTCACTTTCATTCTAAAGGTGCGATTATATACATTCAAATAGGTGCAAGCAGAATTCAAAACCAACGATATCGAAGCACGAGTCTGATTTCGCACTATTAAGCAGCCATTGCTATTAGTGGCGATAAAATATGTACATAAACATTTACGACTCTGTAGTTCGCTTGATTATAAACATTTGTCTACCGTGTGAAGAGGTCGGTAGGTATTTGTCCGCGTTGTTTTAAAAAATATAATATATAAGAGTATATTTATAACTATGCGACTGCAATACAGAATCCTAGTCTAGTTTTTGCCTTGAATTTGTAATTTTTTGTCTAGTTTTATGATTGTTTAAGTATAAAAAAATTATTCCTCAAATTATTTTTTGTTTGCATAGAACATAGCAATCAGGCAGAAGACTAACACGATTTTACTTTATTTTTCATTCTTTTTATGGATATCATCAACCTGGAATCGTCAATCGCAATAATATAATAAGTCTATACAACATAAATGTAAAAAATATGAGTTAAGGGTTGATATACAACAAATTTTACACACTTTTATTATACAAATAAATCTATTTTCATGTAATTTTTAAAAATTTCATGTAAAAAAAGTTATGAATTATTGTATGAATTTCTAATTTACAGAACGAGAAAAACCCAGTCCTAAAACAATGCAGATGCTATTACTCAGCGTAAGGTAGTTTATCTGATACAAAGCAAGGGCAGTTTGCTAGTATTATATTGGCAAGAAATACATGAAAAGATTATTTAATATTCAACATAAAGAACATACCATATAAATATTTCTGTATGTAGGATGATGGTCAACTTAATTTTGTTGCTCATTATATTGCATGCATGTTATTCAAATTGACCTTTTATAATATTTATTTGATACTGAACACAATTTATTCATTTGATAAAGACAACAACATTTCTTCCTTAATTTGATCACATTTTACGATAATTAAGCAACATTGTTAATTTATTTAATACTATTATAATTTTGTATGCTTATTCAAATATGTTCAATATTTTTTTTTTAAATCAAATCTATAAGTAATTTTGATATTTTTTGCTGTTTCTGAAAATAATTCTGCATCTTGTTATTACAACAGTTCATGCTCAAATACAATATTAGTTTTGGCATAATTAGTCTTATCAATATTAAAAAAAATATATCTTGCCTCAGAGATTGATCCACTATTTATCATAATAAGTACTGCAAAAAAATCAAAAATTCAAAACGAGTGATCATATATCATTTAAACCTTGTGAATCAACAAGAATCTATGCAATATATGTGATGTTAAGAAATTACTATATTTTATCTTCAACAACATCCTGGGTATAAATAATAAAAAGTACAGAATTTATTTAACTAATTTATCATTTTTAATAAGGTGCTTTTCTCACAAAATATCTCTTAACACTAGACTAGAATCTACACTACAAGTTAAAGAACCTTGTCGACTGATCCCTCGGCTAAAAGTTCTCGTTCTGCTGCTTCCTTCGCAGCCTTCATTTGTGGCCGTACATATCTGATGTATCTATACACATATTCACCGATGATGACAGATCCATACAGGGTTAACCCGACACAACATAATACAACTCCTCTGTGGAGCTTGTCATACAGCATGTTCCGAGCATATTTTTTCATTTTGACTGTAACAGAAATGTTTGTTGTTATATTGAAATGTGCTCAGTAATAGAATATTAAGGTAATAAAAGAATAGTATCGTTAAATATTTAATGAAATTGTATATCTTTTTCTTGTGAAATAAACGGCGGCGCCGTACGATGGTGAACGTTTTAACCAAGTACAACTTTAAACTTACTTGATTAAATTTAATCTAATTTTCAAAATAGTGTCATAACTTTTCAGTGACTTTATATTAGCAGTTTAAATTTTCTTTATTTTTATAGAACTATAAAAGAATTCTACCTGAAATCTAAGTAGTATATTTCACTTTTGACACAAACACAATGTCATTATGTCAAAGTCAAACGGTGAAGTGTCAATTAGTAATGAAATGAAATGCGAAAGGAATAATAGTTATTTATGCAACTGTTGTATAATACGGAGTATTAAAACACGAAAGTGTTTATCAGACCAGGCGAAACCGAGTGTGATAATAGTATCACATGAGTGTTTTAATACCTAATTATCAACAGTTGCATACAAGACTTTATCTACTCCCATGCTTTAAATCCTCTATAAAATATTCTGAAACAGTTTACTGCTAACATTAAAACAGCTAGTCTTAGTAACCTAATATCATTCAATACTAAGTATATACAAATAAACTAAGTATTAATGAAAGAATTATTTATTGCAGTAGTAATTAACATTTTATATAGTAACACATTTTTGTAACACTTTTGCTCATTTTTTGTAGACAAAATAATAATATCGAAGAAAAATGGCGGGAATTCGAATAACCTACTTCTTTTGCGACGCACGGCGTACTGGTAGTGAAACGCATGTGAATGACAATGTTCTTTTTTTAAAATTCATACAGATGTTCTTTTTTTTGAAATTCATACTGACACCACATATTGAGCAGTAAAAATGTGACTGTCTGTTGATTAAACCCTTTACACAGAAGGGATGAAATGAAACAAAGGAGTGTTATAATAAAATTCAGTACAACATTTTATCATCCGTTTGGATGATGTACAAATACCGTAATAGATAAATGTACCGTGTAAATATCTATACAGTTCAATTGTGTAAGGGGTTAGGATTAAGATACATTCCTGTAATAATAAACGAGTTTAGTAAAAGCATTGAGATTAAGTGCATTTCAAAACTATTTAAACCACCCGCACATATAATATTATTTCCACATTGTGTGATAACCATGCTTATATAACGTAACTTGTGCGTCTGACAAAAAAAAAATATTTGTTTTATGTTGCTACAGACAACAAAAAATATGTATGGAACAATTATAAAAAAAATAGTTATTAATTCTGTATTTCCAGATAGTATACTTTATTTTTTAGTTTTAAAAGGTAGCATCACTATCTCTAACACTTATCATCAGTCGAACAAGTGCCGTCAATCGCGGGGAAAATCCCCGATTTGCGGGGAATTGTGGGTTAGCACGAGGAGAGCGCGGGGAATGATTCATTTTAGGTAATACAACTAAACCTTCACGTTCCGACTGTGTAGATACAACTCGACACTATTAACGTAATTATGATTGGGAACACCACCCAAATGCCTGTTCAACTGTCATTTAAATACAATTTTATATTTCTGAACGCATCCATTTCTACATCATCATTAATTCATTTATTATGGTTGTCGATTTTTTAAATTGCCGCGTACTGTGAAAATTTTCAATACAATTTTGGATAAGTGGTAAAAAAGTGCAATTACAATTAAAAAACAGATGAAATGCATGTTCAGTATTTAAATATGACGATTAAACTTATTTTTAATCCAATTCAATATAAAAAATCTATCTACCTAACTTACGTGTTGATAAAGGATTTCTATAGCTACTTCCGCTAAATTCGATAACTTACTTGTTTTGAATAGTATAGATGTACTCTGTAAATGTGAGAGTTAATTTTTTGTAAGGTATAGTATTTGATAATAGTTTTAGAAGTATATTAAACTAATTTTGTATAAAACAGTGTTTTTATTCCAAAAGTATCATTTTGGGGAATTTCGGAGAATTCACTGACGTGACACAGGAAATCGGGATTTTGTATTGGCAGCACTACAGTCGAGTCATGTCATTATAGTAGACAGACAATAGTGCAACAAACAATTCCTAAAACTCGAAATAGGTATTTACACTATTCTACGGTACTCTTTGGATACATGCAAACATTGTTACTGAAAGACATTAATAATACCTGAAGCAATGTAAACCGAGATACAGAAAAAAACATTGAAACTAAGGGCTATAGCTGTATGCATAAATTATAATCAGTTAACATTTTAACAGCCCTATGTTACCTATAAATTCGATCACTTAGTTATTTATATTTTTTTAACTAGCATTGCACCTGCATGATATGCCAGTTAACTTCAAACAGATCTATAAATTTAGAATGAACGTGGCAGACACGAATATATTAGAAACTTCTTGACCAATTTTAACAGATACCGACAGAACCTTTAACCAATACAAGATAGCACGTCTCGATTGCCACTTTTTTTTTTTTGGAGAAAATGCTATTTTTTTGCCATTTCATTGGCGTGTCATGGCGTGGTGAAACACACTAGCAGCCTGTCTGTTTCCTACTGTAAACGTTAGCTCTGTATAAAACTAAGAAGTTTTGGTTGCTTAAGAGCTTTTCTAAACTAATGATTATAAATGTAAGTAAAAAAAGCAATAAAAATATATAAAGAATGCCCTTTTCATTCGTATTGATACACTAAATTATTTATTTATTTATTCATAGGCTTAAAACTAACATTACAGGTATTCCCAATTCGTTAGTGTACCTAATTATCTTTAAATTTATATTAAAGTAAATCTAAATATAGTTAATTTAGTCAGCAATCCCTTAATTCAAATATGCAGCATTAAACACAATTTCAATATTCAATAATAATAATAACGACAATGAGCACTAATTAATTTAAATGTCATCAATAGTAAATAGTAAAGTAATATAAAGAAATTCATGTTACACAAATATTGTCCATAATAGAATAAAAATTGATACAATTCTTTCATTAGTTATAGAATGCTAAGTACATGGTGTTGACATTTACGTTTATACAAAGTTTCTAAATAAATAAATAAATAAATAAACAAAAACGTATATATGTGCCATGCGCACATACTAAGTATGTCCTTCATTAAAAAAACGGTTTTGTGACACACAAGGCTATTCACAATACATGCGAATTATTTATTACTATTAAAAAAAAGGTAATTTGAGAATCTTATTTCATTATTTATTTGAATATACACTTTATTCGTATAATTACATTATGTTTCAATTCTTACTATAGTCCCTAATTAAGAACAAATAAGTTCAAAAACTTTTATAGGTTTCTGGGATGTCAATCTTGAAAATTACACTGGATTAGAATAATAGATAAGTTTACTTCATCTACCAAAAAATAGCAAGGAAATAGGTATTTCCTTGAATTAAATGTTGGCAAAGACTCGTTAGTGTAAATGCTCGACTCAGTACAGGACTCTGCCGCGTCAAGTTACACGAACAGGTTACAGCACGCTGATGTATTTATAGCCTTAGTGGTCACAATTTTAAATAGTATGCGAAAATATCGTGCCGTTATCATTTTCAGTTTGAATATAATTATGATTTAACGAGACTATGTTTCTTTTATGACATAATTATATTCATAGATATTATGTAGGAGGTTTCATATCACAGAGTACATTTTTATATACTGTAATTTCATATTCTTAAATATATTCACTGTGTGGTCTTTGCAGTATGCAATCTATAGGTATCAACACAGAGTAATTTTGTAGGTACCTGTAGTTAGTGTGTGAGTTTATGTGAACTATACATTTATTTTGTAATATGATTCTATTTGTTTGAAAATCATCACGAAATATAAATTTCAGTGCATATATATATTTCAGTATCATATTTCGACTTATATGAATTTATAAAATTGTATAACTGAAATAATTATGAAATACAGGCTAAGTATCACTACATACATTCTATCGAAATATGCGAACCTCTTATCAAGAAGTTATTGCTCTAAAGTTCCTTTAGTTCCTGTGTCAATTTTAGAGAAGACACAACTACAGAAAGTAAAAATAGATTCTCATACAATATCCCTTTTGGAAAGGCTTTCTTTAGTCAAATGTGATACAGCAGAAGGTGTTAAAATACTAGAAGATTCTATTGAATTTGCGAATAAAATCCTACACATCAACACAGATAATGTGCAGCCTTTATATTCAGTGTTAGAGAATGAGTGAGTACTTCGAGTTATAATAGGTTGCCTTTTTTAATTTGAGATGTATTTTAATTTTCCTTCAAGAGAACCGTGTTGAATATGGCTACAAAGGGCTTACAGTACATGGGTGGAATTTCCACTAAAACTACACCCCCATTTGCTACTTCATTACATGTTTGTAATTGTTGTGTCTGTTTATGGTTGTGTCATTTCTAAATTATCAATCAAATACTTCATATTTAGACAGTATATTAGTTTTTTTGACCCTTTACAGCTGTTTCTGTTGCTAAATAGTTCTATAATTGTAAACATTTCAAATATATTGCAAAAATATGACTGCCAATCCAGCTATTATCTGTATAAAAAGAAAATACTAAAGTTTCCTATTTTTATATACTTTATTTTTGTTGATATATATATATTTAGAATAGATGATAAATAATATATATTAATATGTATATTGCATTTTTTCTCCCTCATGCTGAGTTGGCTGGTAGAAAATGCTAATAGGCATTAAGTTCGCCCCTTTGTTACCCCAAGCATAAAGTGATTGCAATGAAAAAAAAAAATATATATATATATATATACATCTTATATAGATCTCGGACCGAATTCTAAGTTAATTACACAGCTGTTCTTACAATGCAAGTACCTATTCTTTTTAGAAATTTATATTTACGAGAAGATAAAGTAACTCAAGGCAATTGTCAAAAAGATATATTGAAAAATGCATCTATGACAGAAGATGATTACTTTGTGGCACCACCTGGAAATATTCCCTTGCATGAAATAGAAAATAATGATATTCATTCTGCAGAAATGAAGAAAAATGAGAACACAAATTGAAAAAATTTTGAATCTTACAACCTTCTTCAAGATAAAACAATCAAATAGCAATCATATTACATATAGTTTAGAGATACCAACTTTAATAGTGCTTCAGAATATTCACAAGAATTGGCTTCACTCAATTTATACAAAAACTAAACAACATTACCTAGTATATCTAACTAAGAATGTTGCTCAAACAAAATATAAAAAGCAGAAATTATGCTATGGATATATTGATCAATGTTTCCCTAATCAAGTTAAAGATATCAATGCAGACTTTGATAATAATATCTTCACTGTAGTTAAAAACTCAGAACTAAAGTATAATACTGTAATGCCACAACTGGATATCACACAAGGATTCATTAAATGGCAAAGATATAGAAAGTACTGGTGGAGTTCTGTAAGTAGAGGATATCAATGTTTTTGATTTTCATTTTGTTTTGAAAGTAGTGATAGGAAACCAATACTAAAATGAACACTACCTCCTATCTTGTGAGTTACATCAATAATTAAGCAGTAGCCAGTTTCTGAGTGCTCTATTTCTGCACTGGATTCTCCACTCCTTTAGAAAGTTTTTACAAACATATATGTACCACAATTCTAGCCAAATGCATGTTAAAAGACTTTACACACCTTAAAGAATTAATAAATTCTACTTGGTATATAGGCTTATTGAAAATGTTTTCCTTCACTGAGGCATGGGATAATTAATGTGAATATAGCTGAGAAAATATATTTATTGTATCTTACTGATTTCCAGATTACTACAACCCCTGGGTTATTTTCTATAACTGATGTGAAATATGATAATGAAAGTGCTAATGCAAATATATCTGCCAATTTCAAATGGGGTCAATGGATTGTAGAAACCATTAAAGTTACTCCAGATAATGTAAGAACATAATTTGAATATTGAAAAAAAGATTTTTTGCTAACCATACAATAAGGACAATGATAAAAACATTTTTTATTTTAGAGCTGCAGGAAAAGAACAAGAACTGTAAAAAGACCTGCCAAAATAATCAAAATTATATTTATTTTCAAACTACTTTTTAATAATGATAACACACATATGTTAACTTCCATCTTTTATGTAGACCTTAGACAAATCACCAACATAATAGCTGTTTTTGAAGAATATATTTGTGAATTTTTAACAAAGCACTCATAAATATATTGTAAACAAATTTACTTTTCTTTGGTATTTTTGTATTTTCAGGTCACTGAAAAATCTGCACAACTCTGTTGTACATTGTCATTAGAAAAATCCTTACTAACTCTGTTATTAGATGCTACAACAAGTAATAGGGAGAAATATTTAAGACTTCACAGCAAAATGGCACCATATAAATTTTCTTTTGCATTGAACTATACAGGTATTTACTATTTCTTCAATCACCATTACTAGCCAAATTAAATATTATATTGAAAATAAATTAAGTAATGCCATACATTATATATCTTTCAGATAAATACAAATTTTTGTCTTTACAAGAGTTGGCAAAACAAATTTTCTACAAATTACAATCTAGTAAAATATCAACTTATCTTCCAGACTTTTCAATAGCCGTGGAACCCCAGGTAACTTTTATTTATATAAAAAACATATATTAAAAAATAAACAAATTTCAGATAAATTAGTCCAATAATATATATTTCCAAATCCATTTTCTTAGCCTTGGTTTACTTAGAATTTATTCTTTGGGGGTACATTTTCACAGTCTTGAAGTTACATATGTAATTTTATCAAAAATAATTTTTGTAGTATATTTTTAACTTTAAAACTTCTATTTTGTTTAATGTAGCACTCTATGAAACAAGTATATGGCTATGTCAGTAAGAATATGATTAATACCTACAATAAAAATTATACAAATAATTCCATCAGTACTGACTCATATGAAAATTGACATAAGCAACATTACATGAGAATACAATATCTCTGATATTATAAATAGATATTATAGATATTGGCATCAAGTCTCAAGTCTCAATAAATCTTTATAATCTATAGGAATATTTTTGGGTTTCTCATCAATATCACAATGTTTATTCTTCAGATTAAAGAAAATATGCAGCTGGGTGTGATTTATACTATAATATTATCTGAAAATACACTTTCAAGTGGAATATTTCACTTGATGAACAGCAGTACTATGCTAAAGGTATATTAGTTGTTACTGTGCTGAAACTATGTGGTGGGTTTTGTGGTTTTACATTTCTATGGTAATCGGCGTACAGGAAAATGTCTAGTATCTTACTGGCATTCATCAAAATCTTAGATGGCTGGCAATATAAGATGGATTATTTTGATATTACTATTTATCTGTTACATCCTTACACCACACAATATTTTATTACCATGAAGCATTATCATTAAATTACTTCATAATTCCATTCAATAGATATTGATACCAATGTATGTTATGTCAATTAATACCTAAACATATCACAGCTGTCTCAATGTACAAAATACATTTTGGTGGCAATAAACTACTTTTATATGAAGTTGAAGTGTTGGAGCCATTCATCTTAATCAATTTTTGAATAACAGTAGCTTGTCTTATAATCAAGATTTAAGGGTTGACAAAACAAAATACCTTGTTTTGAAATAAGAGTGATTAATTTTATATTTTTCATTTCTTACAGGAACAAGTGCATTTGGCAGATTTTGTAAATTATGCAAGATTGTTGTGTGGAAAACATATTCTTAGATGATATTTAGTTAGTGTGTACATATCCTATACTGTCTGACCCAATATAAGTTCTGTACGTAGATACTCATAATAAATTATATGTACATACTGTATATGTAACTTCATAATAAAGTTGAAATACTCATAAAAATATGTTCTTATTTGGTTATTACTGTTACCTGTGATATACAGTCCTTGTACATTATATATAATCTGTCAATCTCAAGTTATTATTACAAGTGTATTCCTGAGGACTGTATTAGACTACCTCAACTGTTAGCGCTGCTGGTGCCATCGTCCAGTAAACCTCTATATAATAAAAAAAAAGTAACAATAGATCATGAAGCTTTTGTTTAATATGATGTTTAGTGTCAATGTTCAGCCGAGTCCAAGCCAACTCTTGTAATATACAGTGTGTTAGGAATCGGATTTCCGATATTTTACCCACGTATTGTACTTCAAATTTTATCGACAAAAACCCATACAAAGGGGGGTCGCACCCCTTTGAATGGGAGCCATTTTTAAATTTCATATCTCGTATTTTTACGATGTTATATTGTCCACATACTTGAAAGGCACCTTATTTTAAAGATGATGAAATTTCCTATCATTAAAACCAAATTTGATAAAAATTTACAAAGAACAATAATTTAAAACCTTTTGATTAAAAATGTGGTAAATTTTTTTGCTTTTTTGAAAGTTAACATTTGTAAGAAATTTTAAAATTAATTGAATACTTTTTATTCACCTGGAAAGATAACGAGATAAATACTGTTTATAGTGAACATAGAATTAGGTTAATTTGGAATGTATGATTTATCATCATCACCTACTTAAGGAAATTAGAAAAACATTGTTAAACTGACTTGGTGCCAGGTAACATTTTTTATTTCTACATTATATATTCAATAAAATAACAAGTAACTTTAAATTTAATTTATTTATCAATCCTTATTGCAAAATTACACTATGATCTTACAATACTATATGTAAAAAAAACAATGTTTGATCTACATATTAGTAATATAATAGATTGCAATTACAGATTCAGTTCAGCATTATTTTGAATTCTGTAAGACACTTTTATTATTGCCCAAATAAGTACTGTCGAAAATAATAAGACATCCTATCATCATCATTTTTTGTAATAATGTACTAATGTCATTTAAAAGTACAGCACAATACTTATATAGCTCCCGAGAGAAATGAACTGCAATAAAAAGTTGTAACATACCTCTAAAATTATTATAAACAATTTTAATTAAACATTTGAATACTATGTTTTGGTTTAAATTCACAAAAACTAATAATAACCGAGGGAGATATACATTGTCAATATAATAAATTATTATGAATTGAAGGTATCTGGTAAACATAGGTCAGTTATATTTATATTACATTTACATTTAAACATGGAAGCTTTGTAGGGGTCAATGCAATATATTTTAATAAAATTGAAATAATAATATTTATCTATAAAGGGTCTAGAAACCTAGGGACCTAAAATTCATCACAAAATGCATTTTACAATACACAGTTGTATACTTCAGCTGATCAAGCTGTTGAATGCAACTAATCTTAGGTATATCTTAAATTTTTAAAGAATGGGATCTATAAATGGCGTCCAATGTCATGTATATATATTGAACAGCATATATTTTGAAATATGTTTCAAATTGACTGTAAACTGTTTATCATTTTATTTTGCTTCAAATCCCTCCTCCTCATTACAAAATATCATTCGCATATTTCAATAGAGTTAAGGGATTTATTTATTACAATTTAAACAATACATAAAAATTCGCATGCTGTACCAAACAAAAAAAAATACTCGCCAAATTTAATTCCATTCTTTAATAAGTTGCAGTTACAGTAATTAAACGTAATTATTGACTTATACAAAACAATTTGACAGGCATATCTGTCAAGTTTCTTCTGCATATAGGTACAATAGATAGGTCTGGCAGTTATGCAGGCAACTGTAGTTTCTTTCCCTTTAGAACTGAAACATTATTAAAAACATTAAATGATAAATACAACACTGCTCTATTTTATTTATGTTATTTTTATTCAATTTTATTTATCACTGCTACAAAAAAGTATACTTGAACAATAAGTAGTGTCAAGTTATAGTAATTATGTCTAAAAAAAAACATTATTAAAATTGTACAACATAGATACATTTTTGTATAGTAGTTTTTATTTGTGTTTATGAGGTTTGTTATAATGTTATAATAATATGTTATTATAATCTAGAATCAGCAGGGAGATATTTTTAAAACTGTATCAGTTGCAGTATCACTGGTTGGAAAGCCAGTAAGTAGGTTGTAAGCCACCTAATTGGCCTTCAATGCATTGGTGATAATACCGCTACTGTGCCATGTGTGACAGTGAACACTTACCATCAAGTGACCTGTCTGTTTATTGAAACTACATTTTGACTGTACAACTTACCTTTTGTGATATACAGGTAGAAAAAGTCACAGTAGAGTACAGTCTGCACTATACCAGCTACGATAGCAATGAGCTCATAATGATCCTCTACAATGTAACGGTATATCTGAAACAGAAAAATATCTCAATTATACTTTGATACTACCTGGCTCCTTTGATGTTGTTTTATAATATTGTACAAATAATTTCTACAAATACAAATTCTTTAAATAACTTGGTGACAAACCATTGACCCTAATCTAACCAATCAGATTTTGACTCAAAGAAATAAGTTTTCTAAATATGACCTTAATAGGTAAGCTGTTTTGAAATTACACAATGACCAGTAAACACACTTAATGATGATGTAAAAATATTTAATAATATAAATAATAAAAGCCCCACCAGTCAAGGCAACTTAATTGAATTAATCATGATTGATTCAATTTTTTTAAACCTTAATTGTGATTCATATAATAACTCTCTTATTCTCAGGTTTAATTAAAATTTTCAAATGCTATTCTAAATTTCTCATTATATTTCAAATTAGTCAAAAGAAAAACTTGTCAAGAATGAATTTGTTATAAATCAACTGACACATAAATTAAACAATAAATGTTACATTACACTGTGAAGCTGAGTCTATGTTGGAAAACAGATATGATTGTCATTCAGTCCATCATAAACACAATACTAACCCAATTAAGCAAATACAGTCCTCTATAAGATCCCAATGCAAACAAATAATGGGATGTAATGCTTTCGGCTTCTCCTGTTTTTGATACCAAAAACAATTGTGGGAGGATTGCAACAGACTCCAAGTAAATAGAGAATGTCCACAACACCTGTAAAACACAAGGGTATAAAAAATTTATTTTCAAACACATGTATGTACTCAGTCATAACGATTTAGAAAATGACATAAGTGTTGCAAAAAACGTATTTGTTTTAGTGAACGTGATTTTTCATTTATACTAGCAGTTCATACTAACCTCCAGTACAGTAAAGTCACGGTTGATCAATAACGCTAAGATCACAGATGGAATAAGCAAGAATTCAATTCTGAACGTGTCGTGATTGTGGTCATAGGTGGCTTTGAATTTAACATACATTAAATACACGGTAGCGTATGAAGCCGCGATAAACACAAGTTTCATTACAGTGTTGTAAGCTGAAACGAATGTTGTCAGTAGATCTAGATATCGCGTTGTGTACACAATTGCAAATAGAATCTGAGACTTTCCTGAGATACCTGAAACGAATTCACGAATTGTGTTATGCACTGAAACACCCAATAAGACAATAATCAACTAAACATGCCGGTCCAATATCAAATAGTTTACCTGCACATGATCTAGTTTTCCAGATTTTTAATAATAATATTATTATAGCTAGAAGGTGGGATAAATCAGCGAGCAAACGGAATATATTCATGATTTATAGCTTCACAACGTAGCTTATGTTTTACGCCGCGTAAACCAACACTCAACCAACAACCTCTTCATTCGACCAAAAATGACGTGGCTGATCTGACAACGTACACGAAATGTTGCTAGTTCAATTTATTAGTACTCTGTGAAAATGTATGGTATAAGTTTTCATCTTGAAATATTACGGGCGGGACGCGGTGTCGAACGGTTTCAATAACCAAACGGGGGGCGCGTAAATACTGTCTAATTTTAGGAAATGTTAAATTATTGGCCTTTGAAATCGGAACTACTAACTTTTTTAAAGTTTTCTTTACTTAATTTAACGAACTGATAAAAACTATTGTAGAAAGTTTTTCATTTGTGAGTAAAAGTAAAATTTGGGAACTTTTATTTAGAATTACAACATCAAAGTGATGATAAAAAAAATGTTAATTTTGATTTATTAGGAAACATTTATTCTGCAAATAATATGTTTTCTAATTAAATATATGAAAAGAAAAGAAGAAATATATTTATTCAACAAAATAATCACCGTAACATCCTTTACAAACATTTATATAATCAAAATATGTACATTGAATATAAATACCTACACTTTTGCATAAAGAAACGGTGACTAGGTTGTGTGTACTGATGGATTAAATAACTATATGGGACATGTCAGCCAATTTAATTCATATAGTCACAAAAAAAAATTGCAGAAAAACACCCAAATTATTTATTAATTTTTTGATGAAGATTCAAACTCATCAGTTGTTATCTTCACCCATGTAGATAATTAATATATTTTTTTTTAATTATGGTATCTATGTTTAGGTCTCTAGTAAAATATTTTATTATACCTTTAGTTTTTTCTACCACACTCTTATTACACACTTATTTATCCTTAGTGATTTTGTCACAAGCTTCTTTTAACAAATCCATTGCATTTATTATTTTTATTACATCCCATACACATTCTCAATTTTCATTCGATTTTTGTACTCTAAGTAACTTTTGAATTTCTTCAATTCAATTCCTCGATTTGTTATGTTTGATGTGTTTACATCTCTAGTGTTGCCGTGATGATAAACGTCAGAACGGGCATATTAAATTGTGACGACAATAAACAACGAAATAACAATCTGTGTTATTTTTGCTGTCAATATTTATTAAATCAGTATTAATTAACTTTTTAACAATCCGCAAGCACAATATACTATGGTATATGCTTCTATACATGCATAGCGTGCATGTAAAAATTCCAATTAACCTCCCTGTCGAACCTATATATCTTTTCAGGGGTAAATTAAAATCTAATTGGGTTTTAGGTTTTTTTTTTAATTTGACACACATTCTTAAGTACACCTTGAACCATCCTATATATTGGAGAGTTTAAGTCTTCATTTAACGTGAAGATTAGACCTACTTACTATTTACCCAATTTTACGTGTTGGTCATTCTGATAATAATTTTATTGACAATGACATTAATTAATGGCAACATTGTCATTGGCAATTTAATATCATGCAGGTTATGAATTTCACAAGACAGAAATCAGCTGATTTATTTATTGTAAAGAACAAATACCAAATATAAAGTATGCTCCTTAATATTACTATGTTATGTTATGTATGTTATTTTATTTTATGCTATTACTCTTACTAAAATGGTAAGAATTTTATACAGTATGAAATCTTCACGTTCTATTACATATCTAAGGTAAATAAAAAATTAAACCTGTTACTTTGCAAAATATTGTATGAATAAAGCTGAATTTAATTATATATTTTTCTTTTTAGGGTTTTACAACGTTCTTATAGTTCTGAATCAGAAAAAAAAATTTTAGATGTGAAAAGGATTAGAAACTTTAGTATAATTGCTCATGTTGATCATGGAAAAAGTACATTAGCTGATAGATTACTTGAAATAACTGGAGTTTTAAAACCAGGCAGCGAAAATAAACAAGTATTAGATCAGCTCCAAGTAAGTACCTTTTTTTTACGATTTTAAAACTTGCATCAGATACATTTTACTACATTTTAATTTTATTGCAGGTAGAAAAAGAAAGAGGAATAACTGTAAAAGCAGTTACAGCTTCACTGAATTATACTTTTAAGAATGAGCCATATTTACTTAATCTGATAGACACACCAGGCCATGTGGACTTTTCAAATGAAGTGAGTCAAATGTTTATAGACACTGTGATATCTTAACAAATAGGTAAAAAAACAGTCCATTTCCAAACTATGTCACATAAGTTTTAATTTGTTGCAAATCAAAATTTTACTGAATTTTTCTATATTCTTGCACAGTTGTTCCATAAATAAAATATCAATAGTCATTAAGATATTGAGACATATAAATAATCATTTTTAAATGTCCTCAGTTATGTACAAAAGCCTAAAACACCCTTATGGTACTAAGTAGCATTAATTTGATAATTAAACTTTAATAATAGTCATTTATCAAATAATTCCAATAGGTTGTAAGAAGTGTAACTGCTTGCCAAGGAGTGATATTATTAGTTGATGCTAATGAAGGAGTTCAGGCCCAGACTGTAGCTGTGCATTCGTTAGCCAAGAAAAACAATTTGACTATAATACCTACCCTCAATAAAGTGGATCTACCTCGGGCAGACCCAGATAAAGTAAAAATGCAAATGAAATCTCTATTTAATATTGACCCGGAGAGAGTGTTGAGCATATCTGCCAAGAAAGGATGGGGAGTTCAAGAATTATTAGAAGCAGTAATTACTAGAATACCTTCACCTCCTGTAGACACCAAAGGTCACTTTCGAGCGCATGTAATTGATACTTGGCATGACAAGTACAGAGGAATCCTATGTTTAGTTTATATTCATTCTGGAGAAATAAAAATTGGCCAAACTGTAAAATGGAGGTCTGATTCTAAGCAAAATATTGTGAAATTTTTAGCTATGTTGAGACCGCAAGAACAGCCTATTGATAAAGCTATCGCTGGACAAGTTGTTATGATTGGTAAGTAAAAATCTCAGCACTATACATTAATTATCTACTGATATCATATCTAAGTACTGTCACAAACAATTATTAAAGATGTGTTCACAGACTCGTCTTTTATAAAAGAAAGACCTGCAACAAAATTAAACACTATTTAATTATTTCACCAAACCCACAGCTCTTAAATTAGCCCTATAACAGATTATATACCATATAATTTTACTATGTTCATTTCTAATAATCATTTTACTAATTTGCAGGTTGTGGCCCTAAGGGTGGTGGAAGTGTGGGTGATCAACTTATCTCAACAGATTTAGTTAGTAGTGAAAAATTAATATCAGTACCACCAGTAAAGCATATGGTGTATGCTGGAATCTTCCCTGCTGATCAGTCACAGCATGTACAACTTAGTGATGCTATCAAAAAACTAGCTTTGAATGATTCTGCTGTGAGTGTAAATATAGACTCTAGGTAGGTACCAAATTCACACTTAATTGAACAGGAACTGTCCTAAATGCATGTGGAATCACAGCTTGTAGGCATAAGATATTATTCCATCATACATAAATAACAGAGTCCCAGTGGAATAATATATCTGTAACTGGCTCCGCTAAAGATAAAATCATACTTTGTAATTATTATATGTTTGTTTGAAAGATTTTGTGATGAGCATTATTACTTTTTAATGTATTACTTATAGCACCTTTTTAAAACGACAGTAGAAGCAAGAATTCATGTGCACAAATTTAATTACAACATACCTAAATGATTAAATGATTTTGAATTTCAATTGAAGTAGCATAATAACAATTATGCAGTTCTCCTTGTTAGAAATTGCAGATTCAGAGCATGTATTTCTCAATGTATTTCTAATTTTTCAAATTGTGTTTGTATTACAAATTAATTATTACTCGCTTTCGTGGAGGAAAACATGAGGAAACTTAACCAGAAATTTCTCCATAACGTTCTTAAAAGGTTGTGAAATCTACCAACCCGCACTTAGCTAGTGTGTGAGAACATACCTAAGCATATAGACAACGTATGATGCTAAAATACATTTAATAGATACTGGAGGAAAATAATTTTGATTTGACCGATTCACCTTGTTGCCAAAGAACAAGGCTCGTAGAGTCGATGGAACAGATTTTCCAAACGTCCCATTGATGTATTAAGGCGATCGGTATCAACCGTAATATAGTGGAGTTGATAACCCTATTATAGTGATATAATAATTTTTGTTATGTATTTTATTCTATTAAATTTACTTATCAATATTTTCAGTCCAGCTTTAGGCCAAGGATGGCGCGTAGGTTTCTTGGGCTTATTACACCTTGACGTGTTCACTCAGAGGCTGTTGCAGGAATATAAAGCTGAGGCTATACTCACAGCGCCTTCTGTGCCTTATAAAATTAAGTATGTATGCATTTTATATCTGGTAGTCTGCCTGGTGTAAATATCAAACAGTTAAAAATTACTGGCACATGGATTATAATGTAGAGAATTAAGTTAAAACATTGCATTAATGTCACAAGACTTACTTAAAGCAACTTGCCTCACGCAAAATAAGCAAGTGTGATTTTAATCAATTTCATGTACAAGTTTCATTGTCTGTTAAGTTTTAAAAGTATTATGAATTGTTTAAAACTAAAATGAGCAGTTAAGTAACGTTTGAAGCTGGTCAAAAGTCGTAATCATATTATTACTATTGGGATTTTAAAATGCGAGATTTGTTAGTTCGATATTCATAGCTGTTAAATCCAAATAAAGTTACTTCAAATTGTTACATGAAATACGTCCATTCAATCCCTTTAAACTTCTGACCATTTATTCAGACACGTTATAATTAAGTAATTTAATAAATAAAATTTAATACATAAATAATTTTGTAATAAATTATAAAAAAGTCTTGTAATATTTTAGGGTTATGGGAACCAAAATGATAAAGAAATACGGCGGAAAAGAAGCGTTGATAACTAGTCCTTTACAATTACCGGATGCATGTAATATAGAAGAGTACTATGAACCGTTTGTTATAGGTAAAGTATAAGGGTCATAAATTTTGTCATCATCGAATTTATAAAAGACGTATAGTCTTTCAGGTGTCTATAGTATTGTAGAAGTAATGCGAAACTTGCATGCATTTGTGTAAATTAAAACGCATTGAATTTAAGAAACGATGGTACTGCAAATTAACTAAACTAAAATACATTGATACCTAGTAATTATATTTATTGTTATATGTAGGTAGTTGTCTGAACCAATCTTAGCAAATATATAAAATTTTATCACACAATATAATATTTTGGGCCGTATTGGGGCGGCTTAGAATCCCCCAATCTCATGCTGGCAGAATAGGGTGTCGTAAGAGGCGACAGAAGCCATCCTGCTTGGTGGTAAGCTTTCGCGTAAGGATTATATTATCAATATTACTATTAAGTTATTAATATTGTTACTAGTATTATTGTATTTCCGTGAAACCTATCTGGCTAGCTATCACCCTCCTGCTCGAGTCAGCCGCCAAACGTCTCGTTGTGTTCCGGCTGCGGACTTGAGAGCCAGTTTTTTCTTTCTTTCTTCTTGTTTCTCGGCCGTTAACGCATTAGTGACGCCTTTGTTGTGACTCAAGTCCATGGGCGACGGTGACCACTTTCCATCAGGTAGCTCGTCTGCACGATTATTGGCTATTCAGATAAATAAATAAATAAAACGAGATTTGAAATTTTATATTTCTTTTCAAAACCAGGTACTATAATAACTCCCGTTGAGTACATTGGAGCAGTCACAACGCTTTGCATCGATAGACGAGGCACCCCGTTGCCGCCCAGCGCCGTCGATGATAAAATGACTATGTTGCAATTCATTCTGCCATTATCAGAAGTAGTGGTTGACTTCCACGATACACTGAAGAGTTTAACTTCAGGGTTCGCTAGTTTTGACTATCAAGATCATGGTTTTCACCCAAGTTCTTTAGTGAGGGTAAGTAAGTACAAGAAGTGTCATTTCTATAGTTTCATTTTTTTATAGTTTTTATAGTTGAATTTTTCGCATAGAGATAACTTGTGCCAGGCTAGATGTTACCTGATGAGTGGATGTGTTCCGATTGTTATAAAGTTTAGAACTTTGGGATCTACTACAGAACAAGGAATGTAGAGAACTTAGAAAGTGTGATTAAGGATGACATTTTAAATGCGATGTCAATTAGTCATAGTCTAATATCGTCGCACATTTCAATCCTAAGACACGTACATATGCAATATACACATAGTCATAGTACACTTGCTTCAATGAAAGTTATTGTATAAAGAAACCCGGAATACCTAAAAATTCTATAATGTGTGTAGAAATGAAGAGCGTATAATGTATGTTTCAACCTGCACTCTGTCAGCGTGATGCTCACCAAGTTCATCGTCATATTCTCAACAGATAAGATATAACAAAAAGAGGAAAGTTCCTTTGCACGACTTACGAACGTAATGAATATGTTTAACAAATCTTTCTGAGGACATTTATTACATAGTTGTTAAATACAATTACTCATGACAGTCTAGTTATACCCAGGAGGCTATTATTAATAAAATATATAAAATAAATATAAAATAACTAAATATGATTGCAACATGACTCAATATAAAATATGATTGCATTATTGAATAATAAAAAATATACATTATAGTATACAATGACAGATGATGTAACCCTGTATAGAACGCTTTGTGATTTGATTTCGAATAGTCGGCCGTTACTTATGTTGTTAAATACACCACCGAAAACCACAGGCAATTTTTACGTTTACAATCTATAAAAACTTTTCTTGAAAATCATCTGTAATTATGATTATTTTAGGTCATTCGCTTGCTTCCTTTTCTCATATTTATAACTTTGTCGAAATTTTATTTTTAGTGAACAGATGCCTGAACTCATCAACAGGGGTACTTAATTATAGCATTGTGCTTCAAACTTTACAGATGGATATTCTTTTAAACGGATCATTAGTGGAGGAACTATCGACTATTGTCCATACCAGTAGGCTAGAATACAACGCAAGGAGATTAACTGCAAGATTAAAAGAAATGATACCAAGACAAATGGTTCAGGTACATTTAAATTTATGGTTTTTACGAGAACCCTTATTGCCTGATATTCATAGTTAAATAAATACGTGTGCTCACAGTCAAGAATTTGGCACAATACAAACAATTATGAAAATATTTTGGATATGACGAAAAATACGTGTACGTCATTTGCAGGTAGCAATTCAAGCTGTAGTCTCTGGTAAAGTTTATTCGAGGGAAACAATAAAGGCGTACAGAAAGGATGTAACGGCAAAGTTGGTACGTAAAAGTTGTATTTAAAAAATAACGTTTATTCTTCTACATATTTGGTCTTCTATAGCTTACCCCCGTCCTATTTGACATTGGATTAATAGTTGTGTCAATGTAAGAACTTTGCCACTTTTTAATTTATGTCTAGTCGAACTGATCTTCCTATTTCCATATACAAATACTACGACAGCCAAAATTCCAAGAAAAATGAATATTATCGACTATCGATTATTAATGGCTAATAAAGTACCTACGTACCGTGGCGTCCAATTCATTCTCTCAAATCTCTTGATACACCTTGCTGGTCATCAAACAAGGCGACGAAGTCAGGTTCCTTCCATTACAAATCTTAACATTTATATCGTACTATGTATTATCGACCGTATTCGTGTACCGTAGATTTTACGTTTAGCTAATGACACCCCACCCACTCCTCTGTGTAAAATCAAACATGAATATTTCTTAAACTTCGGTTGCAAAGTTAGAACGCCAATTAATCCGATTGATCGTTTCCTGTGTTTGGTCTGTAACGATTTGGTACTATGCTTGTCCGTGGAGTGTAGTAATCATTAAGCATAATGTGTTTTGTCTGATCGCTAAGAACATAAAAGCCCTCAAAAAGACCCAACATGCTTTATGCCCTACCGTTACATGGGTCGTGGTCACAGATCTTCAAATCTATAGTTAGCAGATTACGTTATTGACACATTATGTAAATAATAAAAATTTGTAGTACGGAGGTGACGTTACACGAAGAAAAAAGTTATTAAAACAGCAAGCGGAGGGAAAGAAGAAAATGCGAAGTGTGGCTAATATTAATATTCCGAGAAACACTTTCATTGATGTACTGAAAAGATAAAAAGTTGATTAAAATAAATTTTAAAAGTTTACATGCATTTCATTTAAACCCATACACATAATATGACCCAAATGAATAGAATCGCAGTGATAGCTTCCAATGCGTGGTAATTTCCTATAGCGGCCACGTGCCGTTTAGGCATACCTTATTTAGTTATGTAATAACACCTAAAGCAATACATATTTCAATATGAGTTACTTTATTTTAATAACATAAGATACCGTTAAGATAGATACTTACAGAGATAAAATATCCGTTAAAAACTTTCATCTAAAATGACATAGATATTCACACATTCGTTGTTTTGATGAACAATACACAGCTAGATACTATGTATTTTCACCGATTTTGTATCAAAGTGAATGAGATTTATTTATTTGAGTTTTGACAGTCTCGTCAGTCGCAGGATATTAAATCCATAGTTACGTAACATTAACTTCATGATTAAACCACGAATACGACATGCAGTGCGACGTTGCCAAACTCACATGATTAATTATCTCGTGCTTAGGACACCGCAAAACGGACAAAAATAGCAATATCGCGTTTGAGGCTTGGTTACTAGGGTAACGAGAACGCCGAGTGAACTTTCGCGCCATCCATGTAAATTATAAGTTCATACCCGATTAGTGTACGTAAGTCTCAATATAATTTACTCGTTATCTTTTGTAACATACTAAGTAACTCGAGAAATTTGGGTGACATAAATGTATTAATAGTTATATTAAACAAGTTATGATAACAAAGTTATTTATTTTATGTAATCACAATGTTGGTTTTAATGATGAGTCAACATGGAATCTTGCATATCCTGCACAGAGGTCAAAGAAACAATAAGCAATGTAAAATAACTGCTACACAAAATATTTGTTTTTATATTTATTTATGAAATAAAGAATGTTGATTACAATGTCGTCATGTTTCTAATAAAATATATAATAATGAAATAAAATAGTTACGATACTGCTATTAAATGGTAAAATTAAATGAATAGCAAGAAATAAGTATGTGGTAAATAATATTTGAATATGTATCTAGAAATAATATCAACATTTAATTAATCAAAGAGAACTTTTGAACGCTGACGATTATTTTATCACTGTGTCCTGTGTACTTCGTTTTCAATTTGAATTTTATAATTACAACCTGTGAAAATTGTACACAAATCATTGTTGCATTAAACGTCTTATCATTAATAAACAATCTAGGGACTTACTATATTTAATTCTTTAATAATACCGTGTACATTAAAAGTAACTGTAAAAAGGTCGGAAGTTTACAAACTTATTTAATGAAAGTAAACATTTTTGTGACTTCAGAAACAAACAACAATTCAGAAGACTCCAGGTTAACAAAACTAAATTGTTTGTACACATATTACTTTACCAAAAAACCTTAAGAAGATGGAACAGACTATAGACAAATATGGGCATTCAAAAAATAAGAGACATTTAAATTAAATCGTTCACCTAAATAACAGCATATTCCACACTAGTTCTTATTGTACACGTTCAGGAGATATGACTTTCTAAAAAAAGGTACGTAAGACAAATTTATACAACCATAAATTGAAAGCATTCACATAAATTTCATACGGTTAAGATAATTTACACTTCAGCCAGCTTTAAAAATATTTAGAGTACGTTTTTAAAATTTACTCTACGAAACTTTAACAGAAATGTGTTAAAAAAGTGCACTGTGTGTTAGTGCTTCACTTTTTGAAATCATAATCGTGAGTGTTTTTGTGTATCTTTTGAATAAATCAAGGTTCCTTTCGAAAGGCTATACTCTTATCTATTCTCAAATTTCATATATGTTACGGTTCAGTTGATGAAGTTTAAAATTTTGATAAAATGACAAATATTGGTAAACTTCCAAATTTTTAAACAAGTTACAAGCTATAAAACCAATTGATTACTTCAAGAAATTTTTAAAGTCTGTTAACTTCTTCCAGATATACTGAGGTATTTATTACAAACTTATATATTTTGTAATATTTCTTAGATGGCGCTGGAAAACAGCAGGTAAGCCACTCGTTTTTCTGATGCCCACATTATTTTGGCTCCCGAGAGCGGGCCCATTCAGTTTTCCATTGGTCTCGTTTAAATTTCTTTATTGTTTAATGAGATCCTTGCGAAACTCGAGATTGTAGAAGAATTTGGCAGATGCATATTAACTTATAACCATACTTCCGATCGAACTATAGCCAATGTATTGTAATTATGACGAAATTTTTATAGTACGATCAAATTGAGCTCATGATGGAAATAAAACATTAAATTTAATTGTATTAGAAATAATCTATTTTGCTGAATGATTTAAAAACGATGTGTCTTATATATATTGACATTTTACTAATTGCAATTCAGTCTGATGAATAAAACAATAAAGGTAAGTGACATAGATAGAGATAATTGATTAGTGAATTATAAAATTTTGATGAAGCTAATATAACATTAGTTCATAATAATCTAATCATATATTTTTGTACCCATTCAAACGTTCGGACACTGGCCGACCTCAACACGCCGCCACGCGCTAATGGAGTCACCCTATCAAATATGGACGAGTAAATACCTTTACTTGTCCGATGTCGATGTCCGATAACGTTATCTGACATATGAAATGATAGCAAGTATTATCTGTAGACGTTTTAGATCAAAAACAACAAGCAATTTTGTTTATGTAGTTATTTTTCTCGTCTTTAATTGAAAGTAAGTCTGTTTTAAAATCTGTTACTTTTTTTGTAACTTAATTATACTTAAGTATAATAAATAACGTAGGTAGCTCTATACTAAATTAATTAAACATTAAAGTTCATGCTTCATTACACGATAGCACGAATAAATAACCCAATATATAAGGCATTAAGTAATTATAAATTGTATTGTAACATAGATTTAAAAACACACAATATAACTATTATATTTGCACTAGATTAACGTGTCACCTACAAAAGTATTAATTAGTTTGCTTTAGCAATTAAATAGACTCTCAATTAACAATATATATAATTTAGTTTCTTCGGAGTTAAAATTATATATCTAACATATTATCGAACTCTAAAGGGTGTCATTGGTATATAAAGTAGAAATGCCGGTAAGCACTCAATGAAACGATGTTAATATTGTGATGGAATTATATATTTCATAAATATTTCAAGGAATCTTAAAACGGTTTTTATATACATAAATAAACGAGATAAACTAAATAACTGACATCAGTAAAGGTCAATGCCTGTTGGAGCGTGTCGGTGGGCATTGCAAAACTGTAGCAATCAGCGTTTGTGAACAACGATTCCAGATTTTTGTTTTAAGGTCCTTTATATTATTAACTAGATATAAATATAAACTAACAGAACAGTAAACAGAAAATATAGACACAGACTTGCCGAATTTTTTTATGATTTTATATCAACAATTTGTTCGTCAGCTTGATAAGTGATTTTAAGTTAATATAATCTACTCGACGTCATCAAAATAAATACTTTAGGCCAATTGTGAATTTGTTTTTATGAATATCCCCTTGAAACTTATCTGACAGGATACCAGATTCTTAGGGGATCGGAAAATTTGGATCAAGTGTTGTGTGAGTATATTACTAATTTTGTATCTATTGGTGAATTATAATACATACCATGGATTTTGCATTTGTTAGCTTTCATTATGCAACAACGATGCCGTCATATACACATAGCATATATAAAACTAATTGTGCTATCTACCGACAACTCAAAGAGATCTCAAGGATTGTTACACTGACAATAAGGTTTTGACTTATCGTTACAACCATCAATCGAGTTAGCATAAAATCATGTTTATCCCTGAACTGAAAAATTTCCTGATGATGTTGCAAAGGAATGTATTAGAAATAGTTATAAGACTGACAGAACATAACGTTAACATCCGAGTTTGCTAGAACATCAGAGGGCTGGAGCAAGCAATTGGAAATGCAGAGCATCGCAGCCTTATTTGAAAAAAAAACTCAAGAACCGATAAGCAATAATCAACACAACTGAAGCCAACGATCAAATCACTTCAAAAATTATCATCGAAATAACCGTTTGCGATGTTCCATCGTTTGTTATGTACTCTTTTATAGGGACACAGTGTAAATTTATTTAAATGTCGAAGATGTAAATCATTTAAATATTAACTTATATAGTATAGTGTATAATTATAAGTTTTTTATATGGAACTGGTTTAGAAAATCCCCGAACTAAACCTCCCAAACTTATTGTGACGCAATGCAATTTACCTGATGTTCATTTATATTGATTTATTATTATTTCAAAACAATCTAAATGTCTTATGATGGATGTCTTTTACAGACAGTACCGGGATTCATCCATTAATAAGCCCACAACTTAATAATAATGTAGGATAAATAGACGCTATTAAAACTTAGCCTTAAATTAAATCAATGAAATAATAATTCTGACAACAATATGCCATTATTTGATAAAACAAGATAAGACTCATATTAGTTAAACCATAATATATGAAGTAACTTTAATTTTTCAAAATAATCTACTGCTAGTATGCTACATTAAACAAAAAATTATATAAATTAATGATGTTATGAATATGAAATTTCAGATCTGAATATGGATACGGATATATGAATAATATTTTATCGGTTCCGATTACGGTGAATGATATGAAATTATTTCATATCGGATTCGGATAATTTCGATTACGGATATTAGATAATTTAACATCTTTCAAAATTATAATGTGTTTGCAAGGTAATAAAGTCTGACTATCCCTTAGTATTATAATCATGGAAAAAAAAACTTAAAAATAATATAATAAAATTATAAGTGTATTGGCTCAAACAGCGAAAACCTATCATAACGTGTTTAATTTAGACGTGTTTAATTTAAATATCCGAAATTATTCGAAACTTTTTTACCGGATTCGGTTACGGTTTCGGATATATTTTTTAATCGGATATTCGATAGTTTCGGTTACGGAGCTCTATAACATCTCTGATATAAATATAATCGCCAAATTTTAATGCCATTTGTAAAATAGAAAAGTGATGAATGTGATTTTATGATAAGCCTAATCTAAACATCCTGTGCAACATAAAACTACAATAAAGGTCCTCATCTAAACATAAAACAAATAATTGTAAGTACTATTTAAACTTTTATTATTTATTGTTTACTTTGTGAAGCATATCTATGACGCCGTTTTGCAATTATGTATCGCGGCAATGCACGGCTCTAATGTGTGCTAGTCTTAACCGCACGAAGATTACGTTGATAATAACGAATATATATGATGTAACAGATAAAGAAAATAGTGTTCGACCTAGAAATAATGTCATACATAGGAATAATTAAATTAAATGTCGTACCGTCGTGTCCACCCTGTATAATAAATAATTTGAGACTACATATGTGTCTAGTTTCTAAGGTATAAAAGTATTCAAACCTGAGTAATGTTATCATTTACAATTACATTCTTACGAAATGCTAAATTCAGATATGACTATAGTGTAATGCTTTGGTAACCTTACACAAAATTTTTTTTACAATATGGTTCTATTGCCGAATAAAATGTTTACTCTACCATTTTTAAATATTTTAGATCTGTATATAACATTTTTAAATTGTCTACTACAGCAACATCTATGTACATGATACAACAATTATAAATAAATCGTATAATAACATTGTTCTTCAATATTCTGTATATAGAAGGAATCATTTTATTACAAGGGTGTCACAGGTTTCACACTTACTTTTAGCACAGGCCAATGAGCCATGTAAAATTTACGAACCAGTTTTAATTAAGTTTAATCCTGCAGTACATCAAATCTAATGTGTTTTTTTAACTTATCAATTTAATTTTCTTGTACTGAGATATGTATTTTCTAAACTATTGTATGACTAAATATTGTATATGTAAATATATATTAATATTTTTAAATATCTGTTTTATAAAAATATAATTTGCCAACATAAATCTTTGTTTACCCACTGTAATACAATGTACTTGTGGCTCATTTATTTAATTACAACACTCATTGATCTGCTTATGTATTAAAAAAATGTTATATTCATTATTGGGTACATAATTGTCATAAAATTGTTTATTTACAATTACAAAGTCTTTAATAAAAAAGATCTAGACAATATTAATCCCAAACAATAAAGATCACTGCAGGATTAAAATTGATTACAAATCAGCCATTATAAACTTAAATAATTTTTTATACACAATTTTTCATTTTCAAACAAGAAAAATGTTTTATTCAAAGTCATATCAAAATAGGAATTAACATTTAAAGATAATATTCGATCATTACCTTTCATAGTATTTCACCATCTTTGAATCAGTAAAAGGTTTATCTGTCCTCAGATGTTTCCAGAAATTGAGCATATACATCTCTGGTACACTCACCTTTGTCATTGAATTTATATTTGTAATAAGAACCATCAGCACATATTACTGGAACAAATATTTATTGTCACTTCCATTTATTCTAAAGAAATGTTTAAATAATTCTAAATAAATTATTTGAAAGTCATACTCACAAGTTACTTAATATTAATCTAAATAAATCTCTAATATCAGCATAAAATTGTTAATGTATTGTTTACCACTTACCAATAATAGAACTCTTATCTACACCAAAGGCACATATGCATGGTGGTCCATTAGGGATGGTGAACTTGCAGAAACTCCAGTTGCTTGAGAAATATTTTGGTAGGAAATTAACTGTAGACAAACTTGATTGCTTATTTAACTTCTCATCCTCCAGGCTAAACACATGTACTGTACCATGATCTGAAGTCACACACAAGTTTGTGCTTGTGTGGTTGAAGTTAATGCAATAGATTGTTGCCTGCAACAACATTTCTTTATAAATACAATTTTCTTTTAAACATCATTGGTTCACTATTTTGCTGACTTTGTACTATATATTACAGATTAACAAACTGCCCTCGCTTCAGAAAAACTATGCCTTATGCTTAGAAATAGCACCTGCATTGTTTTAGAATAATTTTAAACTTTTTTATTTATGGACAGATTGCTATAAAACAAACTTTAAATATTAAGTCATGCTTACTGCAATACATCATAACGAAATCAGTTATGACATTTCTGAGATTAGGATGCACAAATGCATGGACAAACAGATAAAATTCTAACAACTATTGTATCTGATTTTATTGCTGTAATAAAGGCCCCCCAATAGTAGGTTTTTCAATGTATATCCTTAATGTATAGAAAGCGATTAGTTAGAATTTTATTAAGTGTATGAAATTTTACCTACAAAACCATTCAAGTTAAAAAGTATAAACCCCAGGTTGGGGATATCTTGGGAAATAACAAATGTGTTTTACTGTAACAATATTTCTGGTGATGGTAGTGTTTTTAGGAGCACAAATTAAGGCCAATTCAAAACACTGAAATAAATGCAACCCTATGTATATATAAATTTCTGTTGTGTATGTCTCTGAACTCTTTGTCATTACCTGATGAGCACCTCTCCTTAATTCGGCTAACTTCTGTCCTGTGTTAGTGTCAAACACTCTGATCAGTGTGCCTTTAGTAGATGCAGTTGCTAGCCTTGTGCCTCCTACATTGAGAGCTAAGCAACTGAGTGGAGCTTCATGTGCCACTATAAGGTGACCCTCTGGTGCTGTGCTGGATCCTGCATGACTACTTAGTTCCACTAACTAAAACAATAGATAAACATATGTTTTAGTATGTCTAATCCACAAGAGGGAAATTAAAATTCTAACACTGCAGGATTCAAAAATGCTAACATTACATAAAGCAAACAAAGAATAAAAATATTTTTTTTATTTACAGTAACTGATACATTTCATTTGCCATTTAAAAACAGAAATATTTGAGTCTATAGGTTGTCTGCCATTCTGTCTATAGGTTCTGTCTGTGTTTGTTAGGCAATCAGAAATCATATTTTACATGGTTGGAGTCCACACGCATCTGAAATCTTACTATTTCTGAAATGGGATCCGGGCCTAGTAGTGGATAAATCCACGGTGCTGATGAGTAATGTGTTTACAGAACATTGACAAAGAAAATATGGCTAATTTACACTGTACTATTAAATACATGGCCTGATAACCTTTCAATTTAAATACACACAATTAATCAGATTGCAGTCAAAAATATGATACTGTAATTCTGTATCATATGTCTTACCCTAGGTACTACCATATATATATTATTAATATTACACATATATTATTAATTATTGATTTCAATTTACATTGCTTACTAATACCAAAGTAACATGTGGAAACAATATCTTCTGTAGAAATTGATTCAGCACTTAAGATAAATTTTCTAAAATTTGTATTTATTATTTATTGTAACATTATGGAATTAATTTCCTGTCTGTATCTATCATACTCCTTCCCTATATTCCTTCAAAATTTAAGTTAAAAACCTGTTAACCTGTTATATCGAAAGGTGTAAAGACAAAAACCTTTGAATGTAAATATTTAAGAATAAACATCAAATAGTTATATCTCAATGGTCTTATAGAATATTTATAGAATCCTATATTTTAACAGCAGCTAAGCTAATTGTCCTTTTCCTACATTCAAATCCTAATAAAATATTTATAAAAAAATAGTATACATACTTGCACATGTCCAGTTTTGCGGCTAGGGTATGCCAGTAATGCGTTGTTACTATTTGGACACACAACACATAATCCACGTAAATTCTGACAAGTCTCAAATACATGCAGTAATTGTGGTTGTGCAGTGAATGTGTATACTTTTATTAAATTTTCTGAAAAATTATTGAATTTGTAATTATCGTATATCAAATGTTTGATACTTAAATATTACAATACATATTGGTCTCTTTATACAATCAAATCTATTGTCTTAACAAGTAATAATAAAACATTGTTCAACAAGAATAGTGTCAATACTATATTTTATCAAATCAGATACTTTGAAGATAAGTGAATGACACCTACTTACCCAAAACAACAACTATGCGATCTCTTCTCAGTTTAACTGCTTTTACAGGAGCATTAAAATCAAGTGCTATAGCAGAATCTTTTTTCAAATCATCCCATATAATTACTCTGTTAGGGGGATAAACAGGCGTCTTGCCACCGCCGACTAAAGCCATGTAATTACATCGGAACAACATTTCGACGTAGGAAAGACCGCCTTCGGCAAAATTTTGTCGTTCTTTTTCTTTAAGCGGATCACTATTGAACACTCGAAATCCATTTTCAGTTCCGCAAGCAAAGCAACCTGAAGAAATAGAACAAAAAACATTTGCCAATGTAACAGTAAATGCTATCACTGAAATCTGGTCTGCTCCATACTTATTTACATTACAATTTGTTACCTTGGTCTTGATTAAATCCCACATACAAAAGTCCATTTGAAGAACCACTATCTTCAGATAAGTTCATTGTAAAAGTTATCGCAAATTTACAAATTTAAAAATAATATTGACAAAGAAAAATCTCATAAAAACCATACTTCATTTGCGGCGATTTGACGATTTTGATGTGATTTTGATTGACGTTTGTTGCAACATGCATGGCATATCTCATAATCGTAAGTTTTGACACGAAGTTCTTGATGTTTGGTTTTTGACATTTACATTTCAGTACAGAAAATTTAATACAAAACGCAGAACTATCCAGTTCTCTTTTTTCAACAGAAATTAAGCTTCCATCACATAGATATAATATACTTCTAGTTTATTAGATTTATGTTCCAGCACCACGTGGTGTATTGTACATGTAAGGATTACATATTTTTTTTTGAATAGTTGAAAGTAGATTTTTACTAACTTAAAAAAATCAAAACAAATCAAAACCTATTGAGCCGTTCTTATGTATGCACAATCATACCTTCGTTGTTTATGAATCGATTTTGTAAATTATTTTTTACTTTATAGGAGTTCTTCCTCATTAAATATAGTGAGAATCTATTGATGAGTTCTGAATATAAATCGTAGAACTTTTCGTAGGATAGCAATAAATGAGCCGTGTTTACATATGTATGTGCAGTCATGCCCCTGTTACTTATGAAGTGATTTTGATTTTTTTTTAGCAAGTATATTAAAAGATGACTCGGAGTTGGTCCTCTAAATATATTAAGGAATTGACGAGTTTCGAAGATAAAGAGTGGAACATCTCAACGGATAGCAATAATTAAACCGTGTTTGAAGATATTTTCTGTGGTACTATTAATAATTTATAACCAGTTCATCATTGACCATTCCCCACAAAATGTAACTCTTTGACAGATTAAATAATTCAACCGTGTTAGAGTATTGGTTACAATGCAAAGCCAGTACATCATTGAGGTGTTTGCGTTTAGGAGTCATTAACTCATGATACTGAAAGCAACATACTAGGATTTCGGAGATAGGTACTTAGATCAGTTGACAGAAACTATTTAGTAGTGTTTTGGGCAGATGTGGTACGTAAAATCAGGTGCACGATCTGCTCAACACGTTACATAACAACACATTCTAATACCTACCATACTTATTAATCAAGCATATTTATAATTAAAAAAAAATAAACGAACTTCGACAATATGACAATATTTTACTTAAATTCATTTTCTGTACTTTTTCGACGTCTGCTTAAATGATTTAAAAAATATATAACAATTGGACCTGGCAACTCTGATTAGTTTCGTTGAAGGATTTTTTTTAAAGTAGGTACTTATGTAGTTATTAAAGAAATAAGCCCTCTAAAATTGCAACTGATGATAATTGGATTCCCAAGGATCCTTGCACAGGTATAATAGTAGCGGCTTCGTCATTAGCTCTCATTTTGGTTTGGACTCTCCTGGATGCCGCAGATCAACGAAGTAATTCATAAAGTATTTATTGCTGGGTCTTGCAAGATTGCAAACTTTCTGTCCATTCATCCAAAATTACACATAAACCATATTCTGCTTCTTCCAGTACTTAACTATGCGAATATTCGCTATCTTAATATTACTGAGGAGCAATTAAATAAGCTTGAGTTCTTCCGGAATCTATCTAGTACATTTTATATTTGGGCTACGCAAATATAATATTTTATTCTTTCTTTCGGAGTCTTCTTACAATTCCTTTCCTTCCTATACTCCTACCCTACATTATGGCGTATTTGCGAGTTTTAAGTACACCGAGCGCCTAATGACCTTGATTACCTGGAAAAGCTTTTAGATGAGACCACGCATTGTTGCTATTTATTTCTCCTTAACATGCCTTCATTATGGTAAGATAAAAAGTACACACGCCAGCTCAGAACAACAAAAAAAGGGTGATCCTTGGGACCCGAAAAGCCTACGCACCCGCCCGCATGCGGGCGGGCGCGTTGGAAGCCAGATCGTCATCGTCGTATTGTTAACCCTCGACATGATCAGAAGGGTGTTTTTATTGTATATATGTAGCTATGTATCTGTCTTTTGTACTGTAGCTCTCAAACGCATGTACCTTTTTACGCTTTCAATTTTTTTTGTTTGAAAGTGACTTGATTGTTTTTAGATGATTCACGAATATTTTTTCAGATGTTCAAAAATCACTAGTATTTCACAATTTTTGTGTCTAATGTGTAGTTGTAAAGATATTGGACTATTATTTTCAAAAGCTATATTCATTGTGAATTAATGCTTACAGGGTTAATATTGTTTAAACAGAATAAAATCACACATGTAATAAATATAATTGAGAAAACAAGTATTTATGATCAGACTGGATTGTGTAATAAAAAAGTTAAGCAAATTGCACTACCAGACCTCTGAAATCTGTTTCTAATTTTAAGATCTGTCTTAGACTCTGACATATCAATAGAATTGCACATATATAGTTTTCGGCTAAAAATAGGAAATTATCATGCAAAAAGGCAAACTGACACAAAAGATTTTCCAGTAAGAAAAAAATCTGTGATATTAATGTTTTTATAAACTGAAAAAATACAGTATTTTCCACCGGATGTTTATTTTGGCTTCCAGTTCCATGAACTTAGTTTGTCAAATATTTTTCAAAATAATAAATTTACTATGCAGACACACATTTGCTGCTCAAATTGGTTGTCTGACACTGGTATCTCAAGGGTTCTATTTCACTGGGAGAACATGGTGATGCCACTAGTCCGGCATTTATCGAGTCTGAACTACCAGACACCAGAGCAGATGTCTTAATTACCCTGTGCTGCAAAATGGGCAGAGAAGAGTTAATAGTTAGGCTAAAAATAGTGTCATGTGACAAAAAGAAAGTGTCTGAGGGAAAAGGTACATCACTGGAACCACAACTGTTGTCTCAGATGAGTTAGATGACATACAATGCTGTATATATATGTATTTATTACAGCGATGCAGCTAGTGTATTGGCTCTGCCAGCAAAAACCTGTCATAACATGTTTGTTTAGATTTTGCCCCTATCCGAAACTGTTTTATCGGATTCGGTTTCAAATAAATTTATATTTCAGATATCCAGTAAATTTGGTTATTGTTACAGAGCTCCATAACATCCCTGCTATACATTACTACCAGTTATTTAACCAACTTTGATATATCTACTAGTAATATTGAATGCATGTATCACTTTTGGTGCTAGTTGATACATCAATCAGACAATGAGTATAGTACTCACCCTAGAGCTATCGAGATTTTATAAGCAGCATGACTTGGTTGTGTCATGGTGAATATTATATGTCACCGTAACATTGAGATTTATTTTATGTACAAAATAATTGCGAGAACAACTAAGTTTTTCAGTAAAAAGTAATAGTAAGAAACCAGGTAAGTTTTTAAGTATGCAATACAAATTATATGCTAGCAACTTACTTTTAAAGTAATCAGTTATATTAAACTATCTCTATTACATATTTAGTGTAAGCTGTAAAAATGACTAAAATATATACTACACTCTTTACATTTGATGTACCAAATATATTATATATAAATATAATTTTACAAAAACTACATACATTAAATCATGAACTGGCCACTTGTTTTAATGGCCCTTCTAAATACTGGGCTATGGCATTAATTTTTTCCTTCAAAATTCCAAAGCCTACTGTTTCCTTAGCATAAAGACATAATAATAGATTAGCAACTTGTGTAACAGCTATTTTTCCATTTTGACAATCAACCAATATCAAATGTAATTTATCTTCTTTGAAAACATTTTTTCCATGTTTCTCATATGCAGACCATACATTACTTGCTATGGCTGCAGTTACTCTAGCATCTTTATCGTTATACCCCGAGTAAGCAAGAAGTGCTCCTTGGTGATTCAACAACCTATAAAGAAAAAGAAATAAAATCACGGAGACTATTTATTAAGTCTCTTCCACATCATAAACATATTTTTAGTACTTACAAAGTATTTTCAACACCACCTGTGTTTGCTTGGCTTAAAACTTGTGTTAAAGCTTTTGGTTTCAACATTATTAAAAATATATAACGAATAACGTTATACAAATTTAAAGAATAATAATTTAGATATTATTATGAGTATTTCGACTCGACCTCACCTAAAAAATATGAAAATAAATAATTAGTTGAAACGCTCCGTTCTTTTTCGTTCCAATTGTATTCTATCATTGTCATTGTCACAAACATGTAGTATGACAGACACTGTCACGTACCGTACCGTTGTTTTTAATTCTATCATTGTTTAAACCTTTTTACTATAGAATGCCATCTATTAGCTGGATTTTCGCCAATTTAAACTTGAATTGCCTAATGTAAACATCAATATTATTAATCTACCAATATCATAATATTATATGATTGTAACTTCGATTATTAGTGTCTTAGAACCATAAACATAAGCGTCACCTAAACCTAAATATTGCATGCGTGTGTAAACGACATTTGAGTGTATGACTTTTGGTGATGTCAAATTCACAACCATACACTGTCGACATGAATGTCGACTAATCCATCACAGGATTTTTGCTACATTTAATTCGTTTTCTTAATGAATTATTACATATTAAATAAAATAATTCCATGCTAATTCTAGTAACTTTTCTTTACCCCAGGAACCCAACCTATCTGGTTCAGCATTCGAATCCATTTTTCTTTTTGAACTGTATATACAAGAAACCTTCAAGTTATAAAATTAATCAATAAATATGATATTGCATTCACCAGATATTGTCATATCATAATAATAACAGATATAAAATTCGCCAAATTTTATCAATCTAAGGAGATAATACTATTCAAAAGCACCTTTATCACAGTCTAATCTACGTTCTGTGTGCAATTTTGTGCAAGCCCTATAAGAAAAGGTATAATTTTCACGTACACAATATTTTTTTATTTTACACATAATTATGAAAAATAACTTATTATTCATAAAATGTAGTATTTACTGCATTTTAAACATCTTAATTTATATAATTTTAAAATCAACTTCTATGAAAATAAGCATCGTGAAAGTAGTATTGTACTACCGGTAGTTACCTGTGGATCATCTCTTTGTTTCGGTTATTATTATAAGTAACTATGAAGTCTAACACATAACACGTGTTACTATTATTTGCCCAATAAAATACAGTAAGATTGAAAAGAAATTAATAAAATAATAAAAAGCGATTATCCTACGGTTAGTTTTCTTGCGTTTCTTTCTCGCAAGTCGGTTTTTCCGTAAAGCTTGAAATCTTACTCGCACGCTGTGTTCCTCTATTATGCTAGTATATTAGCTTTATGCTTCGAACATACATAATCTATTTACCTATTACTATCATAATCATGATTATAATACTACAAAGTACTGCAACACATCATACTCAACAGATTTGTTATATTATTGCGTACCGAATGGATCGAGACATTATAAAAGCGAAAAAAGCCAATTGGCACCCAGTATTCGATAACCAAATTCTATTGGAGAACCGACGCAAACTTGACGTATTGCTTTCGTTTGCGAGCTGCTGTTATTTAGCACTGCCAAAATGCTGAAATGTTTAGTAAAAAATTGCTCCAATTATCATAAATATCCATCATTCCACCATCATATCCATTCATTTACAGCGATGATAATAACAAATTTTGGATGCTATGAAATATGTATGGAGTATAATACTGTAGATGACAATTAAAATCACTAATTTTTTTAATATCTGTGGTGAGCATTCCGTTGTTGTATGGCTTAAACTGTCAATGTCAGCTGTAAGATGTTGAATGAAACGTACGATACCGTGGGTTTATTGAAAAAATTTGAGGTTATCAAACGGTGTCTTGTCTTTTAACGTGTTAGTGATTTAGATAAACTTTTTATCAAAATGGTGCGGCATAATAATCAGTTACCTAATAATTTAACACAGTTACAAAACCTAATAAAGAGAGATCCAGACTCATATAAAGAAGAATTCCATCAACAACTTAATCATTTTGAAACAACTCTTGAAATTTTCAAACTCAACCCCACACAGTATAACAAAAAATTGGATGAACAAGCTATGTTCTTGGCTCAAGTTACACAGTGTTATCAAACAGAAATGAACACATTTCCCCAAAAAATTTTTGATATTTTAAGGACACATAATTCAACTTTGCATAATGAAATGCGGCTTGCTTTGTGCAAGTGTTTAATTTTACTGAGAAACAAAAACTTTATAACTGCATTTGATTTATTGGAACTCTTTTTCTCCCTCATCAAATGTCAGGATAAAACCCTGAGAGAATATCTGAAGACACATATTATCACAGATATTAAAAATATGAACATGAAGCACAAGGATATGAAATTAAATTCAACCCTCCAAAATTTCATTTATTCCATGCTACGTGATTCTAATACTAAAACTGCTAAATTAGCAATAGATATTTTAATAGAATTGTATCATAAAAATATTTGGAACGATCATAAAACTGTCAACATAATTGCAGATGTGGGATGTTTTACAAAAATCACTAAAGTTATGGTAGCATCTTTAAAATTTTTCCTAAGTAGAGATGAAGAGAAAAAAGCTGAGAATTCTGATAGTGATGATGATGTTGACCCGAGAGATGCAATGATATCCAACAAGTTTAACAAGAAAACCAGGAAGAGAGAAAAGATGGTTGAAAAGGTTAAAAAAATTGCTAAGAAAAATAAAAAGAAAAAAGAAAAAGCTCCACTTTTTAATTTTTCAGCCCTTCATTTGATTCATAATCCACAGGGATTTGCAGAAAAGTTATTTAAACAGTTGGAATCATCAAATGAGCGATTTGAAGTTAAATTGATGTTACTAGATGTTATATCTAGATTGATTGGTTTACATAATCTTTTCTTGTTCAATTACTATCCATTCATTGCACGATTATTAATGCCACATCAGAGGGAGGTTACTCGGATTTTACAGTTTGCAGCTCAAGCTTCTCATGATCTAGTGCCACCTGAAATTCTTGAACCAGTTATGAAAGCAATTGCTAATAATTTCATCACAGAAAGAAATTCAACTGATGTCATGGCAGTGGGACTTAATGCTGTGAGAGAGATCTGTGCCAGATGTCCCCTTGCTATAAATGAAGATCTTCTTCGAGATTTGGTGCAATATAAGATATATAAAGAAAAATCAGTAATGATGGCTGCTAGATCACTCATTCAATTGTATAGGCAAACAATGCCAAATTTGTTGCACAAAAAAGATAGAGGGAGACCAACAGAAGCATCTTTAGAAATTAAATCAAAAAGATATGGTGAAATGGATATCAAAAATTATATTCCAGGTTCAGAGATACTTCTTGATAAAGACGATAAGAAATTAGAGAAAGATAACAAAAAAGGCGGTACAAAGAAGAAAAATAAGAATAATGACTCTGACGAAGAATGGATTGATGTTGCATCATCAGATTCAGAAATCAACATATCTGATAGTGATGATAGTGGGAATGAAGACAGTGAAGAAGAAATTATAGAAGAGAAGAATATTGAAGAAAATGAAGCAAATAGTAGTGAAGAAGAAACTGGTGATGATAGTCAAGACGAGAATAAAGAGGAGAACCAAGAACTTTTAAAAGGTACTAATAATATTCAAAACAATAAAAATAAACCAAAAATAAAAGCATGTAAGCTCACACAAGAGAAGGAGGCAAGGATTCAAACTGCCCGTGATATTGCAATGGATAAAATATTCACAGATGAAGACTTTAAGCGCATAGAAGCAGCTCAATTAAAAAAGGCAGTCTGTGGAGTCAAACGAAATAGAAGTATGGTTGAGGAAGAAGATGAATCTTCTGAACTTGTTAAGCTGTCTGACATTGAAAATATTCACAAAAAGAGAAAACATGACAAAAACGCAAGACTTGAAACAGTTCTTAAGGGCAGAGAAGAGAGAGACAAATTTGGTTATAAAGATAGGAGGAAAAATCCTAATTGTTCTAAGACTAATCGGGAAAAAAGAAAGGCTAAAACATATCAGATGGTGAAACATAAAGCAAGAGGTAAAGTTAAGCGATCATTCAAAGAGAAACAAATTGCTTTCAGAAATTATCTTATAAAACAAAAGAAAATGAAGTAGCAGAAAATTACTAAATATGCATATTAATTTATTATGTAACATGAAAATAAAAAAAACACTTAAATTTCGTTTTGATTTGTTTAAGCTGAGGCACCCAATGATAAATATAATTCAACTCGCCTAGATGATTGTATATAATATAACATCGGACATATTTAACATGTGACTGATATTAATTATTTTTTAATGGCTTTCTATCTTACAGACTTGCACCATAAACGTAAATGCATTTACCTGTTGCATTAGTATTTGCATGTTAGGTACCTACAGTTGGTATAAATCGTCGTCGTATAAATAGTCGCATACGGCACATGTGTGTTAAGCGGTTTGTGTTCAGTGATACACGTTGCTATTCTTCTCGCATTTTTGTGTCGTTAAGTCTAAATATTTTATACGGATTTACAACTGCGCGTCACTACATCTACAACCTACACAAAATCCTAAACAAGACAAGAAGGGAATGTTACGAAGGTACGAAACCGACTACGCATGTTTCGTGAAATTTCTTAACCATTCAACAATAATTTTTCCAGTATCAATTCCAAAGCAGTTTTCGTGATTCACATAAACGACGTACCCACATAACTCGAAATTATTAAACATTAATAATTAATAAAAAGATTATAATTTAATTCTAAACTTATTGGACGGAATTACAATTTGGAAGTGGATTTATTAATTAATTTCACTTGTAAGATATAACATTTATACAGTTTCTTCAATGCTCATATCAGGAGATTCTGCTGAGTGTGCTGATTCTCTCGATTCAAGTTTTAGGTTTTTAATTTTTTGCTGCAATTCTGAAACAACAGAAATGTTAAGTTATTAGTGTAATATAGCTTGAACCAGACGTGGTATTGTAACACTGAGCTTGCACGTTGCCTGCAAGTTTTGTAGCGTCCAAAGAAATATGGGAAATATACCTAATAAAAAAAAATATATTATTGACTATATTGGGTAAATGAAATTCTGCCAGACCTCGTGCCGAGGCGCAGTTGGAATCAGGAGCAGCGCCCGCTCAAGGTAGGTGATCCGGTGCTGATAGTAGATCCCGGAGCTCCGCGAAATGTATGGCCGAAGGCAATAATTCAGCAGGTGCTTCCGGGCGCGGATGGTCGGGTGAGGGTGGTCGAGGTTAAAACTAGAACGGGTACGCTGAAGCGGTCGGCGGCGGGAGTCGCGAGGATTCCTTTAGGTGATGAGTGCTGACCCAGCACTGGGGTGGGGTGTGTTAGCGACGCTCTAAATTTAAAAGATTTTTCTTTTTTAGTTTTTATTTTTCTATAGGTAACATTGTGTCTGACGACCGTTTTGACGTTCAGTCTGTCGCTAATAAAAATCTCGGAAAGACACCGTGTTATCCCTTTATTCATAGAAATAAACTAAGCTAGCTACTTTAAAATATTAATAAACAGTTTACTTCACCAAATACGGCGTACCCTTGACGAAAACTACACCAGACCAGACGGATCAATTATATTTGAATATGCTATACCTAATTTATTTTGAAACATTGAATAAGTAAATACAAATTGTAGCACACTTCGTTGAACTCACCGCCCGAAGTGGCAGGGAACTGACTGTAGATCAAAGGCCTGTAAACCGCTAGAAACTGAAACCGTAAAGCGCCACCGGCCGTCTTTAATGAATGCAATGAATTGTAAAAAATACAGGCGAACTGTACAAAGTTTTGTTTCATATTTTTATTAATGTTTGATACACACATTGTATTAAAGATTTTCATATTTTATAAATTTTAAACAAATGACACAGGGGGCCGCACCCTATACACGCCATACGATTATAATTTAAATTTTCTTTGTAAATGAGTCATGTTTTTATCATAAGCTATAAAATTATTATTTCTTATTACGATGATTGTAACTTTTTTATTTGAAACTTCTTGTTTATCTAATTCATTTAAGACTAAACAGTGAACTGCACAACTATCTGTCAACTATTAAGCAAATTTTTGCAATCTATACTAATAATATAAAGAGTATGAATTTTGTAAGTTTATGTATGTGCGGAAGGTAATCTATACTAATAATATAAAGAGTGTGAATTTTTTAAGTTTATGTATGTGCGGAAGGTAATCTCCAGAACCACGGCATCTATGTGGAAAATTCTTTTACCATTTTAAAGTTACATTATTCCGGATTAATAGGTTATATTATATCAAGTGTATATGTACAATAATCAATATGTCAAAGTTATACTTCATACTTACGTTCATATTCTGGATGAGTAGTTGCATACTGAACGAGTAGTTTGAGAATTTTTTCTTCCGACACGAGTCCTGGGCGGCCGCTGACAGCGTGCAATAGTTGTTCGCCGTTAGACACACCTGAAAGTGTGGGTTGACCTAAGAATTAATTGTCAAATAATGAAATAAATATCTCATAGCACAAAACATTTCAACACTACGTAACCTGATGAAACATGAGCGTGGAAGGGGCCACAAAAGTTTTAATTGATTTTAATATACTGATCATTTTTTGATCTTGTATAATATAATAATAAAATAGGGTCCGAATTTCAACAAAGACATTATGTTTCGAAATATATGTTTGATATGGGCATATGTCATTTTAAATGTATAACATATATCTTTTGAAAACGATATTTTTTATTGAAGTAGCATAAAGCAACTGTTCATGTTTTACATACTACCATCAATGTTCAAATTCGGTATAACATTGAATATTTCCATATAATATATAACACAAAAAATACCCATTATTATCGTCGTAGTTAAGTTTTGTATATTCCGTCTTCACTATTTTGGCAATATGTCACTGATTGATTCACTTTAGCATCTTCATCACGATATCTGATTGTCGCATATTTGGACTCAGGTCTCCTCTCATAATGTGTCATAAATTGAGTTGAGAATAAGGCCATCGTGCAAAACTCTGACAGTATGTGGATTAGTAGATTTCATACGTCTTTGAAAACATAGTGGCAAACACAAATATTCAGGTTTCCTCATACTGTTTCTATAATACATAACTTGAAAAATTACAGGTATGTGTAGGATTCGAACCCGTGTCCCCCGGAGACTGATGTTTTAACCACTGATACTTTGGCATCATCAGGAAATTAATAGTGTATGCAAATACCTGCGTTAATTTCGCCCGCTTCCAACATTTTCTTTACTTCCATAAATCGTTTTACAAATGTACTTTGCTCCTGAAGTGCTATAGTTTGTGCTCCTGAAAAGGTACTATAGTTACAGTTGTCGATGTTAATAATTAAATCAGTTATTTTAAAGGGATGTTTTAATGTATAGAACTAAGCCATAGGTTGTCTGAATAAAGGAATCGTCTCGACAACACTTTATATATCAAAACTCACATAACGCTACACGGCTCGTTGAACGGCAATTTAATATAACTAAACAAATTATACAATAGTATAAGACGTTCGAAATGATTACCTGCATCAGGATCGACTGACTTCGCTATACAGCGTGTTGCCTCTTTAAGTGCTTCTAACGCCTTCTCGTAGTTCTGAGAGAGAACATTTTAAAAGGTTAGATTTTCTAATATCCTATAACAATTGGTAGGTGCTGGTTATTGCCATTTATTATATAGCATTTTCCCACTACGGACTGCATCTAAGTCCTAAGTGCAGCTCTTCAATTTTGTAATTGAAGAGTAATTCATCATGTAGGTAAAAATCCTTTTCATTAGGCAAACGTACTATTGCGATTTCATCTCGTAGAAGTTCTAATACTATGGCATCATTCTCTGGCCGATGTAGCATTGGTAGAAGACGGACTTGAAATCAAATATGATAGGTAACTTATAAAAAAATATTTAGAGTAACGTTACATCAACGGAATACAAATATATGCGCCGAAAGGTTATCATACAATGCTTTTAAGATTACCCCATTTGGGTGTAATCTTCATTCAATGACTACTAGATGGTCAAAACGTATCTTGACAACAGTGGCGCTAAACTTGGTACCTCATATTCGTCGACCTCCATTTTCGCGCATTCCGCGTAGAACGCGGCTAACTTTCCGTATGCTTTGGCTCGCGTGTAGAAATGCAGTATGTGGCGGGTTAGATCAGGCCGTGAGTGCCAGTCCGCGCGCCTGCGCAAGAAGTCCGCCGCCATTAACTGCGCGGCGCGGTCACGCGTGGCAGCTGCGAACGTCGCGATGCGGTCCGCATCTCCCGAACGCAACAACCATCTCATCGCACCCGCCTAAAATTATCAATGTTGAGTGCGCTGTTATGTGAATTATCTAAGTGAATTAAGCCTAGATTTTAATATACTTTTGTTAAAACAAAATCTATTTCCAGTAGATTACGCGCTAGCGTAGCGAAAGATCACGTACAAACAGTGATCATTTACTTTATTTGGATTAAATAATAGACCTACTACTGACTACGGTCACTACCTCGATTGATCTCATTGCACTCAACCATGTAGTCACAAACATTTAAACCTATTATGTATATTATTTATTTGTATATATAACCTGGCGACTTGTAACGCTCGATTAAAAAAAGGATGAATATAAACGTCATTGTGTAAACAGCAACCCCATCCATTACTTGTATATTTCAATTATTTATTTCCCTGATACAAATAATTATCAGTGGCGATGAGTTTACTTTCCTTCGTCTGTAAAAATGGCAAACAGTACTACTACCTTCGGTATTATAACGAGTTTTGATCATAATATTCAAAGTTGGAATTCGTACAAAAACCGCTTGAACCAATTGTTCATAGCCAATACATCTCGGAGATAAATAAGCGGACATTGATTCAATATTTATATTACAGAAAAGAGCAATCAGAGCTATATACAGATTAAAGTCGCGTGAGTCATTAAGAGAAAAATTTAAAGAAATAGGTGTACTCACCGTAGGCAGTCAGTATATATATATATAGTGATTTAGTATTTATTAAAAAAAATTAAATACGTATAAGCAGAAAAGTGATACACACAATCATCAAACAAGAAATAGGCATAATTTGGTTACAACTGCATTTCGTCTTCAAAAGGTTCAGCGTTCCTTTATGGGGCTTGGAGTTCGTTTTTACAATAAGATCCCTAAGTCGTTACGCGAGTTGCCCATTGGAACTTTTAAGCGTCGCATTAAAACACAATTTATAGGCAAAGGATATTATAGTATAGATAAGTACATGAATGACAAGGATGCTTGGATAAAATTAGTGTAGAAACCAGTTCCGCACAGGTTTAAACTTTTGTAATTACCATATGTTGTTTAAAAGATGTGCTGAGGAGTTTCTTTCGCCGTTTCTTCTCCTCATTGTTAAAGCACCTTTTCGAAATGGTGGTAGAAGCAAAAAAATGACGTTCATAAGTGTATTTACTGAATACCTATATGATTAAATGATTTTGAATTTGAATAACCCGTAGGGGAAAAGAAAGGCGTGCAATACTTTTAAGCGCACTCTTTGAAGCTAGTTATGGATTGGCATCAGATTTGGCGTTACCAAAAACCCTGTAGAGGTACCTTTTGGGAACATATTAGCGTTATTAGATGGTCACTTTACGCCTAAACGCTTGGGGTTTGCCGACCGTTACACAGTTTTTATTCGGCAACACAGAAGCCCGGGAAGTCACATGTGCAATGGGCGGCAAGAGTTCGCGGATTGACTGCCTACTTTGGTTTCCTTAATATGGAGGAGGTTTTGCGAGATCGGTTCATAATGGGACTATTGGCAGGTGTTGAGATGGAACAATTATACACGCAATATTTGACAGGTTTTACGCTGACAAAGGCGATGGAGTTGGTTGAGAGTGGCTGGCAGTAAGATATCTTGTGCAGGTACCGTGCACGTCACCGTGTCCTACGCTGGTCGTGAGAGGACGATCGTTTTCGTCGTAAAGGATGGCGGTCCTCCTCTGCTAGGTAGAGATATTATATCTTTATTTAACTTATTACTGCTTCCAGTTAATTTTTGTGAACAAACTAATTTTCATATAGAAAATTTGCAAAAAACATTATCCTCGGTTGGTTTCAGATAAATTAGGAGCATTTAACGGATATAAAATTAAGTTAGGGTTAAAAGACAATATGAAACCTGTATTTTTAAATTACGTTCGGTAGCTTTTGCATTACGTGATAAAGTCAGCAACGAAATCGAATAGACTGGTCGATTTAGAAATATTACAACCGGTGGAGCATTTCGAGTATGCGTCGCCGATCGTATCTGTGTTAAGAAAAATGGCTCGTTATGGTTGTGTGCTGACTATGCCGTTTCCATAAACAAACAATGGCTCGTTGAACAGTATCCACTTTCTACGGTTAATAAATTATTTGCAAAGCTGTACGTAGGTCAACAATTTTGAAAACTAGTCTTATCAATTACATATTACCAATTTATATTGAACGATGAGTCACAAATGTCGACGTGTATTAATACACATCGTGATCTGTTTATGTATACGCATCTTGTTTTCGGGTTGTCAGGTGCACCAGCGATTTTCCAGCGCGCCGTGGAGTGCGTATTGTCGGGTATGGACGGCGTCTTATGTTTCCTTGATGATGTATTAATTACAGATAAAGACCAAGACGAACACCTACAAATATTTGAACGCAGTATTCAAAAAATTAGGGGAAGCCGGTTTAATTTTGCAAAACAATGTATTTTAAGGATTAAATTAGTTACTTGGGGTGTGTAATAACAAATATGGTTTAAAAAAATCACTTGAAAAGGTTCGCGCTGTACTAGAAGCTCCAATTCCTAAAAATGTTAATCAGTTGCAATCCTTTCTTGGTTTAGTCAATTATAATAGGAGATTCGTTCCTAGGGCTTTTATTGTTTTGAATCCCCTATACGAGTTGTTAAAAAGGGTAGTAAATTATAATGGACTAATGTCCATGGAAAGGTGTTTGAAGATATTATAAGTTGTTTAGCTTCGGATCAAGTGCTCGCGCATTTTATAAAGTGCGAAGTTAATTTTAACCATCGACGCATCTCCTTGCGGTTTAGGAGCAGTTTTGTCTCAGATGGAGATTGACTGTGTAGAAAGATCTATTTCTTTCCTTTCACGCACACTTAATGCGGCTGAGAACCATTACTCCCAAATACAAAAGGAAGCGACCGCAATAATTTTCGGAGTGCGACGCTTTCATCAGTATTTGTACAGAGATCGAGTCCATTTGTACTTCGTACTGATCACAACCGCTTGATTTCAAAATTTGGTCCATACAAAGGAGTTCCAGAGGTATCTGCTAACCGGTTTCAAAAATATGCGATGTTTTTAAGTGGTTATAACTTTGCAATAGAATACATTAGAATAGCTTGTGTTCCGGAGCCTATTGCGACGGGTCTGTCAAATGAGGAAGAAGGGTTTAGCGACCAGGCCGCGTATGTATGTTTTGTGATAGATAGTAGTATGATAGTGACAGCACCAGATATACACAAGGAAACGGAAAAAGGTGTAATTTTAAAACAGGTAAAAACATGTGTTACAGGGATGGCTCCCGAAAGTTAAGAACGATCTTAGCAAGTCATTTTATTATTGTAGGATGCAGTTAGCATATGAGGATGGATGTATTATGAGGGGTCACAAGATGGTAATTCCAGTGTCGTTGCAGTCTAAAGTTTTATCGGAAATCCACATTTTGCATTTGAGTATAGTGAAAATGAAAGCTGAAGCTCGCCCTCGATTTTGGCTTCCTGGTAGTGATAAAGCCATAGAAAAATTATTAGCAACATGCGATATTTGGATGCAGCTACGCCCATCGCTCTCCCGCGCTTCTGGGGAAGCTTATTATGTTAATAAAAAAATATGAAATATTCAAATATTATTAAAAATTGTTAAATATTCAACCGTATTTGGTAAACTTTACTGTAAATATTAGATAAAACGCTTAATTTGCGGATTTTCTCATAATGTTCCCCTAATCAAGTAATAATTTCATTCCTAATATGTTAATGTTCATTTAGTCGAAAGAATAGACGTTGGTATCGATTTTATTCCACCATAGATATCTTTTGCGATATTAGAGTTTCGTAGAAGAAAATCATTTCACACCATTTTGACCACGGTAAATAAACAAATAAGTCACCTTGTCGCCAGCGTGCGCGAGTCTCTTAGCGGCCTGGTGGTAGAGACCTCTAGTCCCCAGCACGTCGGCTAGCCGCCGCAACAAGGCGGGCCGACCCTCTGTCCCAGCCGGTGCTGCCAACCGTTCACTCAATTCCTCTGTCAACTGGTCTGCGCTCTCTTCCACGATATCCAATGCTTCCTCATACTGATGTAATACCACAAAAAATTACTCAGTAAAAGGTTTTCGAAAATTCTGTATGAAGGAGCAATCACTTACTACAAAACGATTATTGTTGGATATTTTTTTATTTATTGAAGAATTACGACAATGCAATCCAAGTACTTATCAAGTTGGTAATGGCACCCAAAGATATCTGTAACCAATCTTTTACACAATTAGAACTTGAGACGGTAGTCTTCATTTATTCATGTCATTTTTATAATACTGAATAAGGAACATAAATGGAAAATGTGACATGATAAACATCTTAATTATGATACAATGAAACTGGATTATATCATAATTTGGTGTCGCTATTATTTCTCGATTCATGGAAAGTATATATTTTTCCGTTTGATATTATAGATTATAAATTTAATAACGCAAATATGCTTTTATAAATTCACAGACACCTTTCCAGCAGTAGCGAGCAAGGCAGCCGCGTGGGAGTGATGGTCAGATCTTCGCAGGTGCGTTGCCAGAGATTGTGCGAGCTCAGGGTCAACTTTGTCCCCTAGTGACTCCACTGCTGCTATGACGGCGTTTGTATCCCCAGAAGTTAAGGCTAAATTCAGGGCCATATGGGGTTTGTCTGCAATTATTAAGTTGTTTAATGGAACTAAAAAAAACAATTACAAAAAATTAAAAAAATAGAGCTCCGAAAGTTAGTTATCTTCATTATATGTATGATATCAAATATCTTCATAATTCTTATTAATATTATATAAGTTATAAAGATATTTTTATAAAGATATTTTTTATTATGTAAGTTATTGTTTTTAGTGTTTATCTTGTTAGTATAACTTATTAAATAAAAAAAAAATATGTATGTATATAAAACAGTAAACAATAATTTAATTGTCTACTACTAATAATACATACCAGCCTTCTGATATAACGATATGGCTTGTTCATTTTGACCCGCTTTTTCAAGAATTGAAGCTGCGTACAAAGCATGTTTTGCAGACGTCGATCCAGCACGCCAAACCAAGTTCCAAGCACTTGCCTCGGCAGCTACCCGAATAGCTGATGATATAGCTCCACATTTTATGTACATCTAAAATATTTATACACACAATAAAATATTGTCTGAACTGATGAATGTTAACTTATTTATAAATCTACTTATTAAGAGTTAGACTTCTCAAATAAAACATGAGACCTAAACAGACAACGAAAGTAACCGATTGTCAGACATGAGTTTTTTTAATTATTGTAGTATAGCTGTAGCTATACTTTTGTAAAACAATGCTCCTGGCAAATCAGTTACTGGAAGTTTTAGTGGACAATGTCAGTGTCAAGGGTTCTTAGGTCACCAACAATGTTTAACGTCCGGTATTTAATAAAAAACAAAAAGTATCTTATTAATTCCATCAATCACGACGACAAAATGAACCATCAGTTTCTACAATATTTGGAATACGTAAACCTAGAATAGATAATATCTCACAAAGATTACACTCCCAAAGAATCTAGAGGCAAATCAGGAAAATGGGTGAAAAAGGAAGACAGTCTCTAAAACATGGGAGGATAAGCCTTAATAAGATAAGGATAAGGCCTTTGCCACGATACAAAGCGAGATTCGAGATATCCTATAAATGTTCACATATTGATAAAAAAATTTGCGGTAAATTTATTGGTCTGATTAAAGGACTATTTAACAGGCTCAAACAGAATGGTTCATAAAGACATCGCTATTGCCGGCCAGTCAACAAATTTCCAATTGGTTTAACCAATCAATAAACTTCCGATTGGTTCTAATATTTGCTTAGCTTTGTCGATCATCAAGGGTTGATATAAGCTTACGAGAAGTTCCACATATAATTTACTACTCTACTACGTACTGATTTAGGAAAATTGAAAAAGTTCAACGTAATTAATGTATGTATACCTTCACTGCAGTTTCCCTTTCATTTGAGTTCATTTCCAAATGACGAGCCATTTGGTACATGGATGAGGAATTCTTAAGGCATATTTTTTCAGCTTCATCAATTCTATCCATATGACATAATAATCTTGTTTGTTCGCCGAAATCGTTGGCACGAATATAAGTGTCCAAAGCTCCATCAAGATCTCCAATACTTTCAAGGTAGTGCCCCCACCACATTATGAGGCTAACATTATTCGACGTTGCTACATATTGAGCCAACATGGGAGCTTGACCTTGGGAAATCAATGTCCTAGGGACATGAGGAACTAAAGTGCCAGCGCTTTCGAATAATTTTAAAGCAGGCCCGGTTTCACCATTCGTCCATAAAATTTTGGCGAGTTTATGTTGAGCACTTTTCACAAGTAAGACATTCTCACCTTCACTATTACTATTGATAATTTCCTGCAATCCACCTTCTTTAGCAGATAAAAGTCTTGTAATCAAATCAGGTCTATTGGCTTCTTTGAACAATTTTTCAGCATCTTCAAGCATACCCAGATTAACTGCAAGTACACCAACTTTGCAACTATCGTCCATATTATCATCGTTCATCACTTTACGCATCATAAGTGCGCCTTTTATGTTGCCCATTTTACCCAAACATACTGCTCCCACATCAGCACGTTTACAAGATACACAAACTTTAGCTAAGCTATCCCAAATTATTGAGTTCTTATTACCAACTATGTTAGTTCCTGCTATTACTGCTTTTTCTAAATGTCCCGTCGTCATATAATACAGAAAGTTTAATACTTGTCGAAGTCTGGTAATATCATAATCTGTATTATCGTCGAATTCTTGTATTAAAACTTTCTTTATATTTTGCTGGGCTAAAATTACGACATAAGGCGTAAATAAAGAACATAGCATAAAATTGGTTGTAATAAACTCCTGTTCCACCGAACACCAATTCCTATATTCATAAAGTTTGCCCTCACAACAAAATAATAAGTGAATTCGGTCGAAATCTGCAGAACGCATATGAACTGCGACAAGTCTTGGATCATTTACATCCCATAGAATAGCGATAGGTACACTTTGGTATGGCGGTGATCCTGTATCAAGTAGCAAGCTATTGGTGATTACATCATTCGCTACGTCCAACAAATAAAGCTTAGGATCCGGTGCTAAACCGGCATTTGCTATACTTAAACAAACATAAAGCCCTGAACAGTTCAATGAGCATCTCATTATTTCTCCAAAATCTTCGAACATTTGGTAGCAGTTTTTCGGTGGGTAAAGCATTCTAAGACCTTTCTTAGTAATTTCAACCAATTTTAGTGTTCCATCTATAGTTGCACTTACGATGTATTTATTAGTACTGGTTATAACTATAGGTTCCCCTTCACTATCAGTAGTAGGTAGAATTCCCAGCTTGGTTCCAGCAACCGTATAACATTCTATGTGCGGCGTACACACACCTACCAAGATATCGCTGTATATTATTAAGACATCAGTTTTCCAAGAGAATGCGCGTAAAAGAGTGAACATTGTGTCATTTTCTTTGCAACGCATCCAGATCTACGAAGAATAAAAAGAGTAATGTTAGGAGGCTTTAGGATACATTAAACAGAAAGAAGAACAGAGTTGAGTCCAATATAATCTTTCCTGCTCGTGTTGAATAATTGATGAGGCAATGTTGAAAAGTTGTAGTTAGATCTTGCCAGCATTTAATCCCAAAGGTACGCGTGTAAGCATGGGAATAGGTATCTATAGTTGCTTGGGTAGCTACATTTTCTGTCAAGAATCAACTCTGCCACAATTTTAACATTTTTGAGGAGCCGGTTAATAAGCATTTTTCTTTTGTCTACAAAACGTCAGTGAGGCCTGTAGTGCTACAAATGTCTATGGCAGTGACTATTTTCCATCAGATGGACTATCTACTAGACAGTAGATTAACAAAAGGTTTATAGTATACTTGACATCCTTGATGCCTTGTTATAAAAGAAACGGTGAAAGTGGTTGTATCTCAAGCTAAACCATAGGAAGCTTCTAGTAACTTTCAATGGTTTCAGATAGTATATTTTCAAGCAAACTTACCAATTGACAGAAATAATTGATTAAATATATTAATAAAAATAAATATTGAATAAATTTACTATACCAATGATAGCTGCATTTGGATTATTTATTATAGTTTAACTTACCTCTACTTCTTTACCATCTCCTAAAGCTATATAGTTATCTTTAAAGGTAAAACATTTTATTGTTTTCGATGTGCTTATATTGGTTGTGATGTTCTCTTTGCTTGTAACAGCAATTTCATAGGCTGACCTTTGAACCATAAATAAGTTTGGTGAATACCCCCAACAAACTTGATGTTCACGAAGTATAAAAGAACTTGTTATACAATTCACATACAGTAATGGGTTCATTAATCCCTCAGAACCCCAACTAACTTCTTTAACAGTGCCTTTAACAGAAGTACTGCTGATTAATTTCCAATTGTTCCTGTGATCACGTCGCCAGAGGTATAAATTCCCTTGAGCTGTGCCACAACATAGTGTATCACTTAAATTGCAATAACTGATGCTCGTAAAGGTATCTCCCCCTACAATCTCTTCATTTTCATTTGGTAAGACATCATTGTCACCCGTGTCACTATCCCAGACCCTAATTATATTATCACCAGTAATGACAGAAACACAAGAGTTGCCAGCAAGAACAATACACTGACCATTTCTACTAGTCATTCTTACATGGGTGTCTGTTGTTAAGGAACCATCATCTGATATGACAAATCTTGACAAACTCAAAGCCCCTCCAGACTCCCATGCAACCAGTAAATAAATATTGTTTATAATACCCATAAATATTATAGCCCCTGGGGCATTAAGGACTTCAGAACAAGCACCACTGTGATCAATATACAATATTACTCCATTTTCCTGAGCAGCATAGCATGCATGGTTATCAGGTTGTAGACCTTCTCTCATTCTAGCTGTTGTTCTTGGTCTCCAAGCTGCCAGTGCATCAAGTGCATTCTCATCTCCTGCAACAGCAGCTCGAGCTAAACCTCTAATTGACAACTCAGTACTTGGATGCGGCGAGCAAAATTTAACATAAGTTATAGCATCTCCAAGTTGCTGATGAAATGCTGTCAAAGGAGCACCAGTGCCTGACTGCCAACCGGACACTGAACCGGCAGCATCTGTTGCAATCAATCTACCGCCTCCCAGACTAAAATTGACTGACGTAAGTGCAGTGTTATGAGGTGCCTCTAAACGAGCCCACGAGTACTCCAACCAGATGTATAGCTCTCCACCATCCCAACCAGCTACGAGAAACTTTCGTGTTGGATGCCATGCAAGGGCAGTAACTTGGTTAGCCAACAGAATAGGCCAATCACAATCTTCCAATGCAATACCCTAAAAAGATATCATAAGAATACGACTTAAAATTGAATTGTTATTTTAAATTTAATAACATTCTCACGACATTAAATAAGTATGTTAACAATCTTAGCAGCGTATGTGTAGTTTGTTTAAAAACTATTTAGTAATAGAAGATTTTGAAACAGTTTAGGTGAAATTTATATGTTAGGAAGTAAACTTACACTCTCCTGAAATATAGTTACAAATCCACCCTTATCTTGGTTATATGAACCTACAGCTAAGAGGGGCAAAGAAGGATGCCATGATCCAACAGTTGAAATCACATTATTATCAATAAAATTTAATTTTGTATCAATATACAAAGTCATTTTTTTAAATTGTAACTATCGTTATTGTATATTTGTTTAGGCACCACATTTGTTTTGCTGTTACATTTTGTTTTTGTTACTATGGAAACGTTACCGGTTACAGATAAAATAACTTGACATGGAAAAAAATTAATAATATATCGTAGTAGGGATGTTCGATATGAAATTTCGGATCTGGATATGGATACGGATATATAAATAATATTTTACTACTTTTAGTTACGGTTCCGATTTTTTCAGATAATTTCGGATATGGATATTAGATGATTTGCAACACGGAAAAATAATATTATGTATTAACAGTTTGACTTCATTTCTCGGTATGTGATATTATAATCACAGAAAAAAATAACAGCTATAAAAATTAAAAAATAAAAACTGTATAAAACGAGAACGACGCGGCTAGTATATTGAATTGGCATAACGTGTTTTATGTAGATTCTGCTCCTTCCGAAATATTATTATCGGATTGGTTATGGTTTAGGATATTTTTTATTTCGGATATTCGATAGTTTCGGTTACGGTCACGGAGCTCCTCATACTCATGAGGTTTTTCATAGTCAGGAGTCATTCTTAAAGATAGTATACTTGTATCATCTATGTACGGTACTGACTTGGAGGCACGTAAGCTTGCCCTTTGTTCCCCTTTTTACGGATCCGTAATTTGTTAGTATGAGTAGGAAGAGATGAGGCAGAACAACATAATAGTATGGAGTTGGCCACATATCACCGAAATCTTTCCGTTTTGAGTTGTCCCATTAAACAGGAAAAGGTGTTATAAATTTCTACTAATAATTATTTTGCTGTCGTTATTATATGGTACGGTTTAAAACTATATATTACGATAGTACCCATCTTATGCTGGAACAATAGGATGTCGTAAAAGACGACAGAATCCAGCCTGCTTTGTTGTAGGGCTTCGCGTAAGTATTATATTATCAGTATTATTATTAAGTCATTAAAATTATTATTGATAATATTATCTTCCCGTGAAGCCTGCTTGGCTCGCTACCACCCTCCTGCTTGAGTCAGCCACCAAACAACTCGTCGTGTTCCGCCTGAGGGCTTGAGAGCTAGTACTTTCTTCTCATTTCCTGACCGACAACCGACAACGCATCAGTGATACATTTGGTCTGCTGGTGACCGCCGGTAGGATAGCGGACGACATAATAGTAGTCTGTTTACCCCTTCTAATTGTGTATAAAATTCAAATTTCAATAGGACAAGCATAAAATTCGTCCGATATGTTACGCCTATGACAAGTGATATTTTTTAAGCTGTGCAACTAGATGGCGCATATTTACATAATGTTAAACGTATTGTTCATTAGAGTGGTACTGTTATCACAGAACACTAATACTCCTACCGGAGTACTTACCTACCAGTAAGTACCTACTGTAAGTCAACCAAATGTCATTGCACAGTGTCATTGGTTAATTGTCAATTTTTCACGTTGCTTAAGGGACGCGTCGCTTTTTGTTTATTTGGGTTTGTTATAATCAAAATGTGGTTTCTTACGTCGAAAAATGATTCTAGAATTATTTATATTTTACCCGGAAAAGACATAATAATCGGTAGAAGTGCTGATGGACAAAATTGTAACTTCGCGGTACCCGATGATCCTTCACTCAGTAGGAAACATGCAAGTTTGTCAATTGTGGACACTAAATTAATCCTGTGTGACTTAGGTTCAAAGTATGGTACATTTGTTAATCATTCCAAGCAAAAATTAGACAGTAACCAAAAAATTACTTTAAATGTGAATGATAATGTCAAATTTGGCAAGATAAATTGTGAGTGGGAAGTTAAAGAAATCAGTTTTGTTACTTGTACATCAACACTCAAAGGTGAAAATATACAAAACTTGAAATTGACGCTAGATAAACTGGGAGGAGTGCTTAAAACCGAGTGGGATGACTCTTGTACATATCTAACCATGCCAGCTATTACTTTAACAATTAAAGTAGTATTAGCTTTAGTACAAGGCTCATATATAGTTCAGATTGAATATTGGAATAAGTGCATTGAAGCAATTTCACAGAATGGAAAACTACCTGAGCCAGGGAATTATACACCACAGGTTGTTGAATCAACGCTCAATAAAGAGAGTGTTTCATTTCTTCCACATGAGGGTAGAAAGTTATTATTTGCTGACAAAAATGTAATATTCTTCTCAAAGAGGCAATTGGAAATGTATAGATTGGTTTTAGAAAAAAGTTCCGCCACTGCATTGCTTCTAAGCGAAACTAAAATGACAAAGTCTATGTTGTGTTCAGAAAATGTCATTGTGATTCAATATAATATGTTATCTATTAGTCAGGAAACTGAATCTCAAAGAGAGCAAATTAAAGACATAGTTAATTACTTAAGGTGTAAAGGCAAAAGGGTAGTTGCTGATGCTGAGATTGGTTTGGCTATATTGTACTGCTCTACTGAAAAATATTGTAACCCAGATTTTAACTTTACTTCAGAGATAATGAAGCAAGCTCCCGAACAAACTTCAAAAATTAATAATATTTTGGCACAAGATACTCAAAATACATCTCAAACACTCTTCAAGAAAGATAATATAAAAATAGATGAAAGCTTAATAGCACCAAGTGATATCACAGAAACTGGCAAAGACGAATCTGGTACCAGTAAAAGAAAGCTAACTGAAGATGAAGTTACAACTAGTTTTAATAAGAAGATGGCTGTTGATGTAACAGGTACTTTGCATTTAAACAATAGTGCCACCAAAAGAGCAGCCGACTTTGACATTCAATCTGAACCCTCAAAAAAAATGGCTATGGAATCTTCTATACATGATGATACATTTAATTTTATTAAAAAGAGTAACAACAAAACATCCGACCTTGGCAATTCACTAAATTTAATGAAACCATTGAAACGAAAGATGGAACAGCATAATGATGATGAAGGATTATTTAATTTTGTCAGAAAGAAGGCTGTTGTAGAACAGAATACTGAAAGCAGTAACTCTCATGATTATCAAAGTAATAATGAACAAGATAAAGATAGTAAGTTTGAAATAAACACAATTTACAATACATCAAGCATAAATGACAAAATAGATGTAAAAGCTTTGAGAGGCATAAAGCTTTCAGAGTTAGCAGAGCTAAGTTCAAAGATGGAAGTGAATAATAAAATAATGAAAATAGTAAAAACTGAGAATAATGACAATGAAGATTTTGGTTCAACAGTAATTTTGGTGAGAAATGATTTAATTGTAAAAAGAGAATCTTTACCTGTAAAAGAGACAACTGAAAAAAGTTTACTGAAGAATTTCAAAAAGTTTAAAAAGGTTTGGCCTGTGAAAATACAAGCTTCAATGTCAAAACTATCCCTGAGTGGTATTTAATTTTGGTTATTATTATATTACACTCAGAAAGAATATAATTAAGTTGTCAATGTACCAAAATGGTGCTTGTTATAAATGAAAGCCAAGATACATTATGTTATTCTGATTTATATGTATAAAAAATAAATGACATTATTCAAACAAGACTTCCTTATTTACTTAAAACTATTACTTATTCCTTATCATCTGCCATTTCAATTTCATTATTGTCTTCTTGCTCATTGTCTTCATTGCTAAAACAGGAAATGGATATCAATATAATGCTACAGGTTAATACACATACTGATTAGTTTTTTGTACAATTTTTATTAGGTAAAATAAATTTTTGACAGACTAGCTGTAAATATCATATGAGGGTGCCGACTATAACTCTTGATAAATCTTAAAAACTTAGTTTATTGTCCTTCAAATTTAGTTCTTATATAAGGATCATCATTATCGTCCTCCTGCCCTCATCCCATTTTTTATTTGTTTTATTTGGGGTTGGTGCAGCATGTATTTTTCTTCCATACTTCTCTATCAGCCGTCATCTCACTAGTAACTTCCATTCTAGCCATATCATCCTTCACACAATCCATCCATCCCTTCTTTGGCCTTCCTTTTCCTCTATAGCCATCTACATTAATACTTAATACCTTCCATACAACATTCTCTTCATATATAAGTTCTTATATAAGGATATAGATAATATTTAGAAATCAGAAGCTGAACTTAAAAATGGGAAGTTATAGGAAACAACAAATACTCTTGCCTTTCCTTATCTTTTCTTCCAGTTTTTCTAAGCAAGACAGTGCCATCAGGAGCCACCCTAACGTTGCTCCCAGGTATTGTTGAAAGCTCATCTTCAAATTCAACAAAGTGTTTTGGTTTATTCTTTTTTAATTTTGGTGGTGCTACTGTATTTGATGGTCCTGAAAATTAAATATTAGTTATTTTTCACATTTCGTGCACTAGTGCAAACTCTCTCAATCATTTGGAACATGACAGTATAGACTAAAAGCTGAGGGCATATATTTGTATTAAATACTTACGTAATGTAATATACAAGGGTAGAGACAATGATAATGGCAATTTTATAGATATTGATCTAATATTGGCTTCACCTCCAGGAAACTTATCATTTAACTGTTGTACAAAACTCAAAATATTTTCTTTTATCTTATGATTAGACATACTGGTGTGTCCAATGAGAAAGCTTGAAGTATCTCCTTCACTCAGCCTCAACATCGAAGTACGAAGTCCAACAGCAATATCTTTTTTAATATGCCCCTTTTCATTTATCTTGACAGGTATAAGCATATTATGCTTCTTAAAAAATATTTTACCCAGCAAATGTGAGACATGGTTTAAGACTCTCGTGTCTACCATTATAAAGTCATGTTGAGTAAGCAGCCTACGTTTTAATTCAAACTGATCATATTCTACTCTCAATTGTCTCATGGGTAACACAGTCTTCACCTGAAAGAGAATCAGCTGTCAGATTCATATGCTGATGTACATACTACATATTTGATCAAATAAGTTAGTAAACAAAACTATCTTGAAATGACTACAAGTTTAATGATTTAAACATTTAATCGTTGTAAAATAACAATATGTTGTGTATAATGAATTCATATAAATTTTAGGACTGCAGTTTTTATGAAATTTATATATGTATCAATTGTTTTTCAGATATACATGCCTCAGTTATGCCAGCATTCTGCAGAATCTCTTGCCAGTGTTCAACTGTAGGTTCATGATCTACTTTTTTACCCTTCTTTAAATCTGGTGTGATCAAGCAAACCTCACCACTAGATGCTACAGTACTGTGTGGTAAAACACTGAAATGAGAAAAGAGTGCAACAATTTTTTTTTGTATGTTGTAAGCATTCAATAACAAAATTTACAGATGTCTATTCAATTTTAAGATGATTAGGATCTGCTCTACAGATTAATTTATGATTCATGCCATTGCTTCGATGCAAGAATCTGTTTGTTATTCACATTTGTCAGGATATTCATATATGCACAATTTTATTATTTATAAGATTATTATTTTAAAAGTTCTTTAAATCAGAAAGAAGAAAACTTACAGGGATAGATCCATTTCTAAGGATACAAAGTTTCCTAGGTATAGTCTGTTTCATGGATTTGATTTTGTGAGAAAATGTTATAAACACAAAATAAAAAATAAAAATTCAGTCCTTTATACTGATAGCAAACTCTACATATATTACAATTCTCAAAACATGTTTCATGTACATATAAATTAAAAAATATATATTTACAATTTTGTCCCCTTAAGAGTTTAATTTATTATAATAACATTTTAGTATAACATATCACTATTCACAGAAACATAATATAATACCCTTATGAAAAGCGGTTCCATCAAGTTCAATCATTAGCTACAAAAATTGTTGCAGAACTGGTATGAACATAATGAATTAGATTGTACTGATAATCTTGTCAATCAAACAGAAGAAAATATAAAGATCTGATTTAGATTCTTGGATAAGTCATATGTTCTTCTAAATATACACACAAATACTACTATTACAAAAATATTATATTAAATATCATAACTTACAACTTTAAGTTTCCTCTCTGATTCTGTATTTTAATGCATCTTACTTCTAAGAAAATTGAAGTTTCGTCTCCAAAAATTATGTTTTTGTTATTTTGATGAGCCATTAATTTATTTAGTGCTTGTAAGCTTAATTCGATTATACCATCTGTTATTGATTTAGAAGGCATTAAATACTTTATTTTTTTCTTTGAGTTTGTGGAGATTTTAACAGACTCTGGCTCAGTTTTAGGTTCTACAAGAAAAACAGGTATTGCTGTTTTTGATTTTTTGTTAATACCTTTTGCTGTTTTAGTTTTATGTGCTATATTCTTTTTAGATTCAACTGTTGCAGCCTTTCGAAACACCATTTTCTCTAAATGTTCACTATAAAAGAATAAAAAAATATGGATAATAATTAAATTAGCATTAAATTGATAGTAAACTTAATTCATAGGCAGTTTTTAATTTAACATTAAAATGACAATGTGAGAAGTATAATTAAAATGTTAGGTTATTTCGGTCCTCGTAAACTAGGTTATATTTTGACATTTATTATCATAGACTTTTTTCTCATAATATGGTGTTGGCGTAGGTACGTTCGCCCAAAGACAAATAAAGGACGGGAATCACGATAATAACAAAAATAAAAATATTGGGATAAATTTGGAGAAACAAAAAATAAGATCAGGAAAGTAAGGCATACGATAAATATAAATATTTAATTTAATGTTATAATATACACTATTCCATATAACCGTACATCCATAGTCATCGGCCACAGAATAAATAAATTCATCCGTTGATATTTTTTTTTTCGTCTTTTTTCGTCTTGTTTTGAATAAGTGTTAATTTTAAGTTTTTGATGTGTGAGCAAATGTATAGTTCTGGGGCGATTTATAAACAATAGCAAGCAGCTTATCTTCTCTGCTGAAAAGTATAATCTGTCAAAAAGAAAACACTTTCAGTATATATTATGGTTCTAATTTCAAGCGGTTATAGCGGGTAGGGTAAGAATTAAATGCGGACGGACCATTCGTCATAGCTTAGTCCGTTGTTCAGTATTTGATTTGAACTTACGTATAAATATAACTCTTTCCACTTCAAAATCATCTTTAAGATATATAAAAAACATTTGATTATCTAAATCGCTCCAGAGTTAGGGAATCACAAAATCAAAAAGCGATTATTATTAAACTGAATAATTATATGCGTCTGTCCTTTTTCGGAGCCTGATTTCGCATCACCAAACTTTGTTTCGGCAAAGGACTTTTAATTTAAAAATACGTCATCCGTTAACATTAATGACATACCTATTTAACTTTGATGTAAGAGGAAAAAAAAGGTAATTATGACAAAATATTTTTCTTGATTTTTCTAACGGTAACAACCATTTGTGTTATAGTTTTATGATAAAACTAGCAAACTGTCCTCACTTCTCTTCAGGAAAACTACGCCTTACATATCAGAATGCTTGAAATCAGTTACTAGAAATTAATTCTAACTTTAACTTTTACAAGAAAATAAATTTAATAATTTGTTTTGCAAATACTTTCCTGTTAAAGTTAAATGTACTTAGTAATTTATTTTAATTATTTATAATATAGTATATTTGTCTATTTTTTGACTTTTACTCCTTCGTCGTGGTCTTCACGAGCGCCTTTTAATGTGTTTTATCATATCTTATCATAAACTTTATCATACTAACACTAACACTTTATCATAAACTAGCTGTTATCCGCATTTACGCTGACGCAAATTTGCTTCAATATTTTCAAGCAATGAGACCTCACTCATCAAGATTCGTAATAATTATATTAACATTAATTTAATACATACAATAAATACTGTTCAGTAACATTAAGTAAGCTGATGCTTTAATAAGATAAGACTTCTAAACGTTACCTTGATTATTTAATCATTTTAAGACGTTAATCCTAGACTTCCTGGCGTAATATGGGAACTGCCAGAGTCGTGCTTCGAGCTTGTAACGGTTCTAATCTAATCAAATTTAAATAATCTTAATAACCTAACTTAAATAATAAATAAAATAAAAATTAAATAAAACTAAAATAAATATAATAGATAACAAAACAAAGTAACATTAATCTTAATTAAAACAAAAATAAAGTTACGAACCAACACATTAAATAATTCACAGACGTAGTCGCGGTAAATGTCTTGTTCTTAATCTGCCGATCGCTTACGCTCGCGATAAGTTTTTTTTGCGACGGGACTGGATCGAGCCGAGTGACGAAGACAATCTACCTTCGACCGCGAGTCGCCGGAGTGAAAGGACAACTCAACTCAATTCAACGTTTTATGCAAACCTTACCTTATTACTGCTACGATCTAACTAGTGTTATTTCCTCTACTATAATTAAAGTTATTTCCTTAAGGATTAAAGGTGATACATAATTAGTGCTGTGTTATTACCCCGATTGGGTGAGTGTTGCAAAAAAAAAATTATTTAATTGTTAATTAGTTTTAAATTGCTGTAGTGTTCTGTAGTTAGTTCTTTTATCGTTGCAGTATTATTATGCTCGTAACGAACTATGTATTTCTATACTTCTTACTATTTGCATTGAATACGTTGCAAATTTAATTATCATTCTACCTACCACATTAGTTGCTTAATCATGTGAAACGTTAAAATTGTGTTCGTGTTATAATTATTTACGCTATTGTTTTCATATTAAGTCCGATCCTGCAAGACCTAATAGTTAAAAAATATTTAACATTTATTTTGTTAGTCCAAATCGACACTCTGATCTAATTCTTAACCTTCATATTTATTATTTCAAAGAGACCTCAATTTTAACGTTCATAATTCATCATAGATATTTTCTTGCATCTTTTCGTTATAATTAATCTTGATTAAAAAAAAAAAAACATTACATCATTTTTCTTGTTAAAAATATGTAGTCCGGATTCGAGTCCCGGCTTTGACAACAACCAACGAAACAAATAGAATATATGAAATATTTTTAAATATATCGTTTTGGAGTCAGGATATACGGATTCCGTGCCGCATAACAAGTTGAGTGTTGTCCATATTGTTTCATCTGTTCTAGTCTTTAGTAAACTCTGTATGACTGCCGCATCATTGATCACTATTCATTGCATAGACTCAGTATCACTTCCTAGCTTTTCTTGATGTGGCGTGGTGCAGTCGATCGAAACTATTCAAGCGCCTTAGGCTAACCGTCCGGAAAAATAATTCCAGGGTCCACCGCTCGCCTGCGAGACCTACGAGACAGAACCGCTGTACGACTGAACCGCTGAACCGCTGAACCGCCGAACTGCTGCCCGTCGGAGGAGATTCTCGCAGGATAGTGGTAGTGACAAGGGTCTTAAATTTAATGCGGCACGAGTGTACACCCACGACCCTTCTAATAAATTATAATAACCATCTATTTACTTCTTTTTTTTCTATCATATTATTATAACACAAGAGGAAAGTGTTACAAGCTTTGGGGTTCCAAATATTCATGAGAATGACCTGGTTCATACTTATCTGTATTTTTCTGATTAAATAAGAAGTCAATGTCAGTTAGAAGATGTGTCTTATTATTTTTTTACGGTTTATACTCACAATTATCTTTTTTTTTTTTGGTTGTCGATTAAACACACCACCTTCTGTCTGGCTTACTCGTGCGTTTGATTTTATAGGTCACGTTAACAAAAATATATTTATAAATGGATTATTAAAAAAATATATAATTACGATTGAAAAATCGACATACATATGAAGTTTTTGCATTCCAAAGAGAATCTAAGTTGATAAACAATTTGCTAGTTTTTAAAAATAGTTTATAAAAATTAAATTTCACTTACACCAGTGAATTAGAGAACTGAAAAATGTAATATTATTAAGTTAATTTAATGAACATTGAATTTCAGATAAATTCATGATAATTATTATTATGCTCTATTCTCGCCTTAGGATACTAAATTCCTGACAATTCTCAAATATGTTACATCTATCAATAACATTTTCAACATTCCTTTCGCGTATTTTTACGCCATAAAAGATAGGGACATACTTATATTTGGATGACGGTAACGAGTTATTAAGAGGTACATTACTACCTATCTACTTATAGTTTAAATATCGTCACTACATAGTATAAAACAAAGTCTCTGTCTATCTGACTACGATAATCTAAATGTAGTATTTAGTAGTAGATTCAGCATTTTATATGCACGTTTTACCAATAGATAAATTCACGATGAAGGTTTGAATATATTATAAATACGCCTGATAAAAACTAGTGTTAATCGTTTCTCTTTTTCATGTAAAGATCAACATTCCCGTAGTAAAGCGAAGCAGGTTGGGTAGTAATAAAAAAGTCAATAATATGATGAATTCACCTTTTCTTGACATTATTGCGGCCAAAAGGTAAAAAAAAATATAAATTCATTCTTAGGCGCTTAAGCCACCCACTCAAAAAAAATACTTCTCAAATTCTAAAAAGTTTTAATGAAACATAGATCTAAATATGATGAGGTCTTTTTTTATTAAAGAAATGAAAAAGCAGTACGTGTATATTTAGTATATACTCTTTTAGATATCCAATACAATAGGTAGATACGTATGTATATTATATGTTATATCGCAAGTTACCCCAAGAAAGTTTGACGATGGTCCATTCAACAGAATAAGCCCAAATGTACTTTGGATAAGAAGCGGTAATTATGACATACATACATATGTCTTGAGATCACTAGATACACATTTCAAATACATACATACGTAATATCAAATTTATTTACTTATTCATAGGATACCCAACACAGAGAACACTGATACGAAGCTAAGATTTGTATGTGAGAATGATGTGTATAAATATTTTTCTATTGCACAGTATATTATAATAAAAAGAAAGGTTTTTTAATCAAAACCTACTTACTCCAATACCGATCATATGTAAAATATAATAATACCCAATAATTATTGAAAATTTATAGATGAAGCTTTTGGTTTCATTCGTAATGTCGGAATGGTTCAACGGGTTAAAATATAAAAGTCTAATCTAAAGTATCCTATTTCTAGTTCACTGGTAGCCCGATTATAGAGGTGCGATATTGCTTTGAGGTTTTGGCCGATATCCAACGACGAACATTCAAGCCGAAAATGTCAACATCAGTTAAGACGCATGTTTAGTCGTACTACTCTAGAAAATTCTAATTTCTTCTTCTAATACGTACATCTAAAATTACACTATTAAATTTTAACAAGTTTTATATTTAAATGTAACAGAATACACTTGGTAATAGTCTCATTGATTTTGAATTTATATTTATTAATAGCGAAGATTGTTATAAAATTAACTATTTCTTAGCTTTGCCAGGACTTCAAAGGTTCCTACGCGTGGAACTGGGTTACCCAATGCCTCGGAGTCCGACTTAGAGAGTATTTGATGAAATCGGTGGTTACACTTTAAAAGAACTCATCTCTTTTTTTTTTCAAAATTTTTAGCTGAGATGTCAAGAAAGTACATAAGAAAAATTTATTTGTATATATAATAACCTGAAATGAAGTGAAGAAAAATTGTGGAAATATGAGTAATTTAATATATAAAATGTCCATTACGTTAGTGAAATACACTGAATTGAGAAAACGAATGGTTGGTATTTATTTTGTCTAGCGCTCCATGCCTCTTTCTGTCCTTGATCCCATTCCAACACACAATACATTCGTTATTTTTTATTTAACAACCAATAATCACTAGAAATTTATATAAAATGAATGGTGTCGCGACCAGGTAAACGAAATGTCAACTGTTCCTTTAACTTAAGATGGCCCTATTTGAAGGTATAAAACATGAATTTACGTTTAAGATTTGCAACACTAAATATCATAGAGTAATGCGGCAAGACGTTCGATTATCAATTTAATGCTGGAACTATATTAGAACACATTTTAAAATTCAGTGGACTGGTATGTAATTATAAGTACTTTATCCATTTCCGATTCACTGACAATGTAGTCCTAATTACTGAAACAGTGTAACTCGAACACACGCTGAGAACTCTAGATAAAGAATTTGTCTTTTGGTTTGATAACGAACAGAGTTAGTGTCTATCAAAAACCAATCAAAAATAATTGCTTATGGGGAAACTTATGTATAATATGTATGAGCTAAAATTTTTGCTGTGACGTTCCAGTTGTGAATAAGTGGTCCGCAGAATACAAAATGGAAAAGTAATGATATTTAAAATAGAAATTTAAATGTAAAGCAATGGTTACTTTAATACTCTTGATTGTGCGGGTGTCAGGCTTAGGTATTGACTAAAATTGTGTGGGTGTAAAACAGCATTCATCAGGTGGCTCGTCTGTTCGTTTGTCGACATAAAAATATACCTTGGGTTAGTACCGCACATAATAGGTAAATTTGGCAAGAGATGGAGGAAGCCTTTACTCGCTATTAGGTTCCCAAATCAAAGTAATTAATTAATTAAATAACAAATATTAAAATAAATCAAATTCTTCAATTGCATATGACACATGTACTTTTCAAATGGTAAAATACTTTTTCAAATAGGTGCCGTGTTTCCGTTCACATTACCCACCGCATACACACAAAAAAATCGATCTCTCCTTATAATATTAGCATATATTTTGTTGCAATGAGGTTTTTTCGTACAACAGACAACTGAATTATTATTGGCCGCCTCATTCGTTACCAAATATTGTTTAAAAATTATTTTAACTGCCTCTTATTTACCACATTATTCTTTATATATATGAACTGTAGAATATTGTTTCACTAGCTGCATTCATCCATTTTTATGTATACAAACGATAATAAATATGCACGGCAACACGTCCTGTGAGTAGTAAGGATTCGCCGGTTCTGACTCAAGAGTCAGTCGAAAACTAAAAAAAAAAAAAACAAGTTTGGTGTCAAATCGTAGGTTTCCGACTACGCCCGATCGATTGCACTTGTAATGGTAATGTAAAACCTTGGTAATGTTAATGAGGGTCTTGTGTTAGTTAAACTACAAAAATCGTTGGTAAGGTTTATTATTTCGCAACAAAAATTGAATCGAATAAATAAACTAACCTTCTATCATTACAAATAGTACTGTTTTTAAACATTTTCAGGAAATCGTTCATCGATCTACCATAGTACTTATGATATAGGTACATGATACAATATTCTCCACAAACAGTAGTAAAGTCATGTTGAATTCGATTGGTGTTATACTTCCACGTCCTAGAATTGTTTTCCAAAAAAGTTCTATGATATTTGATAGTAGTTAACACTTTTTAAATTATACAAAGGCTGCATTTCATCATAGCACCGAGTTATTTGATTAAAATGTGTATCACATATTTCTTTTGTATATTTAATGAAGTTTGTAACAAAAATATATTTCCTGCATCCAATCAGACCGGCGACTATTGCAGTAAAAGGATGTGTTAAATGAATCGTTGTAATTTTACGCGTGTTTTGGTACAAGGTTTAGAGGAAGACTAAAACTTTTTTTTTTGGAATGATAAAAATATATTTCTAAATTTAAAAACATTATTTTAATATTTACAAAATAACATGAAGAGAAAGTTCAAAAAAATTCAGTCATAAATTATAATATTTTTCATGGCACTGCCATATAATTTGACAGTTCTAATTTTAATTTCAAATAAATATTATTACACAACTAAAAATTTCATTGCATACCTATTTACTTAGTGTTTAAAATTAAAGTAAAATATTATTTGTACATTACTTTTTTAAAATCTTATTCAAAATCAATTTAGTTTACGTCTCGTAAAGGTTGAATAAAATCTAAGGAAAGAAAACAAAGAAATATTTTAGGTAGTTTTATTTATTGAATATCAAAAAAAGCAAAATATTATTTGTACATTACTTTTTAAAATTCTTATTGAAAATCAATTTAATTTACGTCTCGTAAATTGTTGGAATGTTAAAAATATGTTTCAAATTTCAAAAACATAATTCAAATATTACAAAATAGGAATGTATTCATGTTAATGAACAAGTTAAAATTTTCAGCTTTTGTCAAAAATATATATTGAAACGCTTTATTTCAGCGATAACACAAGCATAAATATATATCTTATGCAAAACGTAATTTCTGATAGTATGATGTCTAGTATACAATAATCATTTATTAATAACATTATATGCACACATATAATTCTACAATATAAAAAATATCTTATTCATAGTTTTTTTTATGTATGATTTTAACCATAAGGCAAACGCTTGCACTTCTACTCCACTACAGTGACATATCCTCGTTGTTGTTGAATGATCACTTTTAAAATGTGTATGTCTATCACATTTTTTAAGGTAGCCTAATTTATAATCTAATATTATTTTTTCAACCTTAGGACAACCAATTATTTCTAAATTAATATGCTTATAACCTAACTTCGACAAAAGTTCTTTTTTAACGCACCCCCCTTTATATGCCCACACGTATTCACTATTGTCATGTAATTTTTTCAAAATTTCTTTTAGATCATTATACGATGTCATCTTTATAATTTTTTAATGGCAAACCATGTACAAATCTAGTACAATATCTAATTTCTGGTATATCATGCCTATACAATAACCATTTCGGCAAGGAAATGTGCAATATCATTACTTTTTGATTAAATAAATCGTATATACCAATTCATTATAGAAAAATACATTTTTTACACGAAAACCATCTATATCTAATATAAACCTAACGGTACACATTTTAAATATACTTTATACCACTATTTCCATCAGCTATATTACCCAACGCTTCACTAAAAAAGGGTGTGTCCGAAATATTGACGGCACGCTGCTTGACATTTGAAGCCGCTCTTCGTAATCACAATACCTTTGTCACGCATATCCTGTCATGTTAAAATTCTTCTTTGTAGTGTTTACCAATGAACCAACTACGCTGATGATAAGGTGAACTCTGTTACTAATATTTGGGAGGATATCTCTTCACACTTGAAGTCAATGACTGGCGTTTAGAACCAGACAACAAACCCGGATCACACTGAATAACCATGTACATATATAGATGGGAATGGCTTTGGTCAGTACACTACACACAGAACACTACACACAGAACACCACACAGAATAGTTTAGAGACAACAAAGAATGGAGGACGACTATGATTTTTGGTAAACGGAACTCGACCTTATATACAAATAGAAACCTTGATAACTTATCTAGTTCACTCATTAAACATGTTGGTACGAGTTCAGCATTTCAAAGTCTAAACGACGAATGCATAAGTGATTCATAAGTAAAATGTTATTAACAATAGAATGTTATTATTTTCTCATTAAGAAGCGTTGGGTAATATAGCTGGTGGAAATAGTGGTATAAAGTATATTTAAAATGTGTACCGTTAGGTTTATATTAGATATAGATGATTTTCGTGTAAAAAATGTATTTTTCTATAAGGAAATTGATATAGACGATTTATTTAATCAAAAAGTAATGACATTGCACATTTCCTTGCCGAAATGGTTATTGTATAGGCATGATATACCAGAAATTAGATATTGTACTTGATTTGTACATGGTTTGCCATTAAAAAATTATAAAGATGACATATCGTATAATGATCTAAAAGAAATTTTGAAAAAATTACATGACAATAGTGAATA